>CM062816.1:192333602-192888602 GCA_031772625.1 Pinus tabuliformis
GACTTTGACACCATCTGTGAACTTTGTATTCAATGTTCAAGGGGAGCTGCAAGGAATAAACAAGGAATTTGAACTTTCAAAGCATCAAGCGGGGGAATCACAAAAGCAGAAATTGGGAACCTGCTAGATAATTTGAAAATTGATATCCTAAGTACATTATCCTCCCAAATGGACACATTACAGGAAAAACAAAAATAGATGGAGTTGGAAAGAACTATGGCTATTTTCTGCCCACGGTGTAGAAAGAAACACCCACTGAAGGAGTGCCCACTAGACACTATAGAGACATGTGTTATTTGTGAACAGAGTCACTCCACCAGTGCATGTTCGTCTCTTCCAGCAATAAAGGTAGTATTTCACGAGGCAAATGAAGAACCAGATCAGCTATGATTTATGGGGTCTAAGAAACCATGGCAGCCACGGTCATCAGGCTTAAATCTAGGTACGTCTCAGGATCCTTTTCAATATTATAATATGAATCCTCAGTCAGTTCCTTTTTGGCCTCAATATTATCAATACCCACCTTGGAAACCATGGTGTCCTCAACCTAACTCAAGTTCTTCATGGTCTCAAGGTTGGCATAATCCTGTTCCCCCTGCTGCTCAATTTCCTCAACCTACACAGCAGCAGCAGTTACAGTTTCCCTCTAACATTCCCTCCAATAATCCTCCTCTTCAGCCTCAACTTCCTATTCAGCCAAACCCAAATCTAAACAATAAGGGCACTCAACAAGCATACACCCTCAAGCTTCCTTCATACAACATTTATACCGCAGGGTTTAATGAGATAGATCTGCAATCTGGACTGGTAGTAAATGCTTCTACATTGCCCATTATTGTTGAACATCTTGAAGATGAGAATCCAAAATCTCAAGCATTCAAGGATGAGACAACCCAACCATTTGTGGAACATTCTCCTTCTCATTTGATTGTTACTCAGGCCTGTCAAACCAATACTCCTTATCCAGAACGATTAGCCTTGAGTAAACGCGTCCCTCAACCGGAATTTGATCTTTTAGGAGAATTGCATAATTTGTTTATAAAAATCCCCCTGATTCAGGCCATGAAAGATGTACCTATTTACGCTAAAATTATTAGAGAATATTGTTCTAAGAGACCTGGGAAGGAAACAAAATATTCGATCACAATTCATGTTATGGGGAGATTATCTGACATTATGCTGGGAATGGCTATGCCTGTAAAATATGGGGATCTTGGGAACCCAATTCTAACAGTTCAGATTAATGGGGTAGATATTCCAAACGTATTGGTAGATTTGGGCACTGAAATTAATGTAATTACTTCTAAAACCATGCTTACACTGGGATTGTGTGATCTTAAGCCAACCCCTACAGTCTTAGAACTAGTTGACAGATCTAAAATCAAATCGATAGGGAAATTGGAAGACATAACAATTTCAGTGGATTCTTGCCTTTATCCTGGTGATCTCCTAGTCTTACATACATAGTCCCTAGCTAGTGGTCATCCCCTTATTTTAGGACAATCGTGGCTTGCAACCACTGATGCCTATATTGGATGTCGGTTAGGAAACATGATAATTTCTAATGGGGAAAATACGAAAAATCTTATTCTCTATCCCCCTGCTGAACCAAGCTCACAGAAAAAGCTAAAGAAGAACTCTTTGTCTTTGGATGGGATTGAAACTGAATAGCAGGAACTCCAACCAGTGCTTACCATGGGGCGAGCCCTCTATTTTAAGAATGAGACAGAGGATGATACTATCAGCACTTTTATTAGTGGCTCTCATGTTGTTGCAGATCTAACTCGACAGTTTTTGGAATCAATCATGAGCTATGAAACACAAGAAACTATTGGATCGGAAACTGAAGGTGAAGACATTCCTATAACAACACTTTCTGACAGCATACCATTGGAGATTGAGCCAAGGAAGACATTGAATATCAACCCAAATATTTCACCGGCATAGACTAAACAGAAAGAAGCTTTCGCCTGGGATTTTACTGATATGAAAGGTATCCCTACTGATTTTTGTACTCATCATATCTACATTAAAGAATATTGTTGACCCGTGAGATAGCCCCAAAGAAGGATGAACCCTGCCTTGAAGAACATTGTCAAAGAGGAGCTCCAGAAGTTATTGGATGTAGGATTTATTTACCCAATCTCGGACAGCTAGTGGGTATCCCCGCTGGTCATCGCACTTAAAAATAATGATAAATGGTGGATTTGTGTAGACTATAGGGAGTTGAATAAAGAAACCTTGAAAGATTATTTTCCTCTTCCATTTATTGACCAAGTCCTTGATACCCTGGCCAGGAAGAAGATTTTCTCTTTCCTAGATGGGTTTAACGGGTATAAAAAAATCAAATAGCTCTTGAGGATTGGGACAAGACTACTTTTACATGCCCTTGGGGAACATTCACTTACTGAGTCCTTCTGTTTGGTCTTTGTAATGCACCTGCTACCTTTCAGAGGGAAATACTGGGGATTTTCTCTGATTTACTTGATGACAGTGTTGAAATTTATATGGATGACTTCTCACCATATGGGGAGTCATTTGAAGAAGGGTTGGTGTTGGCTTTGTGGGGCCTGACCCAGGTTTAGTGTTAGTTAGCCAAACAAATCCCTACACTACTGGCCCTTTCGCATCAGCCCACAGAGCACGAACCGAAGTCTCACCCGAAGCAGTATGGGGGGATGCTGAAACCAAGTTTCTGTAGCCTGAGATGGTCGTGATGTCGGTTTATTCCTTTTATTCCTACTTTCAGGCAAGTTGTTGATTTCTAAGGCTCTGTCTATTTAACCCCCTTACTCCGCCCTTCGGTACCTCCACGAAGGGGTACGATTGGCCTTTGCACAGCCCTAACCTGTGGTTTAGGTAATTTTGCGCTGCTAAGGCAGCGTATCATGCAGATTTCCAAACTAGCTTAAGTATCTTACTTATCTTATTAAACAATCATAGTTAGTGCCGCATAAATAGATATTCTTACTTGCGTTCAATTAACTAATGGAATTGCATACATTCATGCATCACATAAGCATTATAAATTAAATTCATACACAATTGACACGATGCATTAACAGGAAACAAAGACGCAGAATTTGTAGAATGCTTCTCTTTATTGATATCTTCAGATGATTATAGACTCTATCCGCCCTGCACACACAACTGTAGGGGTACGCGCACTCAGCTACAGACTTCTACCCTAGGCCTCTGTGCACTTAGCTACAGAGGCTCTACCTACACTACGACCTGAAACTTAGACTTCTCTTTGTATCTCTCGAGACTTCTTTTACAACTCATGACTCCTATCGCTACTTAGAGCTTTCATACTTAGCTCTCCCATGGTCTGCGGACCATGGATAGATCTTTATAGCCAACTTTACTTTACAAAATAAGGGCGAACAACCCTTTATGACTCATGACACCTTCGCGCTCTACGACCACAAAATGCAAAGACTTTACAACTTTATTAGAAAATTCGACCCAAAACATGGGCTTTTAGCCCCAAAACTATCCTTAGGGGGATCCCGTTCCCAATAGGCCCCCAACACAAACATCATGACTCGCCCTCAAGTCACTCGGTAGGCACAAAGATCTTAGCGCGGAGACCTCCCAGCTTGACCCATATGACCACAACCTCATCAGTGCACTGTGTGGTCATCTACTTCGCGTCTTCAACCATTTTCTCAGTCACGGCTCTTGAATTGTCAACCTGAAGCTTTTTCTGAGTTGCTTGCAGAGTCGAAAGCTTTCCTTCAATAGAGGTTGTCACCATGTAAGCTTCATCTATCCAAGGCTTCAGTTGTGCCTTCAACATTGCTTCCTTGTGCATTGTTGCATCCACCTATTCCTTCAGCTGCATGGCCTCCTGCATATTTTCTAGTCTCTGTGTGGGTGCGATGGTTCGTGTTGTGCCTTTAACTTCATCATAATGCTACTGTAGCTTGCGCGATTCTGTCTCCAGTCGATGTACATTAGGGTCCTCCTGCAAGCTCATCAGGACCTTGAATGATTGCTTAAAAATTTGTGTGTGTAGGCTTTAACCCCGTACAAAAATTACCTGCATACGAATTCTAAAACATAGAAAATAAACAATGTGAGAGAATAACACATAAAACACATATACACAAAGATTTCCCCTGGATCCAAAAACCGGGACTACCAGCTTGATTTTTCATTATATTCCTTTCAATGTTACAATACATATTTATACATGACGAGCATCCAATACCATGGACCGAAAACCATCGCGTCCAAAACCATGGACCAAAAAACCATCGCGTGCAAAAAACATGTGCGAAAATCATGCACAAAACCATAGGTGGGTCTGCCCAACCTAACATAGGGTCCAAAACCAAAATTTTCTGGGGTGCTGCCCCGGTCCTCATAAAGTGGGGTAATGGGTACACCTCAAACCCCTTGTGACCTCCCCCCCTCTAATCCCCAGTTAACTACGTGGGCTAGTCATGGAAAGAATATAACACAACCCAACATTCTCCCACTTGTTGTTTTCTTTCCACAGGGGGCCACAAGAGAGCTTAGTCATTTACCCAGCTCTGAAATGCCCATTGTCTCTCTACACCAAGAGAACTTCTCAGAGCTCCCAGATTTTGTCAATGCATCTGCAGTATTCTTCAAAGTGTCCACCTTTACCAGCAAC
This sequence comes from Pinus tabuliformis, assembly GCA_031772625.1. Classification (NCBI taxonomy): domain Eukaryota; kingdom Viridiplantae; phylum Streptophyta; class Pinopsida; order Pinales; family Pinaceae; genus Pinus; species Pinus tabuliformis. Next base: position 192,338,248 of record CM062816.1, read on the forward strand.
ACCTTTTTGTCTTTTATCATATCCCTCACAAAGTGATACTGAACATCAATGTGCTTTGTCTTTGAATGATATGCAGGGTTCATTCCCAAGAAAATTGCACTTTGGCTGTCACAGTCTATCCTTATAGCTGTTTGTACTAACCCCATACTTGAACACAATCTCTGCAACCAAACTTCTTCCTTGCTTGCATGAGTGGCCACCATGTATTCTGCCTCTGTAGTTGATAATGGCACTACAGATTGTTTCTTACTTATCCAACTGACTGCACCTCCAAATAGGTTAAGCACATACCCACTTATAAATCTTCTCTGATCTAGATCTCTAGCCCAATCTGCATCAACAAAGCCATGAATATCCAACACTCTATCTAATCTTGGTCTTCCTTGGTAACACAAACCATAATCACTAGTGCCACGCAAAAATCTGAAAACTCGCTTCACTGTTGTCCAATGCTCCTTCCTTGGTTTTGACATAAACCTACTCAATACTCCCACTGCATGTGCAATGTATGGTCTAGTACAGACCATTACATACATCAAGCTACCAAGTGCACTTGTATATGGAACACGGGACATGTCCTCTTCCTCTTCTTATGTCTTGGGACACTGTTCAGCAGATAACCTCACACCTACAAGAATAGGAACCTTCACCAGTTTACTATCCTGCAAATTAAACCTCTACAGTATTATCTCGACGTACTTCCTCTGGTTTAACTAGAGCTTCCTCTTTGCCCAATCTCTTTTAATTTCCATGCCCAAAATATAGTTTGCAGCACCAAGATCTTTCGTGTCGAATTTGGAGGACAATTGGGTCTTCAAAGCATGGATAATTTCTTTGTCATTTCCAGCCAACAACATATCATCCACATACAAGACCAAATAAATAACACAATCACCAATTAGTTTAAAATACACACAGTGATCTGCTTTGCTTCTGGTGAAGCCATGTCCCCGTATAAATGTATCAAATTTCTGATACCACATCCTTGGTGACTGTTTTAACCCATATAGAGACTTCTTTAACTTGCATACCAGTTCTTTCTCACCCTTCACCGCAAAGCCTTTAGGTTGCTTCATGTAGATTTCCTCTTCTAGATCCCCATGAAGAAATGTTGTCTTCACATCCATCTGTTCTACCTCAAAATAAAAAGCAACAGCAATAGATAAAAGTAATCTAATAGAAGTTACCTTGGCAACAGGAGAAAAAAATATCACCAAAATCAATTTCCCGCACCTGGGAATAACCTTTTGCTACTAACCGAGCTTTGTATTTCTCCACTTTTCCTTTTGCATTTGTCTTCTTCTTGAACACCCATTTTCTTCCAATGGGTTTCCTTCCAGCCAGAAACTCCACCAGATCCTAAGCCTCATTTTTCTACAAAGATGCCATTTCATCAACCATGGCCTCTTTCCAAAGTTTTCCATCCTCTGAATCTACTACTTCCTTCATATTTTTGGGATCATCATCAGTAATAGATAAAGCAAAATTTGAATAGAAAGCAGATGGACTATACCTTTCTGGCTTCCTTCTTTCTCGAACTGATCTTCTCACACCTGGAGTTTGTGGCTCTTCATCTTCTGATTCCTCCTCCACTGTAGAGTCTGATTCTTCCTCCTTTAGCTCAAACTCTATCTTCTCAGGTTCCTTTGGTTGGACTTCATGTTTAATAACATCTTTCACCTCTCTGAACACCACATCTCGGCTGTACACGACCTTCCTTGTTACTGGGTTCCAAAGCTTATAACCCTTTAAACCATTCTTATACCCAATAAAGATGCACTTTTCAGATTTACTATCCAACTTGGTTCGTTTCTCCTTTGGAACATGTACATATGCATCACATCCAAATACCTTCAGATGTGAAAGAGAGGGTTTCTTACCAGCCCACACCTCTTCTGGAGTCTTATCCTCCAACGCTGATGAAGGTGACTTGTTGACTAGGTAACATGCAATATCCACTACCTCTGCCCAGAATTCCTGTCCTAACCCAGCACCACTAAGCATGCTTCTTGCCCTTTCCATCAACGTCTTATTCATTATTTCTGCAACTCCATTTTGCTAAGGTGTATATGGAGTAGTCTTCTGTCGTGCTATACCACACTTCTTACAGAATTCTTCAAATTCCTTGCTGCAAAACTCTCCACCATTATCTATCCTCAACACCTTTATCTTTATATCTGTCTGATTTTCCATGAGAGCCTTAAATTCTTTAAACCTGTCAAAGACTTCAGATTTCTTCTTAAGGAAATATATCCATGTATTCCTTGAGAAGTCATCTATAAATGATACATAGTACACAGACTTACCCAATGATGGAACCTTCATAGGTCCAAACACATCACTGTGCACAAGCTCTAATATATGTTTCACCTTCTTACCACCAGAGGGGAAACTCACCCGATTCTACTTCCCATATACACAATTTTCACAGAAATCAAAATCTAGAGAGCTATTACTCATACCTTTACCATGAAGTATTCGAAGGCCCTTCTCTCCACTACGTCCAAGCCTTTGATGCCACAACATGGTCTTCTCTCCAGAGGCCACTAGATTCTCAGCTCCACTTTCAGGAACCACAGAGGTTGCACCCATCAACAACAGTGCTACTTTGCAGCTTGTACAGAGTTCCAATCTGAACTCCCCACATCAATACCAATGCTCCCAAACCATCTTACAGGTATCCATCTCAAACATTGTTTTTACACTTGCATCATCCAACTTGCTTACAGAAATCAGATTTCTGGCTAATGCAGGAATATGCAAAACACACGGAAGTGTTCTAACCCTTCCACCTTGCAGCTTCAACTTTACTTTTCTGCGACCAATGATTCTAGCCTTCCTATCATCCCCTAAGAATACATCACCACCATCATATTTCTCATACTCACAGAACCACTTTCTATGTGGAGTGAAGTGAAAGGATGCACCTGAGTCAATCAACCATGCCTCATGATCTACATGTGTACTTGAAGAAGGCAAGTACACATCCCCGCCTTCATCTGAGGTGGTTTTCACCTCCGTAGAAGGAGCATCATTAGATCCCTTTCCTTTATCAGGAGCTTTAGATTTTCAGTCCCTTTTGTAGTGCCCTTCCTTTCCACATTTCCAGCACACCATCTTTACATGTTTTCCTGGAGATTTAGATCTCCCTCTAGAATTAGATCTCCCACTCGATGACTTATTTTTGTTTCTGTTCTGGGACCATCCTCGTACAGACAAGGAATCACCATTCTGGCTCTCCATATTTTTCCGTCTCATCTCCTTCGTCAGTAAGGATGAGACTATTTCATCAAACTGCAAGGCAGTTGCATTGCTACCTATTGCAATAACCAGACTATCCCACGAATTTGGTAGAGAACACAAGAAACTAATGCACTTATCTTCATCTAAAATTTTAATATCAACAGATGCTAAGTAACTTACTAAAATATTAAATGCGTTTAGATGCTTTGTTACTGAGTCTCCATCTTTCATCCTCAAGTTATACAAGTTTTTTCGCAGGAACACTTTATTCACCAGAGACTTAGATTGGTACAAAGTCCCTAACTTGTCCCACAAAGCCTTCACCGTAGCTTCCCCTGATACATTTAGCAATAGTGAATCTGAGACACACAATCTTATTGTGCTCTTTGCATTCCGATCCAACTTCTTCCATTCTTCATCGGACACTCTCGTTGGTTTAGTACCCGGATCTACCGTGATCCATTGATCTTTATTCACCAACAAATCCTCCATCTTGAGTTTCCACAACTCAAAACTTTGACCATTAAATTTTTCGATCTCTATCTTTCCACTGCTCGCCATCTTCTTTCACCAACAGAATCGATCTCACAAATCTCCTACTAAATAGGGTCTACCACAGGCCCAAGCGAAACCCCTCAGCAATAAAGGCATCCCCTTGAAGCCAAAATAACTCTGATAGCAAATGTAGGTTTTAACCCCGTACAGAAATTACCTGCATACGAATTCTAAAACATAGAAAATAAACAATTCGAGAGAATAACACATAAAAAACATATACACAAAGATTTTCCCCTAGATCCCAAAACCGGGACTACTAGCTTGATTTTTCATTATATTCCTTTCAAGGTTACAATACATATTTATACATGCCAAAGCATCCAATACCATGGACCGAAAACCATCGCGTCCAAAACCATGGACCAAAAAACCATCACGTCCAAAAAACATGTGCGAAAATCATGCACAAAACCATAGGTGGGTCTGCCCAACCTAACATAGGGTCCAAAACCAAAATTTTCTGGGGCGTTGCCCCAGACCCCATAAAGTGGGGTTACGGGTACACCTCAAACCCCATGTGACCCCCCCCTCTAACCCCTGATTAACTACGTGGGCTAGTCATGGAAAGAATATAACACAACCCAACAGCGTGCAGTCTGCTACTGCACTGTCGACCGCCACTATTGCTTCTATGAGATCGGTTTCTCGATTCTCCTTTACTTCTGGCAGGGTTGAAGGCTAGGCCTTTAACTGTAACTCAGTTATTTGTAGGTTCAACTCCAACTCAACCCTCGCCATTTGCGTATGATCATCGCGCACCCATATAGCTAGCTTGCAAATGTGCACCTCGACTAGTTCTTCCTCAGGAATGGCCAGCTCTGGGACCATTCGACATGCCTCATCAAGAACCTTCATGATACATTTTTTCTGGTTGGTCACCTTGGTCATAGCAGCAATGGCAGAGTCTCGTTATAGTGCCATATGTTGATTGTTAATCCTCTGCTCGTTGATCACTTGGAGGGTGTGATGCTCACGGGTCCTAAGCTCTGCAATCACTCCATCCTGCAAGAGGTGGAGCACTTCACCAGGGAATGCTGCCAAATTCAACCCTACTCCCTTTAGGGTGCTAACAGTGGGCCTGTCAGCTTCATTCTCCATGGTCAGTACTCCCTCAGGCAACACTATTTCATTGGAGGCCTTTGCGCGCAACATCTCAGTAGCTTCTGAAGTGTCAATAGAAAGGTTGGTAGACACCGTGCTAGCATATGATGCGCCAGTCTGTAGCTCCTGCAAACTTGTCTAGATAGCCCCCAATATTATTTTTTGTTGGTGCTCAAACTGTTATAGGGCCTCCGTGGTGACATCCTGCACCGTGTCACCAATGTCATGCAAATCATCCTCTGTGAGGGTGATTGGGTCCAGTGATGTCTTAGTAGCCTTTGATTTCTTCCTGGACCCTCCTTTCTCTTTCTCCCTTGGATGCTTTATGTGGGTGGATGTCGTTGTCAGTTCGCGTCATGTTGTTTTGTTTGCTTTTCCGTCTCCTCCTTTGTCTAAGGTGAAGGCAACCTCACACCTTTGTCAGAGCCTCACTCTATTCCACCTATTTGCTTCTCTATCTGTTGAGTGGCATCTCCCTCCGCCTGGGCCTTGTCAGCAACCTCCTTCTTTCTCTTTTCAGCCAACTGTGTCATCTTTAGCTTGGCCTCCTCCTTCTTTCTTTGCGCGGTAGACTTGCTCCCTCCCACCACCAAGTCTGCTGTAGTGCGCCACTCTATCAGCCATCGATCAAGTACTGCATCAATGGTGTCATCTATTGCCAGGTAAGGCAAGTCATACCATTTATACAAAGGGTCCTTCCGCACCCTGATGACCACATGGTGAAAATCTGCTTTAAACTCTGTGTAGGCCTGCAGGTTGGAAAACACTGTAGGTGACAACTATGGTTTGTGATTAACGGCCATCCGGGTGTTCATCTCCATCAAGATCCATAATACCTTGTTGTCCTTGATGCACTACGCATCCTTCGTTTCCCACAGCGAAGCGTACTTCACTGCTTCTGGTAGGTTTGGTGCGACTAAAGAGAATTGGCTATCCTCTGGCAACTCCCATGCTACCAACACAATAGACAGCAAGATCCACGCGTAGTGGAACATATTTTTGAGCTCCTATGCCTACAGTAGTTCGCAAGGAACTCACTGCGGAGATAGTCTGCCCAATTGAACTAAACTCCTTCGGCGCACTAGGCTGCTAGAGTGACGATAGGCGCCGACACCTCATTGGCGTGACACTTCCTGATAACCTTCCCTGCTAAAATCTGCATAGCCACCTTTACAGCAGGGTCACAGATGCTAGATATGGCATATCCATGCAGCTTCTTTACCAGCTTAAACTTCTCTTTCATGCCCTCTGTGAGGGCCTGCTCACAAACTTTTTCTCCAAATATCATGGCCAAATTTTCTCCTATGTAAGGAAACTACGTGATACTGTGGATCAACTTATTAGTGATGGGTACTATCTCCTCCAACCACAGACACCCATCATGCACCAAGAATAGCAGCTGCTTGATTACCAATACTGTAACCAGGGTGCAGTTGTAGTGCGAAACCCATAGTAGATTGAGCAAACCCACCTTGTCTACTCCTTTGAGCCACCTCCGTGGATCCAATGTGGTCATTCTGGTGGTTGTGTTGATGATGTAACACATCAGCTACTCGGTCGCTAGGTATGGGAGCTTCTCATGATCATCCAAGTCCCAGTCTTAAATTTTTAGCAGAGGAACCCGCCCCAAGCACGGTCCTTCGAAGACAATTTCATCCGGTAGCAGAGGGGTTTGCAAAGGGACCTTACTCTCATCGATGGCTTTCGGCACCTTGGTCTTGCCTTTGCACGGAGGGACATACTTAGGAAACCGAGTGATAGAGTCAGCACCCTAGGCTTCAACTTCCTCCACATCTACTCCCACATCCTCATCATCCATTGGGATGTCTTCGATTTCTTCCTCCTCTGGCTCTAGATTGATGGCTTTTCCCTTCTCCTGTGTGGTAGGCTTCGATGGCTTTATTCTCAGTGATGTGCACACCAGTATTGCAGGCTACTTGCCCTTTTTATCCTTCATGCTCTCCTTGGTTGGGGTCGGCTTTGGTCTCGGCATCCTTGGTGATTTGGGGACTTCGGCTAATACTTCGGCAACCTCGGGAGCAACTTCTTCAGCCTCCATCTCAATTTTCGACATCGACTCCTTTGCTTCGGTATCTATAGCTTCTGTGGGCACTGACATGATGTTCTACAAGAACTCATGTGTCTCCTTTAGCAATGTCTCAAATAATGAACTAGCTATCAGAACTTCGAAGTGCTCAATATTCATGTGTGCCTAAGAGCTCAACAACTCAATTCTCGAAATTCCAACTGTTTTTCACTGGACAACCACCTATAATTTATAGGACATTTTGAATTCAAATCTGACTGTTCCCCCCAAATTTGGTTCATTAATGTCGGATTGGCGACATATTTTCAAGGATCTAACCCATAAATTTCATCTTAAATGCTAGTCGTCCACTCCATTTGGCTGCATTTCTATCGTCAAATCATGAACAGTGACTTTAGCGGCCACTTTCTGGCTGACCTGCGCGATTTCTCCCTTGGTAACACAGTCCCCCTCGTGCTGTTGCGAACCCTGTGACACTTCCTTGCTTCGCACAATCCTCCAATCGCGTAGCTCCCTAGCCTAGGCAATGTAGTTTATAGTCCCATGCCTCCTTTCAGTTGCTTGGAGCACTAAGAATGTGCTACCTTCATATATTCACATGGCCAGACCACCGGTGTATGGCTTCAATCGACTACCATTCACCTTTCCTGGGAAGGGATCTCCATTCAATTTGACCAGCTGTACCGCTCCTCCGAAGGTAATCTCCTTAATGACATAGGGCCCTAACCAGCGCAACCTGAATTTCCCTGGAAATCTATCAAACTTGTTTTCATATAAAAAAACCAGGTCATTTACCTTAAAGGTGTGCAACTTAATGTGACAATCATGCCAAGCTTTTTTGCGTTGCTTTTGGACCTGCTGGTGAAATCCAGCTAGAAATATTTCTTCCTCAAGTTCAGCCAGTTGTGCGAGCCTCTCTTCCAATGCTTCGTGAGCCGTCATGCTCATTAATGCCACTATCCATAGAGTAGGCACAATGTATTCCATGGGAATTACTACTTCAACACCATATACAAGCCTAAAAGGTGTTTGTCCAGTCAACTTCTTGCATGTCATCTGATAGGCCCATAGTACTGCGGGTATGCGCAGGTCCCAATCATTTCACTGAGCATTGCAAACATTGGTCAACGCATTCTCCAGCACTTTATTGAATGCTTCCATCGTCCTGGTAGCCTGTAGGTGATAAGGCATGCTCTTCTAGTGATATACCTGAAATTCCTCCGTCAACGTGTTGATTGTTTCATTTAGAAAGTGCATACCACGATCACTCATCAAAATCTTTGGACAGCCAAATCATGTAATTACATACTCAAAGAGGAACTTTACAGCAGTCGTGCCTATACAATCCATTACAAGCTGTGCCTCTTCCCATTGAGTGAAATACTTGGTTGCGGTGATAATGTACCGCGCTTCCATCTTCTTCCCTTGGGGCTGAATAGGTCCCACAAAATCTATCGCCCATTTCTCAAAGGGTTGCAACATCATCTATGGATTCAAAGGCAACTCATCCCTCTGTGATGGTCTGCTAGTCCTTTAACACACATCACAAACTTTGCAATATGCTTTTGAGTCTTGATAGAGGGTTGGCCACCACAACCCTGCACTTAGAATCTTTTGCATGGCCGCTCTCCCTGCATAATGTCCTCCTGCAACACTGCCATGAGTGTCCATGAGGATACTGCTCCTTTCAAACTTTAGTACATATCATAGCAATATTTCATCAAACCCCATTTTGTACAGATGTCCAGCGATGACAGAGAAGTCTGTCGTGTGCACCACTAACTCCTTCTTCTGTTGGACGGTGTATCCCTCCGAGGCAGCTCCTGTCGTTAGGAAGTGTATGATATCTTCAAAATGACCATCTACGATGCGCACCGTAAATAGTTGCGCGTCAGGCAATCCTTCTTCCAAATTAGTGGGCTCTTCCCCTATTTCGATGTGCGACATATGGTCTGGTCCCACGTTCAGTCTTCCAAGCTTCACAATAACTTCAAAATCATACTCCTTGAACAATAACAACCATCTGCAGATTCTCCCTCCCAACATAGGCTTATTGACCAGGTATTTCAACGTGGAGTGTTCTGTATACATCTTAAAATGGCCACCCAGAAAGTAGTGTCTAAACTTCTGGAGCGCGTATACCATGGCTAACCCTTCACGCTTGGTGGTAGAATAGTTCTTCTTCGCTTTGGATAACCTTCTGCTTGCGAACGCTATAGGATGGTCTAAGTCTCCTCCATCAGATTGTGTCAGTACTGCTCCCATCGCTATACATGAAGCATTGACATGTACATGAAACTCCTTCTTCCAATCCAGGAAGACTAAAATTGGCGCGATCACCGTATTTTATATCAATACATCCAAGCTTTTCTTAAAGTCCTCGTTCCTATAGAATGTGACATCCTTTTTCAACAAGTTTTCCATAGGCACAGTGACCTGGGCATAACCTTTGATAAAATTTCTGTAATATCCTGTATGTCATTGGGTAGCGCACAACAGTTTCACACTCCTCGGTGCTTCCAAGTTAAGTATCACCGTGATCTTCATAGGATCTACCATCAGTCCCTATCTACAAACCACATGACCCAGTAGGGTCCCAAAAGGAACACGAAACAAGCATTTCTTCAGATTGAGCACAATCTAGTATCTTCGACAGGTATCTACCATGAGGCGTAAACTGACGACATGGCGTTTCACCAGCTCAAACATAGTCTAGTCATCAAAGTACACTTCCAGGAACTTATGAATAAATTCCTTGAATGATGCAATGACTACGTGCAAAAAAATCGCAGGCGCATTCTTCAATCCAAAAGGCATTGCAGTGTACCAAAAACAACCCCACTTAGTCACGAAGGTTTTCTTGCTCCTATCCTCCGACACAATTTTGATCTAATGGTACCCAGAGAACTCATCATTGAAAAAATATGCTTCCTGGCCACCTACATTGTCCAACACCTCATCAGTGAACGGAGTCGAGAAAGGATCATGTACAAAAGTGTCATTCAACTCTTGAGATCTACACATATCCTTATTTCATCCTTCTACTTCTTTTCACGTACCACCATTGGGCTTACCCAATTAGATTATTCTACGAGCTCAATGATGCCTACCATGGGCATCTTGTCTAGCTCTAAGTGGACCTTCTCCTTTTACCTTGGATTGAGACGGTAAGGTCTTTGCTTAACCAGTTTCGCGTCGGGCTTCAATGTGATCTTCATAACACCCAAGTCTCCGATTATCGCTTTTAGATCCATAAACTTGGTAGGGAACAAATCCTTATATTCGCGGAGCAATTCAGCTACCTTATCCACCGTCACGTCATCCTAGTAATCTCCAATCTTCGTGAATTTGGGCTCTGCCTCCATACCAATATTTACCTGTTTCGTTTTCAGTGGCACGGTTATATCAGGATTTGCAATCTGCGGTCCTTCAACCTCACTATGACCTTTTGTTTAAGGGATGTTAACCTTTTTCGGATCCTCATCTTCTTCTTCAGCAATTACTTTATAGCATTCCAGCACGTGACTCAGCTGAGTAGTCCAATCAGGTTGAATCAGGTCCAAAGGATCATGCGGTATCCTAAAGATTGTTGCTTTACTTCTTGTAGCGCCTCGTTGATACAGTCAAACCCATCTTCAAAGCTAAATTTCATTATGAATCCCTCGTGCAGAATATCCCACTCACCTGTACCAAGGCAAGCTCTGTTTCTAAGTACCAGTTGATCAGGATAACATCCAGGGTGTGACAGAACAAGTGCACCAATTGAGGTTGGGGCTTCTCCCCATAATCATGAGCCCATTTGGCTAAGTTCTCACGCAGATCATCCTACCCATCATATTTTTCCTTGATTCATACCTTCGTCTTCCCAAATAATGTTCTCATCATCCTTCTACACTCGCACCAATCATCAAAGCTACCCTTGTGCGTACCCCACCATCTTTCGGGCGTAGCGCATAGTGCCCAGTCCAAAGCTTGGATGTGTTGCTTCTCTAGTACCTCCCTCTCAAATGCATCCAAAAATATATATACATCATTCAGGCCATCATAAGTGGGCATATTTATTACCTCTAACGACACACAGCGCAGTAACTGGGTCATCATGTTATAGCTCAATGTGGTTAATTCTTGTAACTAGTTCTGCCAGCACTCTAATTCTTCATCAGATTTTGAGGTGCAGGAACTCTCATGATCCCATGTAATTCGTCCATCCACTGTTGGTTTCACCCAATAATGGTCTCGCATTTTTATCTTATAGATACAGTCTAGATCATCATCACTCTCATAACCACGGACTGGTTCAGTATAACGTGATCCTTCAGCAGGATCTAGGGGTACTATTACATGGAGCGATTTCTTCTCAAATATCATCTTTTGCTTCTTTAGGTTGATTACCCCATTCATATCAGTAGCCCATTCAATCCCAAGGAGCACAGGGTAGGGTTTCTATCATCCACAATTTCTATTACTTCAAAGTTAGCCAACACGCTCACGCCTTCAATATCTACAGTCACCCCTTGTAGGCACCCCATGGGGATGATCTTCTGCTGATTTTCCATCCTTAACTGAATTTGAGACCACTATAGCATGGGCCTTCCCATCCATTCACAAGTCTGCTTCGGTAGGACATTCGCGTCGGACCCCAGATCCAAAATAACCTGATCCATTTCATACTCTCCTATCTACGCGGTCAGCCTCATGTCTCATCATGTCCTTGTTTTATGCTTACCAATTTTTCGTACCATGCGCGGTTCACCTAGAGTGTTTCTAGCGCATCTATTTATAAGCTCCTGTAATCCCTTCACAACCTTGCTATCGCGTAGCAACTTCATGCAGGTCTCTAGGAAGGTTGTAAGCATAGAAGGGTCCATCTCCTGATCAGGCTTATCCTTGCTTCCTGAGGTGGAGGCCTCAACGAAGCTCTTCTTTGCTTCCATGAATGTTTCGCGTGCGCACTCCAAATCAAATTTAGCCTCCTTCACCAGAGCTTTGCGAACCCATGCACTATCTTGGATTTGTTTCCCCTTATCATCCCTTGTTGCAATTCCACTTTGGAGCACTATATTCACATTCAGATCCTCTTTGTGAGGCTCAGACCTCATCATCTATAGGTTCTGAGTCAGTTGAGGTGGTAGTTCCCCTTTGTCATGTATCCTCGCTATCAGCGTAGGACAGTCCTCCGTTTCATGATCAAATAGGGTGCAGTATGTGGACGACGGATGCATTGGGTTAGTGCAATCATGGGCATAGTGTCATGGTCCTCTGCAATTGTAGCAGATTAGCTGTCCTCGACCTCTGCCATGGCCTCCTCTGCCTCGACCTCATCCGCACCCCTGAAAGCCTATTCACACCATCCCCGCGCTCTGGTCAGCGGGTCGTGTCTCTACCTGAGCCCTATAGGTGGGTGTTTTATCCATCATCAATTCATAACTTCTTTAGTTGCACTCATCATGCCCTACCGACCTACAAAAGTTGCAGAACAGTTGTTGTGGTGTTTGTACAAACTTTTGCAGCAAATGACAGTTATCCGTCGTATGTTTTCCTGCTACCTGACATATAGCACACCACAATGCAGGCCCTGCTCTTAGTCTTGCTTGAGCTTTGGGCCTCAAAGGCATCGGTCCCCCTCTTGCAATGTAGTTTGTGAAGACCGGGCAATGGTCTTTGTCATGCCCCTGACCCTTGCATTTCAAGCACCATACCTCTTCGCGCACCTCTGGTCGAGCTATTCTGTCCTGCTTCAAACTTTGCATCTCAAGGAAAATATTTTGCAATTGTGCATGGATCTGCTGAACCCCCAGATTTGTATCTTGCATCGGTGTTTCATGCAGTGTCATTGCAATCTCCAAGGTCTCTGCCTAAGTTGTTATCTTCTGTTGTGATAACGCAAACCTTAGTTGTGGCAGGAGCGAAGCCATGAACCATTCGCGGTGCTGTCCATCTGTTAAGTTCATATTAGCTTTGTGGATTTTAAACTTCAATCTCTAATCTAATTCCCAAGGTGTCTCGCCTGGTTTCATTGCGATTTCCTTGAACCCCACAATCGATTGTGCCTAAAATTTAGGCCTACTGAATTATTTTTTCAACGCGGTCTAGATGTACCAGGTTAGCGCGCAATCCTGTAGAGCACTAACCAGTGTTTCCTTCTTCATGTGATCATTTGTAATGCCCTGAGCTTCCCATACAACTTTCACAATGAACCAGAACTCATCTAGGTCCTCATTTCCCAAGCCTTTAAACAAATGTAGCTTCACTGAATTTGCCATGATAAACTATGGTGGAGGTGGAAGTGGTATGGGTGAAGTCACAGGTGATGGTGGTGAAGTTGGAGGTGGTGTGGGTGGAGGTGGTAGTCGCAGGAATCCTTGCTTTATTAACTGGATGGCACTTCGCGGAAAAGCCTATGCTATTCCCTCTTTGTCGCCCAATGGAGGTGAAATCACTGGACTATATTCAGGACCCCTTCTTCCTTCGTTCCTATAAGTCTTTCCGCTTCGTGTAGCTCCGAACATCAAGGTAGTTGCATAACCCATTTTTCGTATAATAACATTTTAATCCAGGTATTCAAAGATTTTAAGTACTTACCTCACGAACCTTTGAAAAAGTGGTGCTTTGCCTCGTTCTAGCTGACTGAGGTATCAACTACGAATTCAGTAAAAAATCCTCCTATGATGTGATCAAGCCAATGATTGACAACGTGAGTGATCTTATCCTCATAGGCTTCCAATATTTGTACTAACTCCGAAGTCCAAATAATAGGACCATCAAATCTCCACCTTCCTTGGCTATCTGATAGCTTCGTGATCTGCTCGTATAGCTCAATCGGAAAGGAATAGAAAAAGATCTCGTGTATTTCTGTATATAGGTACCTGTCCAGCCACGGTTCCTTTGTCAGTTGTGAACTTTTGTTCTCTTGCACCACGAATTCGTGGATCTTCCTATCCAACCAGTCTCCAATTTCTTTCTTAGTTGGATTCCAGTGATACGACATCACACATCTCTTATGCAGTTTCTGGTCCTAGCAACGAAACCATTTGTTGGCTTGGTGGGGCCTAACCTAGGTTTAGCGTTAGTTAGCCAAAAAAATCCCTACACTACTGGCCCTTTCGGCATCATCCCGTAGAGCACGGATCAAAGTCTCACTTGAAGTAGTATGGTGGGATGTTGGAACCAAGTTTTCGCACCCTGAGATAGTCATGATGTCGGTTTATTCCTTCTATTCCTGCTTTCATGCAGGTTGTTGAGTTCTAGGGCTCTGTCTATTTAACCCCCTTAATCTGCCCTTTGATACCTTTGTGAAGGGGTATGATCTGCGTTCGCGCAACTCTAACCTGCGATTCAGGCACTTTCGCACTACTAAGGCAGCGTATCGTGCAGATTTCAAAACTAGCTTAAGTATCTTACTTATCTTATTAAAAAATCATAATTAGCGCCACGTAAACATATATTCTTACATTTGTTCAATTAACCAACGGAATTACATACATTCATGCATCACATAAGCATTATAAATGAAATTCATACACAATTGACACGATGCATTAACAGGAAACAAAGACGCAAAATTTGTAGAATGCTTCTCTTTATTGATATCTTCAGATGATTACAGACTCTATCCACCCTATGCACGCAGTTGTAGGGGTCCGCACACTCAGCTACGAACTTCTACCCTAGGCCTCTGCGCACTCAGCTGTAGAGCCTCTACCTACACTACAACCTGAAACTTAGACTTCTCTCTTTATCGCTCAAGACTTCTTCTACAACTCATGACTCCTATCACTACTTAGAGCTTACTTACTTAGCTCTTTTTATACAATCCCATGGTCCGCAGACCATGGGTGGATCTTTATAGCCGACTTTACTTTACAAAATAAGGGTAGACAACCCTTTATGACTCATGACACCTTCACGCTCCGCGACCACAAAATGCAGAGACTTTACAACTTCATTACAAAATTTGACCCAAAACATGGGCATTTAGCCCCAAAACTGTCCTTGGGGGGATCTCGTTCCCAATAGTTGGAAAATTTGGAGAAAGTCCTTAAAAGATGTAAACATATGCATGTCTCTTTGAGTACAACGAAATGTCATATGATGAGAGAAGAGGGAGTAGTGATGGGACATTTTCTTTCGACTGCTAGAATACAAGTTGGTCCTACCAAGGTAAAGGTAATTTTGCATTTTCTTGTTCCCAAGAAACTGACTCAGGTACGTAGTTTTATTAGTTGCACTGGTTACTATAGGCGTTTTATAGAAAACTTTTCCAAGATCGCATTTCCGCTTTTTTAGCTGTTAACTAAAGATGCAAAATTTTTATGGACAGATGATTGTGAAGTAGCTTTTGAAAAGATCAAGGAACTAATCTGCCAAACTCCAATCTTACGTTGTCCCAACTGGGAACTTCCATTTCATATCCATGCAGATGCCTCTCAAATGGTTGTAGGGTAGTGTTCGGACAATAAGAAGAGAAGAAGCCGTATGTGGTCTATTATGTTAGCAAGAATTTAACGTCTGTTGAGCTAAACTATATAGTAACAGAGAAGGAATTCTTGGTTGTCATCTATGCTATTAATAAATTTCGACACTATATTATTGGGTATCCTACTTTTACACACTGA
This sequence comes from Pinus tabuliformis, assembly GCA_031772625.1. Classification (NCBI taxonomy): domain Eukaryota; kingdom Viridiplantae; phylum Streptophyta; class Pinopsida; order Pinales; family Pinaceae; genus Pinus; species Pinus tabuliformis. Next base: position 192,353,812 of record CM062816.1, read on the forward strand.
TCATGTAGCAATCAGGTATTTGATGAACAAACCTATAACTCCTGGGCGTATAACAAGGTGGTTGTTATTACTTCAAGAATTTGATATCACCATTATAGATAAACCAAGGAAGGATAATGTAGTTACTAATTTTTTGTCTAGATTAAATGTTGATAATGAAGGAGATCCTGTAGAAGGTAGCTTTTGGGATGAACATTTATTTGCAATTTCTACTAATACCCCTTGGTATGTAGACATTGCTAACTATTTGGATACAGGAAAAATACCTCAGCATTTGTCATCCAAGGAACATCGGAGGATTATTCATCACAGTGCTCGTTACTCATGGATAGCAAGATATCTCTTTTATACAGGGAGTGATCAGCAAATCCATCATTGTGTATCAAAAAGTGACATCTATGAGGTTTTGAAAGCTGCTCATGATGGCCCTTGTGGGGGGCATTTTGCGACAAGAAAACTGGCCACAAGGTGTTATAGATTGGATATTATTGGCCCTCTATCTTCAGTGATACACGGAAATATATTCAAAGATGTGATAGCTGCCAATGGATGGGTCAGCCTGGTCACTCAGATGAAATGCCATTACAGCCACATGTAATTCTTAAGCACTTCGAAAGATGGGCTATTGATCTTGTGGGTCCATTTAACACGACTTCACATCAGTAAGTCCACATTTTAGTCTGCACAGATTATGTGACAAAGTGGGTAGAAGACAAGGCAGTAACAAAAGCAATAGAGTAGGCTATCTCGAACTTTTTATTTGAAGAAATCTTTTCTAGATATGGTACTCTGAGAGAGACAATTTCAGATGGAGGAGCATAGTTCATGTCACACATGATACCAAATCTTATGGAAAAATATGGGATCAAGCATAGGATAACAACCCCATATCATCCTCAGGTGAACGGTCAAGTGGAGAGCACAAACAAAGTATTGGAAAACATTCTCACCAAGACCGTGGAAAACCATTGCTGGGATTGGGCTGAAAAACTCCTTAAAGCTCTTTGGGCGTATAGAACAACATGGCGAAACACGACAGGATTCTCACCATTTGAATTTCTCTATGGCAAATCCCCATTGTTCCTAGTGGAATTTGAAATCAGTACACTCAGAACAACTCTGGAAGTAGGATTGGACCTCTTAGAAGCCCAGAAACACCGGCTGGAACAACTAAATGAGCTAGATGAAATTTGTTTAATGGCTATCCAGAGGACTGCTGCCATACAGTAGCAGAGAGAAAAATGACACAATAAATTTATTAAAAATAAGGTGTTTCATAGAGGGGATTGGGAATTACTTTATGATTCCCATTTTAATGATTTTAAGGGAAACATTCTCTCACGATGGCTGGGACCATATGAGGTTGATGCGGTATTTGATAATGGGACTGTCAGATTGGTTACAATCGATGATTGCCATGTTTCTTTTATTGTAAATGAACATCAACTTAGACTCTACCATTGCCTAGCCTCCAGAGAAGCCTTCATCAAACATCTCTCTGAAAAATCTAGATTGAAGGTTGTTGGTGCAGAAGATACCTCCTTATATATCTATATCTATATATATATATATATATATATATATATATATATATATATATATATATATATAATGTTGTTACTACTCACTTGTTTGTCTTTTTGTAGGAGCTACTATTGAGGCGCAATAATGGAGGAGCTGAAAATTTCTTGAGTAATTGGGATAGTCACCCCACTAAAACTGATCTTCTTGGAAAACTTCCTAAGTAATTCTTGTTGTTACTCCCAGAAATTTTCGAAGTATCGGATGTTGTTACTTTTGGGGTGTTGTTACTATGTTGCTATTGTTACTCCTGGAAATTTTCTAGTATCAGATGCTATTACTCCTGGGTTGTTGTTACTCCTCGGATGTTGTTACTCCCTGGATGATGTTACTCCTTGAATGTTGTTACTCCTAGGGTGTTGTTACTCCTCAGATGTTGTTACTCCTTGGATGTTGTTATTCCTTGGATGTTGTTACTCCTTGGACATCGTTACTCCTCGGATGTCGTTACTCCTCGGATGTTGTTACTCCTGGGGTGATGTTACTTCATCGATATTGTTATTCCTCGGTTACTTTTACTCCACTGATTTTGTTACTCCTCGATTGTTGTTACTCCTTGATTGTTGTTACTCCGATGATGCTATTACTCCTCAGTTGTTGTTACTCCACCGATGTTGTTACTATGCCAACCGTCACTTCTCTTAGGTAGGTCGCTAGGTATGTCTCCATTGACTTTTATGGATTTAATTAAATATTCTTTGGAAAGGACATTAGCATTCAGTGGACGGCTATTTATAAGTTAGCGGGGGTGTCATCATAATTAAATGACGGTGTAATTAAACCACACTAATGATTAATCCATCACCATCATTAAATCTTGTGTGATGGTATGCTCCATGATCAATCATCATTATTTTGCATAATCATTTGCATGCGTTGGGATTTGAAACATGAACCTTCTCATTTAATGCAGAATAATTACCACACCATTCACCATACTCACCATAATTCACCATGATTCTCTTCGTTTCCTGAGAAATCACCTACCATTTTACCATCGTTCCACCTCATTCATTTTTTACCATGTTTTTACTGCGAGAAGTTAGTCGCTATCACTCCTCCCAATACTCTGCTACGTACAAAGTGTTGTTACAGTTTCTACTGGATGGGTGGACTGGTTGTGCGTCATGAACCTAAGGATACAACCCTGGTCCACAGTAATGTAGATGTATGGCGGGTCTTTGTAGATGCAGGATGGGATATTTATTTCAACAGATTGTAGGGGTTCGACGAGGCGACATTCACGATGAATCTAGATGAGAATTTCTCGGGAGTTAGAGGATTAGAAATTCCCGTCAAAGAAGAGGCCATTGCATAAGTCAGTGGGTTAACATAGCAGGGACAAAAGTGGTTCTTAAGGAAGGTTCTGTTGCGTGAATTCCTAGAATTATTTGTACAGGGTGGAGAAAGTGTTGTTCTGAAGGGAAGGGGGTATGATCGTAAGTCCTTGCCGCATCCATGGGGTGAGGTAGTAGGCTTTGTCATGAGATATATAACCTGCGAAGGGCGATTTACCACCATGTTCAAATATCACTTCAAAATTCTAGCCCATCTTTGATTTCCATAGGCACAAGTTCATTCTCTAAACATTCCTTTCTTCTTGATGAAGAGTCTTCAACTTATGGCACAGTCCACTTGGCACTCATGCCAAGTGTTGGCGGTCCTCACAAACCATGGACTGGTTCAACTATTGGTCATGCATGCATTGACCTAATTACAAGTACCTTGGGCACAATTCCTTGAGATGACGGAGGAGGAAGTAGCAGTTGTTATAACTCCTAGAGAGGAAGATCCTGAGGAATTGGAGGAGCAAGAACCAGCATCACCTGCTAGTACAGCAAGAGAGGAAGAAGAGCCCGAGGAATTGGGAGAGGAAGAACCAGCATCTCCTGCTAGTATAGTAGGAGGAGAGGAAGAACCGGAAGGATCAGAGGAAGGACCAACATCCCCTACTAGTACAACAGGAGAAGAAGAAGAGCCCGAGGAAATGGAGAAAGAAGAAGAGGAACCGCAAGAGATGGAAGTGGAAGTAGAGGAAACAGTTGGTGACATAGTCGAGGCTACCACACAAGAACCAACCCCGTTTGTGGAACCTGTTAATGTAGAGATGGAAGTGGAAGAAGAGTAAACGGTTGGTACACAATCAAGACTGCCACACGAGAACCATTCCCATCTGTGAAACCTATTAATGCAGAGATGGAAGTGGAAGTGGAAGAAACAATTCGCAACATAGTCGAGGTTGGAAACACAAGAACCAACCTCGTTTGTGAACCTGTTAATGAAGAAATGGAAGTGGAGGAAACGATTGGCGATGTAATCGAGGCTATCACACAAGAACCATCCTCGCCTGTGGAACCTATCAATGAAGAAATGAAGGTAATGGATGGATTTGATGCTATTCTACAGGAATCAACTTTCATTAATGAAGCACAAGGAGAAGAAATTCCGGTCAAGGAGCTGGTGAGTGATGATGTTACACCAGGACCAACATCACTTGCCCAAATAGATGTGGATGTTGAAATGAGTAGGGGTGCCACACAAGAACCACCACCAACTCAGTCAGGGCAGGAAAATGTGGAAGAGACAAACCCTGAGGTCGATGTTGTTCCACAAGAACTGGCATTGACCGCAAAACAAGAGACACCACATGAAGAAGGCTCAGCCCAATTGAGGAATGAAGGTGAGGAAGAAAAAGAATTAGAGGTAGCAGATGGGACCAGTATAGACCAAGTGGATGACATTCTCCAATCTCAGTTTCAGGTATTCACACTCAGATGCCAACAACCAGGAGAGCCTGTACTCAAGTTGAAGGGAAAATATCCCCCCTCCCTAAAAAAAAAACTACTTACAGAGGAAAATTTCCCAAATAGGGAATAATCGCTTTGGGCACTCCACTTTGCCGAATTAATTTACACATGACATCATGCACTAGGAAGGTTGGCAACAACATTGACATAAGCCATTCTTTCACCATATTCCCACATTTGCTAACACATCAATTGTCATAACTCTTCATCATTGGCTCCCCATGTGTTATAAACATATTTGAGCACTGCAACCCCAATCTCTTATGTCGATAAACCAAGGGCTCTTTAACCCCTAAAAGTTTTTTTTCATACCCTAAAGGATCATGGTCAACTGATTACATCATTCCCCAAAAGTTCCACCTGAAAAACCACTCAGAGCTGGCTAAAACTAGACCATACTGACTGCTCCACTGTCAGGGTGAGATGCATACTAACTTCTACACTAGCCAGGTGCAATGCATACTGAAGAGGCCTTCTATGGGGTGCGATGAGAGATGATGAACAAATGTCCAAGACAGTTTGCTAAGTGTATGCTCATGGAATCTTCGAGAAACTTCTCCTATGATACTTGCCTCTCTGAATTCGCCCAGGGATGAGTAAGAGATCCAAAAAATCTCCAAGTGGAACCAAGAAAAACAAGTGGAATGACACTAATCAAAAACCTAGAGATGACTCACACCCTTGCAGACATCTATAAATGGATCCCTCATCTGAGAGATCTAGAGGCTGGAATTTGGTAATTTGTAAGGAAGTGTTGATAGTTTGTCTTTGAGAAAAGGCATTGTATTGTTGGGTGATCTTGATTTTCATGAGGTGAAGAGGGCTTTGATGTTGGGAGGATGATGCTGGATTAGATAGCTGGGTTGTAATTCTCCCTTCTATTATTAATAAAGTTCTTTGAGTTTTCCTCCATACAATCATGTATTTGTGAATGTTGTTATTTGTGAATGCTATTGTATGTTCAATGTATTTCTGATTATGCATTGTTTATGATATAATAGATCAAGATGCTTTGATGGTGTTTTGTTACTTTGTCTCTACAGGTATTCACTGAGCAGGATAAGTAGGAGAAGAGGCGCAAGCTCTATCAAGGGAGAGAGAAATCAAGCAAGGAGTCAAGCAGAAGATCCAGGTTGGTTCCTTTGCTTCTCTCTTATCTATTATACATAAAGGAAATCGTAAATTGCTTTGATTGTTTGTTTCTAGGATAGCTACCAATCCTAGTGGGACTAGCATATCAAAAAGACACTAGTTTTCCCGGAAACAAAATGGCGACTCCACTGGGGACCGAATAGTTTCTTTGTTTTTTGTTGATTGTTTGTTTTATAAACTATAGACAGAGCCTGAAGTTAGCCAGATAGCCTTCGAACTACTCTTGCTCTGCAATTGCAAAGTAGATGAATGCTGCTTCAGTCAATCTCCGGTTTAGTTTATGATTTGAACATCTGACTTACAAGCATTCTAGATGCCCTGTTGGTAGCTCAATAACCTTCCAAGATCATACCCCTGTACTTTTTTCTTTACTGTCCATAATAGCTCAGCTTAACTCACTGAATTCAGCTGCAAATTTGAGCCAAAACCCACCTCAGTTGCGCTCCCTAGCCCATCGCACTGTCTGTCACTGGAAGCCAGTATGCATCGCACTTCCTGAGTGTAGCAGGTGAGATGCATCCCTGTTTCTGTGAAGCACAGGTGTGATGACTGAGTAGTCCTATTTCTCTCCTTGAAATTTGGGTTTTTTGTCCTTGTTTTCAACTCTGTTCAATTGTTTTGCTGCTTATGAACAATATCTCATTGCTGAAGCCTCCTTGCTTTACATAGTTCAGCCTCTATTGATTAGGATTAGCAAATGTTTTTATGTATTTGTCCATCATTTGCAATCCTTTGTCGAAAAGTTTCTTAAATCGAACTGTCGTTTTGGTGCAAAAAAGTGTCGTAACTATCATTTTGTCTCAAAAAGTGAAGTTTCATTGAGTCTTGCTTCCTTGGATAGTCGATTGAACTTTTTGTCATGTATTTGATTTGATTTTTTGATATCTTTAAGTTTCAAAAGCATTCTCCATTCGAAATCAAAAAGTGTCGTTTAGTCTTCCTTTCTATTTTGAAAAGAAATTGTCGAAATGTCACTTTGAAGAAAATATTTCAGATCTATACTTAGTTTTCTTTTTTGGCATTTTCACATTAAAGAGAAAGAAAAACAAATACATGCATTTGCATTTGCATTTATACTGTGTGCAAAAAATGATTTAGGAAAAGTGCATTTAGTGTGTGCTCTTTGCTCTTTGTTTGAAAGAACCGTAATCTTCTTTCCTTAGTAGCTAGGATTTTCATTGCTAAAAATAAACAACGATTGTTTATTATTTTAGATTGCATATTTAGGAATTTTACATCTACATCACGTGGTGAACCTTGAAAGGAAAACTTATAAACAAGATCAACTCTAAAATAAATTTCAATGAACTTAACAACGCTTTGGAGCCTAACGCAACACATCTAAAGGTCTAGGCTAGCAATGTGTTCCGGAGTAATAAAATCTAGTAACTATCATTTTCATTGAAGGTTGGGTGATTCCTCCTCTTTGATATGACAAGTGCTAGCACAGACTTGTGCCCCCGTACCGTCAAGTATATATTGGGAGACCACAATAGGCTGATATCCTTTATCCATATGAAGCCGTATCTGCCACCCTATCGATCGCAATGCAATGAACATAGCATTCGGGAAGATTGACTGTTATACATAAGTCCTTGGTAATTTCTCTTTAATTTATCACCAAGGTGTATTTCGAAGTTTTTTGATCGGTTTGGTAATACCTCTGTCTATATCTCCAGAGTAGTCATTTTCGTTCCTTTTTTACTCCTTAAAAGAAAAGGTCCACCTGAGCACTTGTCAATTCAGGCTCATTAAAAATCGAAGGGGACTAGAGTTATCTTTAGCTTTTTCTCGACTCTTAAATATTGAAAAAGAAAAGTTGTGTGAAAGCATTATTAAAATTTATTTAAATTCGGAATAACATTATTTTCCCCTTAATTTTGAGTTGATCTAGTAATCCGCAATCATGGAAGAAAGTCAATCAAAACCCCATCGTTCGCGGAGACTAGTGAGTCAACCGTCTTTGACTCTGGAAACAAAACCATTCCAGGAAAAACGGTCTCATTTAACTGGGTCCAATTCACCTGATTTATTTGAAACTTGTGTTTCAACATCATCAGATACTACAATTACTCCGATCATTTCTGGTACATCTGCCTTTAGAGAAAGAATTCCGCAGTTGCAAGAGGACATTAGAACTGATCCTAGTGTGATGGTAGACACTTCTATACCTGAAAAAACTCCAGATAGAGCTGATATAGAGACTGAAGTTCACTTACCTAAACATCTGGAAGTTGAGTTCCAGAATTCAGAAGGTGTCACCACTCCGGTATCTATCACTGCAGAAGCAATACCTTCTTCGGCTCCAGAAGTATTTTACGGACCTGACGGTCTACCTCTTCCACCTGGACTGATTGTAATAGAAGATATAATTGACGATCTTCCAACCAGTACCCCATTGCATTTTGGAACTGGGATTCATTTATATCCTTCTACTCCTGAAGTTAGTTCTTTTAATCATCCTTCATTGCAAGTTCCTGTTGAATCGCTATAAAATCTTTTGGATAGAATAAATATGTCTGAACAACCATCAACATCTAGGACTGTATCATCTGATACAACTACAATAGAGCCTCCTGCTGCCATTCCTACAACGTTTTCTGGTATACCATCTGTTATCTCAAAATCAAGCCCTGGAAGGCTGCAAACCAGGAATACTTCAAGTAACTATTTCAAACCAATCTTTAGACTAAGGCTTAGCCTCCCTAGCCTGAGAGGGATCTCTCAAAGGGTTATTGATTTTGACTAATAATAAGATGGCTAACTCTTGTGGAATAACATTGACAAATATGAAGGTTGGACAAATATTAAACTAACTTCCATTGGGCCTATGGAGTCAATCATACTTCAGTAAATAATGATGCTGCCTTTACATAGAAGTCAGGGAATTTAGCATTTAGATGTTCAGAACATAACTCATATAAAACCACAGTTCATACATGCATACAGGAAGTCAGAGCACAATCAGTGAATTCTGAGTGATTATACATATATGCAACTGTAAAAGACATTAAGGAAAGAATAAAATCACACATTCTAAACATGGAAATCCCTCATGAATCCTGAGAAGAAAAACAGCCAACTTATATTACTGAATCTGTCTTTACATAAGCCGAAACAGTCCTCTGTTATAAAATTTTCCAACCCCAATTACATTGTTGTTTCAGCTATATATAGAGTTTTTATTCTAACTAATCGATATTCCTCCTCCAGCCTGAGGGGAATTCCAAAACCTACTTCTAATGACACCTATTAACCTTTTAACTGACTAATAAATACAACAGACTGTTAATTGACAGCTCTAGAATCCTAAGACAATTAGGATTCTAATTCTACATCATGCTGAACATAGCATTTATTACAATCAAGATTTATTCCTTGACAAGTGGTCTCTTTTAGTTTGGCTGTGCTAGGTGTCTGTAGCTGCTTGCTAGACTTTGATGTCGCACTTTCTCCATTGCCCCTGAAAAATAGAAAACTGTCCCTGTTTATCGGCCTTTGGTTTTTCTCAAAGATGTTCGAATCCAATGAAATATGCCCTTCATCTTTGATTATACAAAACATATCAGAATGCCACGTCCTTGATCCGCTGTCCACTTTTGCCATGTGTGAAGATAAAAACCTCCTCCAAAAAGATTTGCCGCTTTGTCAATCATAATTGATCAACTGAATTGTAACATGCAGCTACAGCAGTTTCGTAGCGTGCTACGAAACTGCTGTGTAATTTCAAAAACACAGTCTTCCTTTCATTCAACCAAACTCATAATTGTTTGCATTGAAGCAGATACGTTTTCAGTGTGATTCTCACTAATGCAAGTAACAACAATGAGCCTGACATCTTGTCTTGGTGCCTTAGAAGCTCTGGCTTTACCAACGCACTCATGGATGAATCACTGCATCCTGCATTATCTCAGAAGGTTACTGTTCTACCATAGATAAATAGTCCTCCACTTTCTGAAATTCCTGAACTGTACTTGAAACATTTGGCAGAGGCAACTGAAGTGGTTGTTGACAAATATCATAAATAATCTCATGGTTTGCCAACCATCCAAGTACTCGGTACCAGTTAAAAAATATATTCCTTGGGCCCTGCTGATAGAGAGCAGGGAACTGCAAACATACTTCAGATGAAACATCCTGCTCAAAAACCCCCAAAGATATGACTGGCAGTGATGTCAAAATAACATTGAAAAGCAGCATATACCAATCATCATATATGGGCTGTCTAGAGAAACTTGTATATGCTTCAAAATAGAAGAGTGTAAGCCCAAAAGATATATTTTTGTAAAAGAAATAGCAGATCATCTGTGCAATCCTCTTATAGCACCAATGTCCATGAACCACGAGCAAGCGCTCCAAAAATCGAAATTGTGCAATGGAGAAATCACTAGCCATGACTGCCTGCATGCCTTCCACACCACTAATACCAACACCGATATCTGCTTCTTGAATCATGCCCACATTATTAGCCCCATCACCAATAGCCAGAGTAGTTTTACGAGTGCCTTCTTCACGGTGAAATTTTCAAGCTTAGCTATTTCCTCGAACTTGGAGATTATATTGGCAACCGGCTGAGTAGATGTGAAGCGTTTATCATGTTTCAGCTGTTTCTCTTCAAACAGGCCTGATAGATCAAAGCCTCGTGAAAGAGAAATGATATCAAATGCATTTAGGCTTGCGGGCTTCTTTTCTGTGCTCTCGGTGGAGACATTCAACACCGAACCCACATCCTCAAGGCTGTTACCATTATCATCCTCTTCTGTATCAAAGTTCACGGGTTTGAAATCCTTTTTGAACCATGGAACTTCCATGAGTCGGGGAATATTGATCCGTGTCTTGGGATTGGGATCCAAAAGCTTAAGCAGCAGCCTCTTAACATCAGAAGAAAACCAAGGCGGGCACTTGAATTCTCCCTTGCATATTTTTTATACATAGACATCAGATTGGCATCATGAAACGGCAAATAACCAGCCATCAGAACAAACAAAATCACTCCACAGGACCATATATCTGCCTTCAAACCATCATAGCCTTTTCTGGTTATAACCTCCGGAGCAACATACGCGGGCGTAACACAAGTGGTGTGCAGCAGACCGTCTTGCCTGAGTTGTTGTGTCACTGCGCTCAGACCAAAATCCAAGACTTTGAGGTTCCCATTCTCATCTAAGAGCTGATTTTCTGTTTATAGAAATTTGGGGCCTCTTCTCCTCTATGTGAGTCAAGCCACACTCTGTGAAATCACCGTTGTCCAGAGCTTTTATCACCAGCTTCGCCGCATCAGGAACGCCACCGCCAATTCCTTCTGAAGGGTTTCAAACTCGTTAGTAAACAGAACCCTTTGTCTCCTTCTCAGCAACAACTGCAACATGTGTCAGTACCACAACACCTAACGATCTAAAACACAGCAGATTCTGATAAGTATGACAGCTGGGTGAGAATGACTATGGATTCGAAAAAATCCCCAATTTCGTAGCGCAGCCAGTGCAAAATATGAATTATGCGCTACGAAACCACCTAAACATGTTGCGCTGCGAAACTGCTAAAAAGGATTTATGTGCTTTACCATCAAACAAATGTAAGACATTTGGCATTGAAATTTTGTCAGTGATAACAGTGGCTCCACTTGGGATAGTGTGCTCCTGTAGTACACTAAGAACTCGCAGGTCCAGTGCCTTATCCATTTATGACAAACAGAAATTTGCTTGACAAGCATCCCCTTCAAGATTCTGGGGGCTTCACTTCATCATCTGCATACCTCACATTGTCAATTTTCTGTGACGAAGACTGTCTAGTTGAACCAGGCTCAGACATTTCATGTACTCCATCTGTTATATGTAGTGACATTGTACTTGATTTGCCACCAGTTTCAAGAGCAGAATGTAAGCTTGCATCATTAGCACTGCTGTGCTGATCATCACTCCACCCAACTGGAGCAGAAATTAAATCCCCATATTTGAACTCCTCTGCTTCATCATAAAAGCATTCCTCTTCCTCTCTACCAGTATAACTTAACTGTTTTTGATTGGCACCACCAGCAGATATCACACATTTTCCAGCATTATCAAGCAGAGGTCTACTGGCACGGCCCATCATTTGCAAAAGATCAGTAATAGGATAGTCAGTATGAGCATTCTCACGCCCATCATAATACTGTATCCCCATGACAACAACCAAATGTGCAGACAAGGACAACCTCCAACACATCGAACTGCTTGCTACACACACCTGAATTGCCCCTGCACTAAACAGCTGGGTGACCAATTCTTTTTCCATTAAACTGAGACCTTCATGTAGATACCCAACACCGTGAGTCAAAATATGACTCAAGGTAGATTCTTTAACTTTCGCAATGAAAGGTGCCAGATCTTCTTTAGTACATTGAAGAAATTGGGATCTCTCTCCACCATCTGCATTTGAATATGTGACTATATCAAGAGCAGTAAGTCGTGCATGTTTCCATGTTGGCACAGACACTAGAGCTGGTTTGCCTTCCTTTGCATGTTGAACTATTGATGTGTATGTTGGCTTAGTCATTGCTTGCATTCGAGCCTCAAAATTGGCTATATCAATCCCCTGAATGTGAATCTCAACTGGTACAGGACGCACACCAGGTGGAAAATTGAAAAGTCCATGTGCTGTAGCACCAATCCACTCTCCAAGATCTTTAGCATTTGCAAGTGAAGTAGAAAGAGCAATAATGCGGATACGATTTTCAATTTGGCTTGAAATATATCTCATTCTGGATACGATTACCTCCAGGATTGGACCACCCTCTCCACCAATTAAATGAAGTTCATCCACAATGAAAAGGCTGACTTGTTGAACCAGTTTCCGTTGCTTCCATCTCCGAGACAAAGCATCCCATTTCTCTGGTGTGTTTAGTATTATTTGACCGTTTTCAAGGAGCTTCAAATCAGTTGCAGATTCACCTGTGAGTTCAACTACTTTCAGATCCAATCCTTTTCCAAATTTCTGCTCCCAATCCTGATATCTCTCTTTGGCAAGAGCTTCTATAGGAGCAATATAGACACATCGAAATACATTGTCTGGGCCTTTTTGATGTAATCACAGTAAAGCAAACTCAGCACAAATAGTCTTACCACTACCAGTAGGTGCTGCAACTAAAACATTATCATCTGAGTTATAAAGCACTGTAAATACCTGAGTTTGAATAGTATTGAAGTGTCTAAACTGTTGATGTAGTGCTTCATATGAAGGATTTCTTAATGCGGACACAGGAAGTGGCTGCAAGTCTAGCAACTCAGTAGGAGGTGAGTATTTCTCTGGCAAAATAAGATGTCTAAATGAAACTGGCAGTATTGTCTGCGACCCCAACCACTTATCCGATACAACACGAATGAAGTACTGGGGAAGAAGAGGTTCATGGATGGGGACAGTGAAGCTCAAATGATGGTCATCTTCAACATACTGCATTTTCAACATAAAATATTCATGATGGAGTATATATTCACCATCATTGTCCTCTACTATTATCCAAAAAGGTTCCACATATCCATGAATCTTTTCATCCCACTGAAAATCTGGAGTGATAGTTAGTTCCACCTTCAATACAGTTCGTGTTATTGGTTGGACATGAGCAGAAAGATCCAATTTTGGAAACTGATGAACAAATTTATGAATGGTTTTCCCTGGTTTGGTTTCGATACCAGTAGTTCCTCCAAAGCAGCACAGCGATTTAACAATAGATACTTGATAATATCAGTGGCCATGTTTTTTGCATTTTGTCTTTGATCCCAAAGCAATGAAATCAAGTTCACACAAAGACAGCAAATAAGATCAGTATCAGAATTGTTTGGGCAGAATATTAGCCTTTTGTGAGCAATCAATAACTGTAGAACTGTGCATGTATTGACTCCAGAAGAATCTGTAGTTGGAACACCAGCTGCATTTCTTTTAAGCTCAAGATGTAAGCTCATATGTAAAAGTATGTCATCCTCGCCAATGGAACTTAAGAATGAAGGTGAAAAGCAATACATTATCATACGATTTGTGTTTTTCAATAAAGATTGTACATATACTTATATTGCTTTGCTTCCTTTTGTTAGTGAGAGAATGCTTTTGCCAGTTAGCATTGCTTCTTCAACACAGCCATCTTTGTTAGCAAGCTGCAGCATGGACAACAAAAATTCTAATGCTTTTAATGCCCCCCCTGGCAGGCTTGAGCTTGATGATCACCGTAGGAGAGAGAAGTCTATATCTACTAAAAAATGCTCATTTGACCTTGAGCTTATTTGCATTTTCCTACCTACCTACCCTATCAATTTCAACTTCTTTCTGCTCAATCAATGTGAAATTTCCAATGTAGCCAATCATTTGTCTTATCTGATATTTGAGTTCTTTGACTGCATCGGAGTTCAGAGCCACTATGATGTTGTGATGACCACTGCCACTGAAATTGCCTCTGATCTTCATAAAAAAACTAAAACATTGGAGAGTAAAACTCTTCCATGTAGTCAGCTATAGGATCCCAGAACACATGATTAGCTTGATGATTCTTGTAACTTTCAGGTTGTGCAAACTGATCTTCAACAACAGTGTACAGTTCCTCAATCATGAAAGAGAAAGGAAGCAACACTCTCTCCTTGTGTTCTGCCATAGAAAGCTTCTGAAAATAATGATCATGATTATGAAAACTATATGCCTGAATTTGACCTTCTAAACCTTCAATGTCTTTCTCAATGTCTTCAGCAACTTCATCCAAAAATTTCATCTTATCCTCTGCCTTACACTCAAATGATTTTAGATACGAGGACAAGGACAAAGAAAAACTTTCATTTGTATCTCCATTACTATGATCATTATTCCATTGTTTGAAACCTTGAACTGAAGGAGAATTTGCCACCACCTCTGATCTATCTATCCATTCCTCCAAAAACATAAACCAAAAGTCTTCAAATGACTTGATGGATTTGGCAGGAAAGCTTTCAATCCACCGTTTACATTTCCCTTGAAATGAATCATAGAACAACATAATGCAAACATCCTCATGTTTAACTCTAAGAAGCTCTGTAAAATCACAAAAATCTGATATGTGCTTCAAAGTTAAACTCAGATCTTCTCCATTGAATTTTGGACCATTCCTTAGAAAATATGCATCCTTTGGAAGATGATTTGGGAAACCATGAATTCCTGAAAAATTTATGCATGCATACCTTGAAATAAGAATGGTAGCATCTGGGTCCTTCATAACTCCAGTGGAATCACCATGAATTTATGAATTTTGAATTCTTCAACAATGGAGTCGCCAAGGTAGATTTGCAGCCTCGAAAACCTTCTGAGCTCCTGCTACCTTCAGAAGTTTAGTCTCTTGATTTCGGGAATGAATAATCTTCAGACTCCCGGCAGACGCACCAAAATGTTATCTTAAAATCAAGCCTTGGAAGGCTGCAAACCAGGAAGACTTCAAGTAACTATTTCAAACCAATCTTTAGACTAAGGCTTAGCCTCCCTAGCCTGAGAGGGCTCTCTCAAAGGGTTATTGATTTTGACTAATAATAAGATGGCTAACTCTTGTGGAATAACATTGGCAAATATGAAGGTTGGACAAATATTAAACTAACTTCCATTGGGCCTATGGAGTCAATCATACTTCAGTAAATAATGATGCTGCCTTTACATAGAAGTCAGGGCATTTAGCATTTAGATGTTCAGAACATAACTCATATAAAACCACAGTTCATACATGCATACAGGAAGTCAGAGCACAATCAGTGAATTCTGAGTGATTATACATATATGCAACTGTAAAAGACATTAAGGAAAGAATAAAATCACACATTCTAAACATGGAAATCCCTCATGAATCCTGAGAAGAAAAACAGCCAACTTATATTACTGAATTCTGTCTTTACATAAGCCAAAATAGTCCTCTGTTATAAAATTTTCCAACCCCAATTACATTGTTGTTTCAGTTATATATAGAGTTTTTATTCTAACTAATCGATATTCCTCCTCCAGCCTGAGGGGAATTCCAAAACCTACTTCTAATGACACCTATTAACCTTTTAACTGACTAATAAATACAACAGACTGTTAATTGACAGCTCTAGAATCCTAAAACAATTAGGATTCTAATTCTACATCATGCTGAACATAGCATTTATTACAATCAAGATTTATTCCCTGACAAGTGGTCTCTTTTAGTTTGGCTGTGCTAGGTGTCTGTAGCTGCTTGCTGGACTTTGATGTCGCACTTTCTCCATTGCCCCTGAAAAATAGAAAACTGTCCCTGTTTATCGGCCTTTGGTTTTTCTCAAAGATGTTCGAATCCAATGAAATATGCCCTTCATCTTTGATTATACAAAACATATCAGAATGCCACGTCCTTGATCCGCTGTCCACTTTTGCCATGTGTGAAGATAAAAACCTCCTCCAAAAAGATTTGCCACTTTGTCAATCATAATTGATCAACTGAATTGTAACATGCAGCTACAGCAGTTTCGTAGCGCGCTACGAAACTGCTGTGTAATTTCAAAAACACTGTCTTCCTTTCATTCAACCAAACTGATAATTGTTTGCATTGAAGCAGATACGTTTTCAGTGTGATTCTCACTAATGCAAGTAACAACAATGAGCCTGACATCTTTGTCTTGGTGCCTTAGAAGCTCTGGCTTTACCAACGCACTCATGGATGGAATCACTGCATCCTGCATTATCTCAGAAGGTTACTGTTCTACCATAGATAAATGGTCCTCCACTTTCTGAAATTCCTGAACTGTACTTGAAACATTTGGCAGAGGCAACTGAAGTGGTTGCTAACAAATATCATAAATAATCTCATGGTTTTCCAACCATCCAAGTACTCGGTACCAGTTAAAAAATATATTCCTTGGGCCCTGCTGATAGAGAGCAGGGAACTGCAAACATACTTCAGATGAAACATCCTGCTCAAAAACCCCCAAAGATATGACTGGCAGTGATGTCAAAATAACATTGAAAAGCAGCATATACCAATCATCATATATGGGTTGTCTAGAGAAACTTGTATATGCTTCAAAATAGAAGAGTGTAAGCCCAAAAGATATATTTTTGTAAAAGAAATAGCAGATCATCTATGCAATCCTTTTATAGCACCAATGTGCATGAACCACGAGCAAGCGCTCCAATAATCGAAATTGTGCAATGGAGAAATCACTAGCCATGACTGCCTGCATGCCTTCCACACCACTAATACCAACACCGATATCTGCTTCTTGAATCATGCCCACATTATTAGCCCCATCACCAATAGCCAGAGTAGTTTTACGAGTGCCTTCTTCACGGTGAAATTTTCAAGCTTAGCTATTTCCTCGAACTTGGAGATTATATTGGCAAACGGTTGAGTAGATGTGAAGCGTTTATCGTGTTTCAGCTGTTTCTCTTCAAACAGGCCTGATAGATCAAAGCCTCGTGAAAGAGAAATGATATCAAATGCATTTAGGCTTGCGGGCTTCTTTTCTGTGCTCTCGGTGGAGACATTCAACACCGAACCCACATCCTCAAGGCTGTTACCATTATCATCCTTTTCTGCATCAAAGTTCACGGGTTTGAAATCCTTTTTGAACCATGGAACTTCCATGAGTCGGGGAATATTGATCCGTGTCTTGGGATTGGGATCCAAAAGCTTAAGCAGCAGCCTCTTAACATCAGAAGAAAACCAAGGCGGGCACTTGAATTCTCCCTTGCATATTTTTTATACATAGACATCAGATTGGCATCATGAAACGGCAAATAACCAGCCATCAGAACAAACAAAATCACCCCACAGGACCATATATCTGCCTTCAAACCGTCATAGCCTTTTCTGGTTATAACCTCCGGAGCAACATACGCGGGCGTAACACAAGTGGTGTGCAGCAGACCGTCTTGCCTGAGTTGCTGTGTCACTGCGCTCAGACCAAAATCCGAGACTTTGAGGTTCCCATTCTCATCTAAGAGCAGATTTTCTGTTTATAGAAATTTGGGGCCTCTTCTCCTCTATGTGAGTCAAGCCACACTCTGCGAAATCACAGTTGTCCAGAGCTTTTATCACCAGCTTCGCCGCATCAGGAACGCCACCGCCAATTCCTTCTGAAGGGTTTCAAACTCGTTAGTAAACAGAACCCTTTGTCTCCTTCTCAGCAACAACTGCAACATGTGTCAGTACCACAACACCTAACGATCTAAAACACATCAGAGTTTGATAAGTATTACAGCTGGGTGAGAATGACTATGGATTCGAAAAAATCCCCAATTTCGTAGCGCAGCCAGTGCAAAATATGAATTATGTGCTACGAAACCACCTAAACATGTTGCGCTGTGAAACTGCTAAAAAGGATTTATGTGCTTTACCATCAAACAAATGTAAGACATTTGGCATTGAAATTTTGTCAGTGATAACACCATCTGTCCCGACTAGTTACCAATCACTAGCTAGAGTCCATTCAGGGACTGTTTTGACGACATGGTCTGTTCCTATTTGTTCATCTGGAATCCCATCTGGTATTTCTTATGTTGAAACTCAGCAAATTGATCCTACATGCCAATATCAATTTGGGCAGTCCAGTCTTCAAAGACCGATATATCCTTTGAACACTGGACTGCTGCCATATGGAGGGCAGTATGCTTTTTCATTGTTCCCTCCTGGAGAACAACCATACGAGAGTTTACAACAAAATTCAGGTCAAACTGGAATCACATCCAGCGATTGGGTACCAATACTACCTCAATAACCAAGGGTTGTATATTCAATGCAACCGACCCAACCTGTGTCGAATATTCCCACTACACCTGCTATTGTAACTGTGTCACAAGTACAAGCACTACCTGTTGTGTGTCAACCTCAAGTCTCTCAGGTTGCAATACAACAGCCTCTTGTCTCTATGGCTCAATCACAACCTCAGGTTAGTGTTTCCTTACCTGGAATGACTCAGGCCCAAATGGGTATGATCACTCCACATCTTAGTCAATCTTCCAATATTGGGAAATAGCAAATGGTCCAACAACCATGGCTGGTAAAATACCAACAACCGCAATTCCAACAAACCTACCATGGACCTGAGCAACAAGGCTTTGTATGTAATGGACAACTGCATTTTCAAAACGGTTATCAACAACCATACTATAATGGTTATGTCCAACAACCTTATCAAAGTTACCAACATCAGATACATTATGCTGGTATGCAAAGACCTACTGCTCAGGCGATTCCATCTTATCCTTGGTATGCTTCGTCTAACCTGAATCAGTAGTCGCCTTTTGTAGAAACTCTAGAATTACCAGATTTGAGCCGGCTGACGAATGATCCAATTGCTTACGCCCCTTGGTGGCCAGTGATTCCTCATAAACTTCCCTCTGATATTCCTAAATTCAATGGAAAGCCAGGTGAAGATCCATCGAATCACGTAATGACCTTTCATTTATGGTGCTCATATAACACCCTAAATGATGATTCAATTAGGCTTCGCCTTTTTCAAAGAACGCTCACTGGTTCGGCAGCAAAATGGTATATTGAATTGCCTAGAGCTTCATTCAATAACTTCAGCACCCTTGCCACTATCTTTTTAACCCATTTTCAATTACCCTTAAGGTACAAAACAGGAACGGAACTCCTTACCAATTTCAAACAGACCACGGCCACTCACATATCCGATCATATTCATGAGTGGCGACGTCGTTGTCGAATGGTAAATATGTACGTTCCTGATCAGCTTTTAGCTTAATGGTTTATTAAGTCCTTATTGCCTTCTATTACTGAGGATGTGGCTATAGGAGCAGTTGTCACTGAAGAGCAAGTCATTGCTCGTGCCCAATATTTAGACTTGATCTATACTCAGTCTGGCACACTCTACAACAAAATTCCTGATGCTCCTAGACCATAATTTTCTGTTCCTCCCCCTCCTAAATCAAACAGGGACTCTCACGCTGGTGATGGTGTGATTGGTACCACAAGCATGAAAACTGCAAAGGCTCCATCTATGGTTTTGTGCATGATTTTCGCACATGTTTTTTGGACGCAATGGTTTTTAGTCCATGGTATTGGATGCGATGGTTTTCAGTCCATGGTATTGGATGCTTCGACATGTATAAATATGTATTATAACATTGAAAGGAACATAATGAAAAATCAAGCTGGTAGTCCCGATTTTGGGATCCAAGGGAAAATATCTGTGTATATGTGTTTTATGTGTTCTGCTCTCGCATTATTTATTTTTTGTGTTTTAGAATTCGTATGTGGGTAATTTCTGTACGGGGTTAAAACCTACATTTGGTATCAGAGCAGATTTGGCTTCAAGGGGACACCTTTGTTGCTGAGGGGTTTCGCTCAGGCCTGTGGTAGACCCTGTTCAGTGGGAGATCTGCAAGATTGATTCTGGTGGTGAAAGAAGATGGCGAGCAGTGGAAATATAGAGATCGATAAATTTAATGGTCAGAGTTTTGAGTTGTGGAAACTCAAGATGGAGGATCTGTTGGTGGATAAAGATCAGTGGATCGTGATAGATCCAAGTACTAAACTAACGAGAGTGTCCGATGAAGAATGGAAGAAGTTGGATCAGAAGGAAAAAATCACAATACGATTGTGTGTCTCAGATTCAGTATTGCTGAATGTATCAGGGGAAGCTACAACAAAGGATTTGTGGGACAAGTTAGGGACTTTGTACCAATCTAAGTCTCAGGTGAATAAACTGTTCCTGCGGAAAAAGCTGTATAACCTGAGGATGAAAGATGGAGACTCGGTGACAGAGCATCTGAACGCATTTAATACTGTGGTAAGTTAGTTAGCATCTGTTGATATTAAAATTTCATATGAAGATAAGTGCATCAGTTTGTTGTGTTCTCTACCAGATTTGTGGGATAGTCTGGTTATTGCAATAGGTAGCAATGCAACTGCCTTGTAGTTTGATGAAATAGTCTCAGCCTTACTGACGGAGGAGATGAGACGGAAAAATATGGAGAGCCAAAATGGTGATGCCTTGTCTGTATGAGGACGGTCCTAGAACAGAAACAAAAATAAGTCATCGAGTGGGAGATCTAAATCTAGAGGGATATCTAAATCTCCAGGAAAACCTGTAAAGGTGTTGTGCTGGAAATGCGGAAAGGAAGGCCACTTCAAAAGGGACTGTCAATCTAAAGCTCCTGAAAAAGGAAAGAGGTCTGATGAGGCTCCTTCTGTAGAGGCAGAAACAACCTCAGATGAAGGTGGGGATGTGTACTTGGCTTCTTCAAGTACACATGTAGATCATGAGGCATGGTTGATTGACTCAGGTGCATCCTTTCACTTCACTCCCCATAGAGAGTGGTTCTATGAGTATGAAAAATATGATGGTGGTGATGTCTTCTTGGGGGATGATAGGAAGGATAGAATCATTGGTCGTGGAAAAGTAAAGTTGAAGCTGCAAGGTGGAAGGGTTATAACACTTCCGGGTGTTCTGCATATTCCTGCATTAACCAAAAATCTGATTTCTGTTAGTAAGTTGGATGATGCAGGTGTAAAAACAGTGTTCAAGAAGGATACCTACAAGATGGTTTAGGGAGCACTGGTATTGATGCGGGGAGTTCGGATTGGAACTCTGTACAAGCTGCAAGGTAGCACTGTTGTTGATGGGTGCAACAGTTTCGTGGTTCCTAAAAGAGGAACAGAAAATCTAGTGGTCTCTGGATAGAAGGGCCTTCGAATACTTCATGGTAAAGGTATGGTATAAGGTATGAGTAATAGCTCTCTGGATTTTGATTTCTGTGACAATTGTGTATATGGGAAGCAAAATCGGGTGAGTTTCCCCTCTGGTTGTAAGAGGGCGAAACATATATTAGAGCTTGTGCACAGTGATGTGTTTGGACCTGTGAAGGTTCCATCACTGGGTAAGTCTGTGTACTATGTATCATTTATAGATGACTTCTCAAGGAATACATGGATATATTTCCTTAAGAAGAAATCTGAAGTCTTTGATAGGTTTAAAGAATTTAAGGCTCTAGTGGAAAACTAGACAGAGAAGAAGATAAAGGTGTTGAAGACAGATAATGGTGGAGAGTTTTGCAGTAAGGAATTTGAAGAATTCTGCAAGAAGTGTGGTATAGCACGACAGAAGACTACTCCATATACACCTCAGCAAAATGGAATTGTAGAAAGAATGAACAAAACGTTGATGGAAAGGGCAAGAAGCATGCTCAATGGTGCTGGGTTAGGATAGGAATTCTAGGCAGAGGCGGTGGATACTGCATGTTACCTGGTCAACAAGTCACCTTCATCAGCATTGGAGGATAAGACTCCACAAGAGGTATGGACTAGTAAGAAACCCTCTCTTTCACATCTGAGGGTATTTGGATGTGATGCATATGTACATGTTCCAAAGGAAAAAAGAACAAAGTTGGATAGTAAATCTGAAAAGTGCATCTTTATTGGGTATAAGGATGGTTTAAAGGGTTATAAGCTTTGGAACCCAGTAACAAGGAAGGTTATGTATAGCCGAGATGTGGTGTTTATAGAGGTGAGAGATGTTATTAAAAATGAAGTCTAACCAAAGGAACCTGAGAAGATAGAGTTTGAGCTAGAGGAAGAATCAGACTCTACAGCAGAGGAGGAATTAGAAGATGAAGAGCCACAAAATCCGGCTGTGAGAAGATCAGTTCGAGAAACAAGGCAACCAGAAAGGTATAGTCCATCTACTTTTTTTTCAAATTTTGCTTTGTCTGTTACTAATGATGATCCTAGAATTGTGAAGGAAGCAGTGGATTCAGAGGATGGAAAACTTTGGAAAGAGGCCATGGTTGATGAAATGGCATCTTTGCACAAAAATGAGGCTTGGGATCTGGTGGAGTTGCCAGCTGGAAGGAAACCCATTGGTAGCAAATGGGTGTTCAAAAAGAAGACAAATGCAAAAGGAAAAGTGGAGAAATACAAAGCTCGGTTGGTAGCAAAAGGTTATTCCCAGGTGCCAGGAATTGATTTTGGTGATATTTTTTCTCCTTTTGCCAAGGTAACTTCTATTAGATTACTTTTATCTGTTGCTGCTGCTTTTTATTTTGAGGTAGAATAGATGAATGTGAAGACAACATTTCTTTACGGGGATCTGGAAGAGGAGATCTACATGAAGCAACTTGAAGGCTTTGTGGTGAAGGGTAAGAAAGAACTGGTATGTAAGTTAAAGAAGTCTCTATATGGGTTAAAATAGTCACCAAGGATGTGGTATCAGAAATTTGATACATTTATATGGGGACTTGGCTTCACCAGAAGCAAAGAAGATCACTGTGTGTATTTTAAATTAATTGGTGACCGTGTAATTTATCTGGTCTTGTATGTGGATGATATGTTGTTGGTTGGAAATGACAAAGAAGTTATCTAGGATTTGAAGACCCAATTGTCCTCCAAATTCGACATGAAAGATCTTGGTGCTGCAAAATATATTTTGGGCATGGAAATTAAAAGAGATCGGGCAAAGAGGAAGCTATGGTTAAACCAGAGGAAGTATGTCGAGACAATATTGCAGAGGTTTAATATGTTGGATAGTAAACCGGTGAAGGTTCCTATTCCTGTAGGTGTGAGGTTATCTGCTGAACAGTGTCCCAAGACATAAGAAGAGGAAGAGGATATGTCCCGTGTTCCATATGCAACTGCAGTCAGTAACCTGATATATGCAATGGTCTGTACTAGACCAGACAATGCACATGCAGTGGGAGTGAGCAGGATTATGTCAAAACTAGGGAAGGAGCACTAGACAGCGGTGAAGCGGGTTTTCAGGTGTTTGCGTGGCACTAGTGATTATGGTTTGTGCTACCAAGGAAGACCAAGATTGGATAGAGTGTTGGATATTCATGGCTTTGTTGATGCAGACTGGGCTGAAGATCTAGATCAGAGAAGATCTACAAGTGGGTATGTGTTTAACCTATTTAGAGGTGCAGTCAGTTGGATGAGTAAGAAACAATCTGTAGTGGCACTGTCAACTACAGAGGCAGAATACATGGCAGCCACTCATGCAAGAAAGGAAGCAGTTTGGTTGCAGATATTGTGTTCAAGTATGGGGTTAGTACAAGAAGCTATAAGGATAGACTGTGACAGCCAAAGTGCAATTTTCTTGGCAAAGAACCCCGCATATCATTCAAATAAAAACACATTGATGTTCAGTATCACTTTGTGAGGGATATGATAGAAAACAAAAAGGTGTTGCTAGTAAAGGTGGACACATTGAAGAATACTGCAGATGCATTGACAAAATCTGTGATCTCTGAGAAGTTCTCTTGGTGTAGAGAGACAATGGGCATTTCAGGGCTGGAAAAATGACTAAGCTTTCTTGTGGTCCCTTGTGGAAAGAAAACAACAAGTGGGAGAATGTTGGGTTGTGTTATATTCTTTCTACATAGTTAACAGGGGGTATGAGGGGCACCCGTAACCCCACTTTATGGGGTCCGGGGCAGCACCTCGGAAAATTTTGGTTTTGGACCCTATGTCAGGTTGGGCGGACCCACCTATGGTCTTGTGCATGATTTTCGCACATGTTTTTTGGACGCGATGGTTTTCGGGCCATGGTATTGGACGCGATGGTTTTCGGTCCATGGTATTTGATGCTTTGGAATGTATAAATATGTATTATAACATTGAAAGGAACATAATGAAAAATCAAGCTAGTAGTCCCAGTTTTGGGATCCAGGGGAAAATATCTGTGTATATTTTCTTTATGTGTTCTGCTCGCATTATTTATTTTCTGTGTTTTAGAATTCATATGCAGGTAATTTCTGTACAAGGTTAAAACCTACACTCAGTTACCTGCCCAACTCGCTTTCCTTATACAGGTAAAACCCCTCAATAAAACTATTCATTGAACAATCATTGATGAGGGGGGCATCTACTTGTATTATGTCAATGGGTTGCTGGAAAACTTTAGGCTCACCACCCTTGTCACGATCATCAATGACATTAAAAGCGTTTGATGGAAGAACATACATGCCGTATGGGATATTAAGTAACTTTCAAGTTGAACTAGGGGGAACGACAGTAGAAATTGAAGTCGAGGTCATTGATGGAAGCCTTGACTACAATATCTTGCTAGGAAGGCCCTAGATTTATGCTATGGCCACCGTTGTGTCAACATATTTTAGAAAAATTGCATTTCCCTTCCAAGGTGGAATTACAATCGTTGACCAACTAACCTTTTTCCCCAACAATTCACAAGCTACTGGAAGCATTCAATTGATCCATGGAAGTTCTCAATTACTTCAACATGTCGGAGTAGGTCTCCTAAAAGACCCTTCCTTAATGGGTACTTTTACCCTCCCACCTCCAAGTAATCTGGCGTAAGTGGCCACAGTGGAAACCTGCCATATGATATCTTCTACATCATCAAAGATTAAGAAGAACTCTGACCATTTTGATAGTGTGGATCATCGTGAGGTGTTGCCCCCAAGCTCCATAGAATCTTTGTAGCAATCAATTTTCTGGGCCTGGGCGGCGAACCCAAATCAACACTCTGCGAGTGTTTGGATAGATAGGTCTCTAGAGTATGGTACCTCTTTCGATCCTTGGTCTCATATACATTCTACAGACGAAGGAATCATTTAGTCTATGATGATAGGAGAGACGTCGTGGGAAGATTACTACCATCGTTCCCACCTTGAAGATAACAATGAAGATTATTCAAGCAACTTTAATCATCCTTTAGTCTTTGATTTTCTATCAAATACTGTAAATACAGTGGATTCTGAGCGAAATCTGTCCAATATTGAAGAAACTATAGCCATTAATATCTCGACCAAACCTAATGTTGTAGAGAATATTCATGTTGGAAAATCATGTTCTTCATCAGAACTGGAAATTTACTACGCTCTCTTTCACGAATTCAGAGATGTCTTTGCATGGTCATATGAAGAAATGCCAGGCATTGACTCGAGAATTGTTGAACATGAAATAAAGATGTATCCAAATGTCAAACTCTTAAGACAACGACTTCAATCTGTTCATCTGAAGAAAGCCGCTACCATTAGGGTAGAAGTTGAAAAACTTTTGCATGTTGGTTTCATTTACCCTGTTCCACTCACTGATTAGGTATCGAACATTGTTCCTCTAATGAAAAGACAAGGAACAATTAGAGTGTGCATCGATTATAGGGATGTAAATCAAGCTTTTCCAAAGGAAAACTATCTTACAGCCTTCATCGACCAGATAATTGATGAATGTATCGGATGCGAAATCTTTTCATTTATCGATGGATTTTCTGGATACAATCAAATCAATATCCGCCCACAGGACCAGTTAAAGAGTGCATTTATATTTCCGTGGGGCACATTCACGTATCGCAAATTACCTTTCGGTTTGAAGAATGTAGGGGAAACTTTTCAGAGGGCAATGAACTAAGCCTTCCATGACATCAAGCACATCGTTCAACCGTATCTCGACGATTTATCGGCTCATTCGCGAAAGCGGACTGATCATCCACAGCATTTGAAAGCCATATTTCTACGTTACCGACACTACAAGATATGACTCAATCCACACAAGTGTGTGTTTTGTGTTGGTTCCGATCGATTACTTGGTTTTGTAGTTTCTAAGGACGAAATTCGACTTGACCCATGTAAGGTTCAGGCAATCCTTGACTTGCCTCCACCTTCAAATTTGCTTCAGATTCAGAAACTCCAAGGAAAAGAAAACTTTCTGAGGAGGTTCATTCCACATTATGCCGAACTTGTTAAAGGTTATACACGTCTTTTGAAAAAAGAAGTACCCTTCAACTGGGATCAGGTTGCACAAGCTTCCTTTAATGCTTTAAAAGATTCCTTGATAAAGGCATCATTAATGTATGCTCCTAACTATCAAAAAGACTTTAACCTGTATCTCGCCACTACAGATACAACCATCGATATGGTTTTAGTGCAAGAAAATGATGGAATAGAACATCCTATATATTATTTAAGTTGAAACTTAAATGATACAGAAAGGAAATACTCCTATGTTGAAAAGTTGGCTTTGGCAGCTGTTCAAGTAGTACAGAGATTTCGACAATATATACTCTTTCACAAAACTACCATTGTGTCAGATTGTAACCCTATGATCTACATTCTGTCATGTCAATTACTAGGGGGAAAATATTCCAAATGGATAGCCATTTTGCAAGAGTTTGATTTGGAATTCACCAAATCCAAATCAAAGAAGTCTCTCATCTTTGTGGAGTTACTTTGTGACCTTCCATTGTCATCCAATTATTTAACATCTAAAGCATCAATCGTGGATGAGACTCTATTTCTGATATCATCAAGCGATCCGTGGTATGGAGATATACTGATCTATCTCCAAACCCAAACTTTTAGGCCAAACACCTCTCGCTCAGAATAGCAACGTATTCGATGCCAAGCCAAAGACTGCATGATCGTCGGTGATACACTTTACTGTCGTGGTATCGATACAGTTTTGCAAAGGTGCCTCATGCATTAGGAGGCCGAAAAAGTTCTGAATGACTGTCATTCAGGTGTGTGTGGGGGGCATCTATCTAGTTACGCTACTGCACAAAAGCTCTTACGAGCTAGTTACTTTTGGCCCACTACATTCAAAGATTGCACAATTGCAATCAAAAGTTGCCATGCTTGTCAGGTTTTTTATCACAAAACCAGATTACCACCTGCACCAGTACATTTGGTAGTTGTTTTTGGGCCATTCGCTAAATGGGGCATTGATTTCATGACATGTAACCCCACCTCGGCTGGGGGGCATGGGTATATTATAGTCATTGTCGACTATTTTACAAAATGGGTCAAGGCGATGCCTACATTAAACAACAGCGGCGAAACAGCTACTCTTTTCTTTTTCAATCATGTAGTCTCTAGATTCGGTGTTCCACAGGCTATAGTCACAGATCATGGATCGCACTTTCGCAATAACATGATGGTTGAATTGACTACCAAATTAGGACTATCCCACCATAGTTCTACTCCATATTATCCACAGGCTAATGGACAGGTTGAGGCGATCAACAAAGTCCTTAAGTGCATGTTGCAGAGAATGATTGAAGTCCACAAATGGAATTAGCATTTAATCTTGTACTCAGCTCTGTGGGCATATAGGACTTTGGTGAGAAATGTGACCGGATTTACACCTTTTTAGTTGGTATATGGTCTGGAAGCTGTCTTACCAATTCAGTGTGAAATTTTGTCTCTCAAGCTTGCAATTGATCTGCTTCCTGAAACTTCGAAGGAAGAGGCTCGTTTCTTGGAAATAATCCACTTGGATGAAACCCGTCATGATGTCGCGCTGGCTAATGAATCACATAAGAAATGTGTCAAGGCATAATTTGACAAAAATGTCAAGCCTTGTGTCTTCTCAGAAGGTGACCTAGTCTTGCTTTACGATCAGGACTCTGACAAATTGGGAGCAGGTAAATTCGAACCATTATGGATGGGCCCATACATTGTTAAACAAGTATTGACAAAAGGGGCCTACGAGCTGGTCGATTATGATGGGATTCAACTATCGTAGCCTTGAAACGGGTTGTATCTTAAGCATTACTATGCTTGATTAAGTGTAGTACACTTTTTGTATATATACTTTTGTTACATTTTTGTTTTCTTTTATAGTTGTCATTTTGGTTAGGTAGTCCACTTTGCATTTGATTGCAGATGTCAGACTTTTTGGAACCATTTTTTGGGTATGCCGACGGAGCTAGTCTTAGTACGTGGAATCTATCTTCTGTGGCCTGGGCCATTTTCACTCCAAGTGGTGAGTTAGTGATTTTCAGGGGGATATGTATTGGTCGGTCGATGAACAACATCGCTGAATATAGCGCGTTGATTGAGCTTCTATCTGATGTCATTTCAAGTGGTATACGCCGACTCGTTGTCATGCTAGATTCACAATTCGTCATTCTACAGCTTACCAGAGTTTATTCTATTTGGAACCCGGTTATTTATTGCATGTTCCTAAGAGTCAATATTTTGGAAAGACAGTTTGATTCTGTTCAATATCAACATATTTCCAGAAACTTAAACACATTAACTGATTCATTAGCAAGCTATGTCTTAGATAGACATTTGCAGCATTTGTAAAGAAAGCATTTTACATTAATATTTGCATCAGGATTGCATAACTTAACCAGAATAAAACTCCAAAAATCAAAAATATATAACTGTTTATAGTTTTTACAAAATGTTTTGTGTCCAAGACAAAATCAGTCACATGACCAAGAAACTCAAAATGAATGCAGAAAAGCATCCTAGACTAATGATGCTGGTGATAACATGTCACCGCCTGTGTGATCATGTGCAAGAGTCGGGTCCATCGACTCGACACACCAGTAGTGTGGCGCTATAACCTCAAGGGTAACTCATCGGTCCTAACATCCTAAATACCGAGAGTAAGGCCCTCGACCTGATCCTGCAACACTGCCAGGGTCTCCGATATGTCCAGATCTCGAAGGACGACCCTCCCTACAGCCTCTCCTGTTGGAGCGTCAGCTGCCACCCATGGCATGCCGCTAGTCGCACTGGCCCAATATTTGCACACACATATGAGTTTGATTAGTCTTGATAACTTTTGTAAACACAAAATCATTATAAAACTGATAAACAAAGATGTGGTCGAATCATTTTACCTATCGAACTCCACTGCTCGCTAGCTGGGAGCGCCAAATCCAGGTCGCCTCGGAAATCCATCCCGACATATGGATACTCCGCAAAGACCATCTCCTGACGGTCGAACCACTCAAAGAAGGCATCAGAGAAAGAAATTTGTGACTGACCAACGTGTCTAGCCATAAGATCAACCCATCTCTGCATCCATGGTTCCCTCGGTGCTGGCAATCCTAGTGAAATATACTGAGGCTGCATTAGTGGAATCCTCTCCAAGGCAAAAGCAGTCAATATGGAACCATAGCCAAAATTCATGGATCTTCCATTATTTACTTTGGAGAGTTGTTCTTTTATGACAGGAAGTACTACCTCACACCAGTTGAACACCTTTGGTTCTAGGAATTCCAAGGCGTACTGCATGTAAGATCTGTTTGCCAAATGAAAAGCCACACTACCATCCAATCTATCAAAGGTAAATAAGATGGTCCTCAAGGGCCGATCAGTGGCATCCTAGATATTGATCTTGCCGTCTCTGCTGAGCTGAGATCTATCTCTACAGAACTGACGGATATAATCTCTCATAGATTCACGCCCACGAGCGGATCCTGATAGTGAAACAGGGGCACCCCGTCTCGATAACCCCATCAGAAAGTAAATATCCGCGATTGTAAATGGAATGGATTTACCTCTAATCTGGAATACCTGGTCGATCGGATCCCAAGCATCAAGAAAATATTGCAACAAACTGATTTTTTGCCTCATGTTGGATATGCAGAAGAATTTGAGCAAACCACAGTTTCATAATGCAGTAACTATGCCCTAATTGTGTAAGGCAATCATGTCCTCTTCTTCATGTTCATGTTCACACCATGTGATGACCATCTTGATCCAACAAATACCTAAAACACAGACAAAAGATAAGTTAGGATCCAAATTTGAGCAAAAACAGGCAAAAATTTCATGAAAAATCATTGTGCAAAGTTTCCCTTTTGCGCCCATCACACCCTACCTTTGAGCAAGGTGAGATGCATACTGACTAGCCAGTGTACAACTCAGTATGCATCGCTCCTTTCGATGCAGAATAGGTACGATGATGAGAGAACGAATTCTTCAAACCCCAGGGGCCCAAAAGAATGGGAAAACTTGCTCAAAATCGAGAAAGGATGGAATGAAAATGAAGAGATCAGGGTTAGCTCCTACCTAGTCCTGACGACATGGAGAATAGTCCATAGGATCTCTAGAAATTAGCTAGTGAAATTTGAGGGGGAAAACCACTCCAGAGCTCCAAAATCTCAAATTTGAAATGAAAGGTAAAACTACTTTTTATGTTACTATTCACATACTTCAAGTAAAATGTTAGTTTTAATTCAGTTTATCATGCATATATATGTATTTCTAATCAATTTTATGGAGTGATTGAGTAGGTTAAATGACCGTCGAAATAATCTCATGTGCTAAACAATAGCAATCTTTGACCACTTCAATGAGCAATGTTTCTACAAGGTTCAAGCTCGTTAAAAAATGAACCTTCCAACTGATCATATGTTTCCCCAGAGTTCAAGCTCATTAAAAAGTGAACCCACCTTCTGTAAAAAACCTTTGTGATTGCCATTATATCAGCCTTTTGAGCCTTGGTTGTGTTCCTACCATCACCTCCATTCTTTTGGCCAATCATATGCTTCCACTTGATTGTTTACCTTTTTGAGGAACAACTACGATGAGTGGTCCTATTAGCCACCCTCTTCACATCACCATGTTTTGAGAAGTTCCAAGATTACCCGGAACCAGTCGCTACCCTAAACGCCACTCGTTCCTCAAAAAAAAAAAAACGAGCCTCCTTTAAACTCTTTTAAGACTCGCTAAATATGAAAAGATTGTCGGGCTATTGGACTTTCCAGCTCACTAAAGTGATTGGAAGTTCCATCCCTCCCATATATTTTAAACTTTTCAAACCTGAGGGATTATATCATGAAAATGTTCGAGCGCTTGTCTTTTTTGGCTCGCTAAAGTGATCGGAAAAGTCATCCCTTTTGTATTATTTTAATCTTTTTCGGACTTAAGGGATTATGCTATGAAAAGGAACTACTGGAGTTTTCTTTTTGTCCCTTTTCAAACTCTCTAAACATGAAAAGGACTGAGTTATCTTTGTCGTTAAACTTGTTAAAACAATAGCGAAAAACTTGTCCACCCAGACAAGAACGAGTTTCACTGTCGTTAGACTCGCTAAAACATAGCAACAGGTTTGCCCGAAGGGAAAATTATAGAACAAGCATATGTTATCCTCCTCAAGCTTGACAAAAATAAAGAGGTACTGGTCAGCAATGACTCAGGAAAAAGGGAAGAAAACTTGAAGAATTTTATGGTAGCAGGTCACTCTTGAACATGACACTTTCACTCCATCACCATGATTGAGTCAGGTTGGGTTATTCCGTTCACCGGTCATATCACCATTGGTCCTCCATACCATCCATCTTTTGGGGTTAATGATACCAATCCATCTCAGTTTCGCCGATATGTTCAAGAGAAGTCATTCAGAGAATTCACCATCCAGTTAATGCCTCATCCACTGCAATACCTTCACCCTCCATTTTTCATGACCGCCATTCCTGAACCTTATATCATCAGATTGTTTTCACCTCCAGAAAATCATTTGCTTCATTTCGTGTTGTAGATGTGGGATACATTAAGGCCCTCCTACGACGGGTCACTTCTTGTCGACATCAACTCATTATCCAAGAAGTTGACTTAGAAACAACCCTTTCAGTACTTTGAAGCTTGCATGCCTCAATGGCAAGTTTCTCACTTCTGGCAACAGGTTTACATCAATGGCCTTCGACCGAAATATTTTGCGTGGTGTTCGACATCGGATCATATATTCACACCACGTGAATTGTACTGTAGTACCTTGAGGGTCATTATCATTATCGGTGATTCCTCTCGCGCCTGTTAACAGCTTACATTATTGGCTGGTAATCAGGTGATGTCTTTCCATGTTCAACTTCAGGACATCTTTTCACATGGATTGACTTGTACATCGGGTGAAGATTGAACGAGTTTGAAGACCCTAGATCTATTTTCATCCATACAGGCTATGATATATTCAGGGATATAAAGACATCAAATGTACACAAAAGCTGCATAGATAGTCATCTAAGCCAGGGAAGATGACTCTTCATATGAAGAACCAGTCTGCAACTGTAGACAATTATCTGTCCTATGTACATGAAAATGAATTTATAAAGCTGAGCATGGGAATGCTCGCCTTAGCTAGATCATGAAAATAATATGATGATGATGTATTTTATTGTATCTTATACAGGTCACCTTCCAGTTCGAATACCTCGAATCCTCATGATAAAGCATTTCACCTGACATAAAAAGATTTACAACTTCATGCTTTAGGGGGCAACTGTTATAGACATATTTGGGCACTGCAACCCCAATCTAACAAAGGGATCTTTAACCCTTAAAAGTGTTGTTTCATACCCTAAAGCATCATGGTCAACTGATTACATCATTCCCCAAAAGTTCCACCTGAAAAACCACTCAGAACTGGCCAAAACTAGACCATACTGACTGCTCCACTGTCAGGGTGCGATGCATACTGACTTCTACACTATCCAGGTGCAATGCATACTGAAGAGGCCTTCTGTGGGGTGCGATGAGCGAGGATGGACAAATGTCCGAGACAGTTTGCTAAGTGGATGCTCATGGAATCTTCCAGAAACTTCTCCTATGACACTTGCCTCTCTGAATTTGCCCAGGGATGAGTAAGAGATCCAAAAAATCTCCAAGTGGAACCAAGAACAACAAGTGGAATGACACTAATCAAAAACCCAGAGATGACTCACACCCTTGCAGACATCTATAAATGGATCCCTCATCTGAGAGATCTAGAGGCTGGAATTTAGTAATTTGTAAGGAAGTGTTGATAGTTTGTCTTTGAGAAAAGGCATTGTATTGTTGGGTGATCTTGCTTTTCATGAGGTGAAGAGGGCTTTGATGTTGGGAGGATGATGCTGGATCAAACAGCTGGGTTGTAATTCTGCATTCTATTATTAATAAAGTTCTTTGAGTTTTCCTCCATACAATCGTGTATTTGTGAATGTTGTTATTTCTGAATGCTATTGTATGTTCAATGTATTTCTGATTTTGCATTGTTTATGATATAATAGATTGAGATGCTTTGATGGTGTTTTGTTACTTTGTCTCTACAGGTATTCACTGAGCGGGATAAGTAGGAGAAGAGGCTCAAGCTCTATCAAGGGAGAGAGAAATCAAGCAAGGAGTCAAGCGAAAGATCCAGGTTGGTTCCTTTGCTTCTCTCTTATCTATCATACATAAAGGAAATCACAAATTTCTTTGACTGTTTGTTTCTAGGATAGCTACCAATCCTAGTGGGACTAGCAGATTGAAAAGACACTAGTTTTCTCGGAAACACCATGCAAATTTAAAGTAGCCCATAAGATCATGATCTGGGAGGTGAGGTACTTCATAGTTATGTTGGGTTTGATTGCATGCATTATTTTCATATGGGTTGCCACATTGTTCAATGGGTCCCTACAACTTTTATTAATTAAAAAATATTTTTTAACAATTTAATTTTTAATTTTAATTTGGAATCTATCAATTTCTATGGGATTAGAGAAGGCTTGATTTGATCATTAACTTTCAATTCTACCATATGTAATTTACAGCCCTCATTAGCACAATGACGTTCTTCTTTATTGAAGTTTCTTATGACATGGAAGTATTCTAGTGAGGAGATTCTTTCTACAACTTTTCATATTCTTTTGATAAGGGATTCTAGGGATTTTTCTTTTGAGGAGGAGCCCTTAACCAAAAGTTGAAGAGTTAAAAGAGAATCTCCCAAGATAGTAAGTGCACTGACAAGATTTTCTTTAATCAATAGAAGACAGTTATAGAGAACATGGGCTTCAACTTGGTTGTTCATCAGTTGTCCTAAATCATGGACAAACACTCTATAACTTTGACTTCCTCGGAATCATAAAGCACCCATCCCTCTCCAACCACCCATTTTTCGCATATATTAGATGAAATTGAAATTTCAAATTTTCATTTTCATATATATATAAGTGGGAATTTCACTATTTTAGATATGTAAGTTTTGTTTTGATAAAAAAACTTTTATTTTATATAAATAGCAAAGTTTTTTTAAATATTAATGTAAATTTATTTTAACACCAAAATTTATTATATATTTAGAAGAGTTAATTTTTTTGAAGTATAAATATTTTTAATTTAAAAATTGCTTTTATTTAAAGAACTTACTATTTCTCAATATATAATAAAATTCAAAATTAAAATAAATTTGTGTGGTTTCTATCCATCTATACATACAATTTTACCCATAGGGAAAAATAATATTTATTTTTAGTGTTAATGTTTTTTCAAATATTACAGGTTAATATTATATTAAACCCTAAGAGAAAAATACATGTTTAATTACGATAACTATCCATATCCTTACGCCTTTTTACCATAGAAAAAATTTAAATCGAAAGAAAACATATTATAAGGATTATTTCTAATTTTAATAATAAAGAAATATTATTACTTTTCCTAATACAAACCTTTTTATTAAAATATAAAATAAAAGGGAATGAAAAATCTTTGCAGACTCACGCATCTTCATTATGCGAGGGAGTAATGAGGTCTAATTACCTAGATCGAGAATTGATGGAGGAGTAGCACCGAAACTCCACAAATCGTAGAAGGGCCCTATCATCTAAAAAGCCCTTATGTTTTGTAAGAAATTGGACGGTATGAAAAGCGTGCCATGGACACAAGATTAGGCTAAATGAGGATCCCTGGATGGAATTAGAGCATGATTTTCATTTTCCAAATAGACTCTCATTACATCTTGAAGATTCTAGCATATGTTATTTGGCCGATGCTAAAGTGCCTAATCCCTAAGGTTGGGAAGTATGGAGTGGAAATATAAAACAAAATTGAGATTAGAAGGTACATTTGTTGTCAAAATTTTGTGGGTATGCTTTGTTTCAATTTTAAAAATATTTTAGATGAGATAAAGGATTTTTTCTATTTAAATATATATATATGAGAAAACATAACCAAGTTTAGTTAAATTGTTCACGTAGAGGTTTGGTTTATTGGGAAAAAGTAGTGGTGGTGGGACATGTTATGGAAAATTCAAGTGTTTATTAAATGCAAGGTTGTTTTGTGGTTAGAAACAAACTTTTAACATGGGATAATGGTTTGAAAGTGGTTCTAACATTTATTATAAGCAAACTTGATGTTGAATTTATCCCACACTTATTTGTTTCCTATCCATATGTAGCTGAGGTTTGGGTTTGGTTATAGATTCTTTGTTCTCTGAATCCCATGGAAGCGTGCTGGGAACCAAGTTTAGAAGAGTGCTTTCAGGAGTGGCTATATGATGTGTTGGTTAAAATTCATGGTTTTCTCCCATCTGTTTTGGTTTATGGTTTATGGTGGTCCTATAATGCCAACATGTTTCAAGACTCAGATATATTCCGTATAAAGTGACAATAGGTTTGAGTTTAAAACTTTCTAGAAAATAAAAGATGGAACCCAAAGAAAAAATTTCTAGGTGCGCAATTATTCCTATTGTAGAGTATGGCATCCCATGGGGCATTTTGGATGGTACAAGTCAAAGTGATCCATTCATTTGTTATGAAGTATTATTCTTCAATCAAA
This sequence comes from Pinus tabuliformis, assembly GCA_031772625.1. NCBI lineage: Eukaryota > Viridiplantae > Streptophyta > Pinopsida > Pinales > Pinaceae > Pinus > Pinus tabuliformis. Next base: position 192,389,574 of record CM062816.1, read on the forward strand.
TCAAAACAATTTATTCCATGTTCACTAGAATTTTCCCTATCTAGTCTTTTCTTTTGTTTGTAGTTAAAAAATGAATATGTAAATTTTAGGTAATTCAAAAAATTGTGATAGACTAGGTTTGAAAAAAATCATGGTGAAAAATATATTCTTAATCGTCATTTGTAAGAAATCAATATCATTCTTCTTTCAGTTTAGGGGATTTCATTACGCACATATTTATGAAATTAAATAAAAAGATAAATGAACTTTATAAAGATGCACTAATGCTCCATCCAAATACCTTATGCTTTTACAAATTTCTGGAAAGAAACATAAGAAACATATTTATGAAATTAAATAAAAAGATAAATAAACTTTATAAAAATGCATTAATGCTCCATCCAAATACCTTATGCTTTTACAAATTTCTAGAAAGAAACAAAAGGAACGAAGTTCCATTTTAAATGTCTCCTCTATTTTATGATTCTAGAATTCAAATTATTCACAATTTAGCAAAAACTCACCAACTATTCATGTTGTAATGAATTAGTTAGAATATTTAGATTTATTTTTTTTAATGTTGTAATGAATTAATTAGAATATTTTGGCTTATTTATAAACTAACATGAATAATACCAATTTTTTTGTTTGGTCAAAATTTGCTATTCATTTTGTTTGGTCAAAATTTGCTATAAAGTAAAAACTTCATGAACTCCTTTTTAATTAATCCCCTCAATATATTTTCTTTTAAAAAAATAAAAATAAAAATATGATATAACTCAATTCTTTACCTACTAAATATATTTCATTTATAAAAAATACATTTCATTTATAGCTTTCAACTTTGCTCTCTTGTTCTCATTTAATTGCTCTTTAACCCTTACAACTTTGTTTCCATCCAAATCTATTGGGACTTGGGCTTGGATAAGATATTAAAGTATTAGTTTAACAAATTGATGATGTGAAAGCAGGAAAGGAAACATGGATCACAAGCTACCAAACTTTGGTTAAAAATGTAAATTAAAATATCAAATAAAATGTAAAAAAAATGTAAATTAAAATATCATGTAAAATGTAAATTCAAAACATTAAAAGGTGAATTTAACTTTGGAAAAAATATTAAAAAATTGATTATGATTGTTATGAGAATTAGTAGATTGAATTAATAATTATGATTGTGACGCTAATTAAATTGTATATAATCATTTTTGAAGAGCTAGAAGTATCACATATCCATAGGGGACAAAATGGTGATGCGCAGACACACAAAAGATCAAAGGAAACATTACTCCACCCTCCAAGCTATTTAGTGATTACAAAAAAAAATTCTAATGTTCTTAGGGTGAATGCCATCAACATTTTATGAAACTAAAGTTGTTGAAATTGATGGGACATTGCTTGTTTTTATGTATGATTGTTTTAGGTTATAGATTTTCAGAATGCTAAACCTCTCAATACACTTGTTTGAGAAGTTGTTATTGAATAGTATTTTGTATACTTTGATTTCAATGAAATAACCAATATATGATTTTTTTGTGATTAAAAAAAATATAATTAATTATTTAGTAAAATAATTAAATTACATATTAAATTAATGAAATTATTTAAAATAATATATTAATCAAAATATAAATACAAATTATATATATATATATATATATTTTAATTTTTTCTAGGCTTCATAGGTCCTCCTTTTTCATTCCTTTTTAAGAGCGGGATACACACATAAAAAGACAATCAGTGGCCCCAACCTGCCCATTGGAAAACCAGGTCTGTTGGCCCACTGAAAAGCATTATAAGTCATCGAAAATCTTAGGAATTTAAGTCTGTCATAACAGGCCTTATAAGCCTTAATGTCTAAAAAAACAAACTATGCAGAACTCCATAGCTATCATAATACTTGCTATCCGACATATACATCATAAATTTAAACAAAATTAATAACACAAAAGGAAACAATATTCATCATCTAAGGACTCCACTGGGTGGGGTCCTATGCACTAGAACTAGGTGATTCTGATTAAGGCATGGGATATGTTTTTTGATTCTGGTAAGCCGGATATTCTGTTGTTGTATCTGGAATTGGCTCAGCTGCATTTCCTTCTGAAGGTCTTGTAGAACAAGATCGTGTTTTCCTACATTGGTCGATAGATTTGTGATGGCTTTCGTTAGAAGATTATTCTTGAGCCAATAAAGATATATTGTCTGCTTGTACCGGGTCATTTTTGCATGAGTGTGGCTTGGATCCGAAGCTAGAAGTCACCAGTCCTCCACTGGTAATTCATGCACAACTCACTGGTTTAATTCTACTTCCCATGAGGAAATCGATTGTTTTACCTAGTCAGGCATGCCCACGCTATAGGCTTGGAACACTTCTTGAATGGCTTGGTTGTCTGTCCGACGACCACCTTTCTTGGGTGGTTGAGCAGAGGAGGAGCCCCATTACCAAAAGAGCCCACACCTATGGATGGCCTGACCATACTGCTAATTGCTTGATAATTGAAACGTAAAACAAGCAGACACAAGGAATAGGCCAGAGACCAAGTCCAGATGTCGAGCTCACGTCCCTAAATCCTAGAGAAATTAACAGAACCTAAATCATTTAATTTAATAAAATATAAAAAACATAAACAGTTAGATGAATGCCCTTAAGAGAAACAAACATTCAGCCAAGGTGTCCCCCAACATTTGCGGATTCTATTGTTCAACATGGCATACATAAGAGTTGTACAAAATAGAGAAGATCATAGTAACTTCTTCCAACTGTGTGACCAACGGACCAAATCTGGCTCCCCAAGCCATAAAATATTAAGAGCCACAATATAAATACTGCAAACCAAATTCAAGATAGGCTTATTCACTGTAAGGTCCAGAGTGGGCACAAGCAATAGGTAACCCTGGCTATCAGTGACCCAAACCTTTTCTGAACAGCAAAGAACCCATTTTCGAACAAACATTCTCATTCAAGGCATGATAATACCAAAAAGGATGGACACAGTTGTTATCACAAAATCATACCCTTGATAGGCTGCTGATCAGGAAGACTTTGAGTAACTATTTCAAACCAACTTTTGGCTGAGGCTTAGCCTCCTCAACCTGAGAGGGCTCTCTCACTAGGTTAAAGATTTTGATAAAGATTAGATGGCTAACTCTATGAAACAAGAGAAAAACATGAATGCTTGAACATGATCAGTAAACATCCATTGGGCTATGGGGTCAAAGTGTGTTTCAGTACAATAGCAAGATCAATTTCACATGGAAGTCAGGGCATAGAGGGTTTTAACATAAAATCAAAACAGAGATATAATATAGAGAACACAGCCTACAAACACATGAAGGAAGTTAGAGCATCATCAATGAATTCTAAGTAACATGTGTCTATACCACTGCAAGTAAGTATATGAAGCAAGCCATGAGGAAAATCAAACATTGAAACCCTTTGTGAATCCTGAGTAGTGAAAGCAGCTCTTTGTATTAACCTGAAAACATACAATCATATACAATAGCACAATGTGCTTGTTTCTTTGAAAATTGCCAACCTGAAGTGCATTCCATCTCTTGTCATATATAGAGTTCATTACAAGCTTGGATTCCATCCTCCATCATGAGGGGAATTCGAATTTGCCATCAATGACACCTATTCTAACCATAAAACAAACCTTTAAATGCATTTGACAACTAACTAGCAATCTTAGAGACCTAATACAACTAGGAGTGTAACTCCTTATTATGACTAAACCACCTAAACTAAACATTAAATGCATTCTTTGACAACTGCAACCTCATGAAGTCGAATTTTATGAAGCCTCCCACGTTGTCACCTGACTGCTGATGACAAACCCTAGAAATTAGGGAACATGTTTCCCTCTTTTTAGGCTTAGGATCCTTGAAACTGGCACGTGGGACAGAGCCCTTATCTTCTCACTCATGACATATTTTATGAAACTGAAGGAGGTTTTTGTAGTCCATGCCATCTAGAACAAAAAATTCTGTTGGTTTTTTAAAACACTTCTCCATCTGTCCAGAATTTGTCCTTGAAAAACGCGTGTCAAACAAGAAAAATTTGTTTTCTGAAATTAGGGTCTCAATGAAAGTTTAGTATCTCCCAACTGAAAACACTTATGAAGAAAGTGAGATAGGTTATTGTAGCTAGAGACCTTGTGAAGAGAAAACTCCCTCAGAATTCCAAAATACCTTTTCCTATAACCAGAAACTGATCTTAAAAAAGACTGCTAAAACTAGAAGACAAAGCTTGACTTTCAGCAGTTTCGTAGCACAAGTTTAACCATAAATTCCTCCCACCTCAGAATGAATTTGAAGAAATTGAAAGAATTTTTTCTAGTTCAATATGTTAGGAAGAAAAGCCTCTTTCATTTTTCAAAATTGAGTTCTCAGCTGCTCAGAAACCCTTCTTGAAGTTGACTAGTAAAAGCAGAAAACAGAGTTTTTTTATGTTGAAATAGGCTTTTTCAGCGGTTTCGTAGCACGCTACGAAAACTCCTAGTTCAGAATCCACGATTTCGTAGTGTGGCCAGTGAAAATTCTATGTTTTGCACTACGAAAACTCCTAGGCAGCTTGTAGTGCATGAAAACCTTGACACAAGTTTGACACATGGAATTTTAGGTGTGATGTGGGGCCAATGATGGGCAAGAACGGAGTGTTGACCCTATTTGACCATACCAACAAGACTCTTTTCTAGATCTTAGACACTAAAGCAACCATGGAAAGATTAGACCAAGACTAACATCAATCCTTTGGAATCAAACTGATGTCAAAACACATGGTGAGGCTTCTAGGACATGGAATGAGGCTGTGAAACTTTTTTTTTTTTTTTTGGAAAAGAGAATGACACTTATTGAGATGAGATGACTCAAAACCTATAAGACTATGACTAGAAACAAGGCAAACTTTCCAAAGCTTAGAAACAAAAATTTTAGGGTGATAACAATGGCTCCACTAGGGATAGTGTGCCCTTGTGGTATACTAAGAACTTGTAGCTCCAGTGCCACTATCCATCCTCTAGAATAAAACTCTGAACTTCTGCCCAGTTTGCTCCTCAAGCCTTTAATGATTTATGAAAGAAGAATTGAAACTGCACCTACAGAAACAGATGCTCAATCAACCTACCTTGAGCTCATTTGCACATTCCTACCTACCCTATCAGCTGCAATCTCCACTTGTAGCTCAAGGAACATGAAATTTCCAATGAAGCCAGTCATCGATCTGATCTGACACTTGAATCTCTTGACAGTGTTTGAAGAAAAAATAAAATAGATACTAAAATAACCAAGGCAGCATGAGGTGTAACTATTCTTCAAGATGAAAATATAACTGAAAGCCTGAATAGTAAATCTTTTCCATGTAATCAACTATAGGGTCAAAAAAGACATGATTAGTTTGATGATCATCATAACATTCTATATCTTCAAACAACTGATCCTCAGTCACACAACATTTATTTGATATGCTATCCAACTGCTTTTCTGAATGATTCCCACAAACAATGTAATTTTCCTCATAATTATGATTATTCTTTGATGTAAGCTACTGCAAGGAATTACAAAAATGAACAACCTTTTCCTATGCCCGAGGGTTATAAAAAATTTCTTCCAACATTTCTTCTTGGTCTTTGTAATCATTTTCATACTCTTTATGATCAAAAGACTGGAAAGTTTGTTGCATCTCTACATCAATCTCGGAGGATGTAATAAGACTTCCATAAGTAAACCCCTGTTGATTTTCATGTTGCATTTCATGGGATGTTATACTTTCTTCTTGGTGTTGAAATGTATTGTTATGAAGAGCCTCTAAAATTTCTTCATCCATAAACTCATCATCATCATAACAATCCTCCAAATATTAAATAAAACTCGTAGAATGTTTACAACAATCTTTGACCAACAATAAGGAGGGATGACACTCTTTATACATGTCATAGAATACATCAGGAAATCAACAAGAGAATATAATGAACCATTTTCCAAGCTTTTATACCAATACCATGCTTTTCCTTCTAAAGTGGTCATAAACATCCTCATGAGACAATATTCAGGGAATTGAACCTTAAGACTGCGTACATGCATATGGAACCTAACCAAATGAAGAGCAGCATTGTTTTTCTTTTCATCTTTGAATATTGGAAGATCATCTAACCAATCAACCTTTGGCATAGGATTTGGAAAACCAGGGATATGAGACCGATTCATAGGAGCATACCTGGTATTCATTCTTGCAATGGAACTCATCTTGAAACTTCATCAAGCTACTGATCTTTCTAGCAGTGGAGTCACCTTCCAATTTTTTATTTGATGTGTGGAGTCGCTAAGGTAGTTTTGCAGCCTCAAAAAGATGTCTGAGCTCCTGCTACCTTCAGAATTTCAGCTTCTTGATTTCGAGAATGAATAGACTTCAGGCTCTTGGCAGACACACCAAAATGTTATCACAAAACCCACCCCTGATAGGCTGCTGATCAGGTAGACCTTGTGTAACTCTTTCAAACCAAATTTTGGCTGAAGCTTAGCCTCCTCAGCCTAAGAGGGCTCTCTCACTAGGTTAAAGATTTTGATAAAGATTAGATGGCTAACTGTATGAAACAAGAGAAAAACATGAATGGTTGAATATGATCAGTAAACATACATTAGGCTATGGGGTCAAAGTGTGTTTCATTACAATAGCAAGATCAATTTCACATGGAAGTCAGGGCATAGAGGGTTTTAACATAAAAGAAAAATAGAGATATAATATAGAGAACACAGCCTACAAACACATGAAGGAAGTTAGAGCATCATCAATGAATTCTAAGTAACATGTGTCTATACCACTGCAAGTAAGTATATGAAGGAAGCAATGAGGAAAATCAAACATTGAAACCCTTTTTGAATCCTAAGTAGTGAAAGCAGCTCTTTGTATTAACCTGAAAACATACAGTCATATACAATAGCACAATGTGCTTGTTTCTTTGAAAATTGCCAACCTGAAGTGCATTACATCTCTTGTCATATATAGAGTTCATTAAAAGCTTGGATTCCTTCCTCCATCATGAGGGGAATTCGAATTTTCCATCAGTGACACCTATTCTAACCATAAAACAAACCTTTAAATGCATTTGACAGCTAACTAGCAGTCCTAGAGACCTAATACAACTAGGAGTGTAACTCCTTATTATGACTAAACCACCTCAACTAAACATTAAATGCATTCTTTGACAACTGCAACCTCATGAAGTCGAATTTGATGAAGCCTCCCACGTTGTCACCTGACTACTGATGACAAACCCTAGAAATTAGGGAAAATGTTTCCCTGTTTTTAGGCTTAGGATCCTTGAAACTAGCATGTGGGACAGAGGCCTTATCTTCTCACTCATGACATATTTTACAAAACAGAAGGATTTTTTTATATTCCATGCCGTCTAGAACAAAAACCTCTCTTGGTTTTCTAAAACACTTCTCCAGTTGTCTAGAATCTGTCCTTGAAAAACACGTGTCAAACAGGAAAAATCCGTTTTCTGAAATTAGGGTCTCAATGAAAGCTTAGTATCTCCCAACTGAAAACACTTATGAAGAAAGTGAGATAGGTTATTGTAGCTGGAGAGTTTATTAAGAGAAACCTCCCTCAGAATTCCAAAATACCTTTTCCTATAACCAGAAACTGATCTTGAAAAAGACTGCTAAAACTAGAAGACAAAGCTTGACTTTCAGCAGTTTCGTAGCGCAAGTTTAACCATAAATTCCTCCCACCTCAGAATGAATTTGAAGAAACTGAAAGAGTTTTTTGTATTTTAGTATGTTAGGAAGAAAAGCCTCTTTCAGTTTTCAAAATTGAGTTCTCAGCTGCTCAGAAACCCTTCTGGAAGTTGACTAGTAAAAGCAGAAAACAGAGTTTTTTATGCTGAAACAGGCTTTTTCAGGGGTTTCGTAGCGCGCTACGAAAACTCCTAGTTCAGAATCCACGATTTCGTAGCACAGCCAGTGCAAATTCTAGGTTTTGTGCTACGAAAACTCCTAGGCAGCTTGTAGTGCATGAAAACCTTGACACAAGTTTGACACATGGAATTTTAGGTGTGATGTATGGCCAATGATGGGCAAGAACGGAGTGTTGACCCTATTTGACCATACCAACAAGACTCTTTTCTAGATCTTAGACACTAAAGCAACCATGGAAAGATTAGACCAATATTAACATCAATCCTTTGGAATCAAACTGATGTCAAAACACATGGTGAGGCTTCTAGGACATGGAATGAGGCTGTGAAACTTTTTTTTTTTTTGGAAAAGAGAATGACACTTATTGAGATGAGATGACTCAAAACCTATAAGACTATGACTAGAAACAAGGCAAACTTTCCAAAGCTTAGAAAAAAAAATTTAGGGTGATAACAACGAGGATGGAAACATCATGCATAAATAAAATTGAGACTATAATAATTCGCCCATTTGCTAAGTTTCCATTTTGACGCTGACCCATTTTCAAGTTACTGATATGAACATTACCAGACCCACATAGAACCAATCAAGCAGACCACAACCGAGGAAACAAGGGGTGAAGACTAGATACATACCCGTATACCAATGCCATGACCCGATAGAGTGATGATTTGTCGCGGCACCTGCAATGTTTACCTTATGGAGTTGGAAGGAGCGGACACCATAATATCTCACTTACCACCTCATACTAGACCAAGCCACTTGCACACTGGAAGCATTCCTTCCGCTCATTACCAAAATTATGATCCTGATAGCTCCGAACAAATGCATTAAATTGCACAGCCCGTCGGCCTCTCCACTATTTTTCACTCGCATGTTTGGGCGATAAGGTGGTCATCCCCAGGCATTGCCATTGGTCATCTTAATTGCACCATAAATCTCAAGGAAATATTCTCCTCTACGCACCCCAATCAAGGATTATATATATATATATATATATATATATATATATATATATATATATATATATGTATATCTATATATAGATATAGATATATATAAAAATAAAATAAGAACTTTATTTAAAATTATTATTCTACTTTTATAAAAAGAGAATGAATAATACGAATATATAGTCTTTTGTATCGTTATAATTATCTTCTAACCAAACATATCTAGCAATCTAATTAAGATGTAAATAAATATTTAAATAGAAGTGAATAGCATTAACATAATTAATTTATATATATATATATATAGAGAGAGAGAGAGAGATATATATATATATAGTTTTATTATTATATAATAATATAGTGATAATTAATTTAGTTATGAAATAGAAAAATTTAATAATAAATTAGAATGATTTCATATTACTTTAAGAATAATCATAATAATTTTATAATTAAAAAAATGATTTTTATCAACATTTTATAGAAATAATAATATAATTTTTTAAAATATTAAAAAAAATCTATCTAAAAACTTGTTAGAAATTTGAAGAGAGCAGAGAGAGATTGTGCAACACAACACAAATCACACTATATCTTATTCATCACAACAATTACATATATATAGAACATAACACACTGACTTCGACACATCTAGATCATGACTCCAACTCATCACATAGGAATCAACATCTTCTAGACTGATGCCTAGGGACTCACAATGACAACTACACATGACATGGAAGCATTACTTCCAACACCCTCCCTTAATGCTTACATGGAAAACAATCAAAACACATATTACAACAACAATATGATATATGTCTGACTGGTCTTCATCATCACTCACATCCACTCTGGAATCTCGCAAACACTACTCTTTCTTCACCACCACATCTTCGAGTTGTCACTTGACCTCCATTTAAAACATAACTACCTCTAACCATTATTGATGAACTTTGTACAATTGATGCTTCTCGACCTCCCGAAAAACAATCTCGATACTGAACCACCCTATGGACCAACTCCCATCTATCAAAATGCATCAAACTACACTTTTGATAATTGTATAGGTGAGTTGTCTGGGTATCAATTATACAACTGGCCTCTTTTAACAAATACAGTTACATACATATGAAGAAAACCTTAAACTAGTGTGCTTGAATCACCGAAGAACAACAAGACACATTAACATATAACAGAGTCAACATAACCAAGTCAATTATGTATTCTCTTGACACCAAAAAACATTGAAAAACATTAACGTGAAAAATGTTTCTATGTTCATTAACTAGTCTTTCATAAAAATTTCTAAATAAAAAATATAAAATTAGACCACTCAATAAACATCAAAGCCATCTAGTAAAACTCCAACTTGGTTTAACTCATTTTAATGTTATTAATATCTTTAAGTATGGTGATAAAATTTCGTTTTAGCGAAACTTGATTTTTTCTTGAGTGTTAGTCAATTGATGGATTAGACTAATTGGTTCCAACTTGTTATATGTGGGTATCTATGTATGTCTCTCACACAAATTTAAACACTCCATAATTCTTAAACCCCTTTTACAAAATGGAAAAAATGTTTATTTGTAATTATTTTTAATATTCTTCCTAGTTAAGTGCTTAACACCTTATTTGGCTAAACAAACAAACCCATGAAAAATCAATTCTAATAAAGATGAAATTTTATTATCATCATCAAAGCTATCAGTGTTATTATCTTCATCAAAACTATCATTGACATCAAGGCCATGTAAACTTATCTCTTTGAACACTTTCCTTCCTCAATTTTTTTTTTAAATAAAATACAAATCAATCACCAATATAACAAGTACTCATAATTGAGGAAAACACCCCCTAAATTTTAACATGTGACCTCTTAACGACATGACATTAATACCTTATTAAAATAATAAGATTCTGACCTCTTAACAACATGTCATTAATACCTACCCGGATGCAGGTGATATTCAAGGCTATTAATAGCGCTTCAGGGGAATGACGGCGCTCGGCCCAGCCAGATGTAGGCCAACACTAATCTCCATGCCTAGTTCAGGCACCTGCAAACTCACCTCAGGCGAGAGCAGATCCGCCTACAGGACATAATAAATGAACACCCCGATCGAGATAAGGAGATGGTTAGATTAAAAATGGTGCATAATCCCATCAACTCCATTGTCTGTCCACCCTCCTTCAGTATATGCCCGCTCCAAGCAGGAAACCCCTGCAACATAATTGTTATAGGCAATCGTTGTTTGACTCCTTGCTGTCTCAATTCACTCTCCCAGCTCTGCCCTCTGAACCCTATTCAGGCCCCCATCCAAGCACCCAATTCGCTTGCACTTCTCCTCTGCTTCATTACCATGGTTCGTCACCGCATGAGAAGCCACCATGGAGGTAGTCGAGGGGGCCACGCTCACTCTCAGGCAGTGCAAAGCATGGAGCAGCCACCACCACCTGCCTCTCCGACTTCTTCCCAGGCTAATTCTCCCCCTCCTAGCCCGCCTCGAAGAGTCTTTCCACACAATGCCTTCCAGTCGACTCACTTCAGATTCTAGAGCAATTTGAACCAGCCCATTATCATTGCTAATATTACCATCATCTTCTCTGAAGAAGAAGATTAGCACAGGGCTCCGGAGCGTAACCCGGTTGAGCAACCTCAGGACAACGGCAGAATTGTTGGCAGACATGGCTCAGAGCAGCTCTCGACGGATGAAGGCAGAGAAGCAAGGTGCGACAGGCAGCATGAGGAAGGTGATGCTGCAAGTGACACTCGGCAACCAGGTAGCAGCTCTCACGGCGCCACAATTTCTATGGCCATTGCTGGCAACTCGAGCAGCACCCTTTAGGCTTCGGAACCTCCAGGTGGTGGGGCGGAGGGCAGCGTGGCAAAGGAAGGTGAGATTTGGTATGGGAATGAGTGCCCCATCATCGAGGAGCCACTGGACCCAGACTTCCCTATGTGATGCCACACGGTCTCCCATGTGTCACCCAAGTTTTTTGCTGCTAACTGGTTTTTGTGATACTGTTTGTAGTTTTGTGGTTCTGGAATTTGTGGATCTATTGCTAACTTGTGTTGCAATCTGTCATATGATGTTGTCTCAAATGCTTCAAATGGTGCTCTCTCAAGCTCTCATTCTAGTTTTATTGTTGTATTCCCGACTTTCTGCATGGTTTTTTGCAAAGTGTAACTAGTTTTCCCAAACATGGGACAGTTTTGATAACCAGATGAAACTCAGATGTTCTCGGCTGAGGCTACTGCCTCATTGTAACTATATTTTTCTTTCCTCTTAATAGAATTAGTTTTTACAGAGAAAAAAAAAAACATGTCATTAATACCTTATTAAAATAATGAGATTATATATAGATAGATATATATTTTTTATTATTTAATATTTTATAAAAAAATAAATCATTTTTAATTTTATACTTAAAATATAAAACAAAATAAAAATGAACTCCTCGTCAATATTATTCCATTGAATAAATATTTCACAGTAAGTTTAAAACTTTTTTTACTCAGAAGCGATTTTACTAACCAAAATTGTGATTTTTTATTGTTTTTTTTAGGCACTCAAATTTTATGAATTACATTTTAAATTTATGATTTTTAAAAATCTCTATTAAATTTTTGGAAAAATTGACCACAAAAAGTTCTCAGGAAAAAACTCATTTCACCTATTAATTAAACTACACACTTTTATTATTTTAATAACAAAAATTAAAAATTATAATTTATTTATTTATACCCATTTCAATTGAACATAACATTTGAACACCCAAAATATACTTTGGAAATTGAACTTAATGAACTTAACTAGTATAGATCCATCATAACCACGAATCTACCGAGAACCTAGAGGGATCAAATTTCATTATATGCAAACCTCTTTTTAGCTTGCAAAACTTGAAAAAAGATTTATACTTTAAGAGATTTAATCTCTAACAGTGCTTGAAAAATCGGTTTTCGTCTTTTTATATAGACCATGTGTATTTTTCATTTCTAAATTGTGTTTTTAAATAATTTATTATTAATATAGGTTGAATCCCCACGGTTAAAAATCATGTTTCTTTTAAATGTATATATGTTTAACTTCTATATTTATTTTTTTAATCATTAATAACAATATAGTTAATTCTAATGATTTTTGTGCCTAGGTACTTTCCACCATGGAAGAGATGTTATATTGTCCTATCTTGTCCTATTATGTTATGTAAACAAAAATAAAAATAACAATCCATTAAAATACAAATAACTTATTGACCCATGTATTAACTCATGGTATTCATGTGAAATATAGCATATTTAAAGGAAGGAAGATTCTTTAAAGGGAGAAATAACAACCTAGATCCATCTTAACTTTGGAAAGATTGAGAGAGATCAAATCTATTTTCACTCCAATAGATTTGATCCCTCTCGGTGCTTGGTAGATCCGGAGTTAAGATGGATTTAAGGTGATTTTAATTTTAGCAATTTGAGATGTGTGATAAAGTGTCTTGATGCTTATTATGGATTCATGCTTTGATCCCTCTCGATGCTTGGTAGATTCGGAGTTAAGATGGATCTAGGGTGATTTTAATTTTAACAACTTAAGATGTATGATAAAGTATCTTGATGCTTAATATAGTTGATGTTTATCGACATTTATCAACTATTTAGTTTATATGGCTGCACTAGTCATATTCCTATTCATCTTCCCACATAATATGAAATACCACTTTATTTACAAATAAAGATGTGAGTAAATTGTCCAAACATAGCCACATTTAATACATCATGTTAAGTTTCTATTCTAAAATATGATAGTAAATTTTATTATAAAAATAGTGCTAAAGTATTCCTTTACCATTAGCTTTAGTTTAAAGTAACTTTTGAATTTGTAGATATTAATCCAATAACAAAATGAAAAAGTGTACAAATTACTATATACATATTTTCCAGTTCATTATTTGAATATATAATCAGAGAAAATTTTAAGAATAAAAATTTATCTAAAAGTTTACAAACCTTGGCGAATATCACTAGTGCTTTATATGTAAACTATAAAATTCTTAGTGATACTTTCACAAAATATTCATATTTCTAATGAGTATATCTATCATTATAAATTTTTGGCTATTTTTAAGGTATAATATTTTTATACTATAAAATTTAGGTGAATCATTTTTTTGAAAAAAAAGACATTCAAGAATCTTTCATTTTGAAGAAACATGGAAAATTATCCCAACTACTAATATTAACCCCTAATGTTTTCCCTACATACAATGGATAATCCAAATTTTATATTATATTTTGATGAAAATTAATTACTACTTTTTCGAAGATTTCCATTACTTCAAGAGATTACATTGTTTCATGGTTTCTTTCAAAAACCTATGGGTCTCACTCTTACTAGATTTATTGGCCAATAGGAACATGCCCAAGTACATGATATATTTCTAGAGAGATAGCAATCTACAAACACTAACTGACAACCATTGCCAAAAATAAAACAACACAAAAAAACAATTAACACACATTATTTTTCATATGAATTTACGAGGACTGGATGTTCTAGAGTTGAACCTAGAAGAGATGGGGATTTTAAACTCATAATAGACGTGACTCTCCATGTCAACAATCTTAGTCTTTTAATTGATCCAACTACTCCTGAAAACACCTTTGCGAGCACCAAAGGCTCACCAATCTATCATGTGTTTCCCACAGATTATGTTGTAGGTGGTTCATGAAGTCAAGGATGTTGTTATTTTCATCCTAGCATCCCTGGTTGAGTTGGAACAACGAATTGTGCAATGGTTGTAGTATATGAATAATGTCATCTTAAGAGGGGGAACTATGTACCAACCGGAAGAAGGGAGAAAGGAAATAATGGATCCGTTGTCTCTCCATGTCCCTGCTCCTTAGGCAATTGGTAGTGTTGAACCCTTTGCATATTCATCTCGTGACTCCTCCTCCAATTTAGTGAATTCCAACTTGCCCTTTCCACGGGGTCCTCCTAAGCCAAAGGATTCCTCACTTCAACATGCTTTTGACCCCAACTATGTGTTTGTGGATATGCCCACAAAAAGGAGTATGTGCAAGCTTCCCACCACCGCCACCCCCACCCCACTATGAGCAGGCCAACTAAAGTTTCCCAAACCACCACTAGAAAATCCAAACCATAAAAAAAATCCACTGCCTTGTAACCATATGCCACTTCGAACCTAGATAAAAAGAGGCCTCCACCCTTATGACTGAAAAAGTAAGGCCTCGGGATTGAAAAGGCCCTACAACTAAATAAGTATATGACCTTTCTCCAATAATTACCAATCAACCACCTCAAGGCTGATCTACAACTCTACCACATCCATACAAGACAACCACCCTTCCTCAATCTCTTCAACAAAGGCACGATACAACACCTTCCTTTAAGCCACATTTCTGAACCACCATGCCCAACTTTCCAAATATGCTACAAAATCCGAACAACCAAAGAAGAATAATAAACAAAACCAGGGTATTTGAGTCTAATGCAAATTAGACATAGAAACTCCACGAATAACACCCACATGATGAGGTTAGTAATGCCCCTCACCACCTTTCCTTCCTTAGTGCTCAAAATCTTTGGCTTGCGTGAGTCTACATGACCAAGCTCGTCACATAATACCTGCTCTTTTGCAATGCCTAGACCTGAGCTTAGCGTTTTGCACCGAAACTTTATGGACGATTACGAAACAATCCCAACCAACATCATTGTGCATAAATTCCACCGGGTACCCAACCATCGTTGTTTGAGCGGCCATCCATACCGCAGGTGCACAACCATTGAAGTTAATATGAATTACATTAAATTGCAGTACATAACAAAATGTCTCCACATGAATAAGCACATGCGATCCACCTGCCAAGCAGGCTTGGAATTTCAAATATTTTTTTGCCTATCAAATGAATATCGAAAGACAGGAGTTTGTTTTCCATGCCCGTCAGTTTACGTTTTTAGTAAATTTATGACTGTCAATTTTTTTCATGTTAAGTATTAAAAAACTCACATTATCTTAGTGGCAGCGTGAGAATCAGGCCGGCAACGGGGCAAAGTTAAAGAAGACTCTGTGTGAAACAATGTTAAAACAAGGTTAACGGAATATTGTTGTTTGTTTTCTAACACGGTTACTTAATACTATTCTAACCACATACAAAGAAAGCTAGCCTGGACCGCATCCACAGTTCGACAAATACATTCAAAGCCTTTATTTATTTTAATTCCAAAAATACCACATAAAAGCCATAACCAATCCTCATTCTACGTTGTTAGATCGCCCACCATTGATATAATTCCATGAAATATTGCTCGAATATCGATCTGCCCGTAATATAGAAATGTAGGGCCATTATATAGAACCACCATTGATATAATTCCATGAAATATTGCTCGAATATCGATCTGCCCATAATATAGAAATGTAGGGCCATTATATAGAAATGTAGTGCAGTGGTCAATGTTATTTTTAAGGGCCATTATAAGAAATGTAGGTCAGTGGTCAACGTTATTTTTAATCTCTTTATTATCAATGGATTCGGTTTACAACACATATTCAATAGTGTGTGGTTTTTTAGAAGTTCATGTATTCAAATTTCAGATGCAAATTTGTTATTTTATTTGCATTAACGAATAACTTTAAATAAGAGTTCATGGATCTCAAACGGTGCACGAATGGGATTTTCTGAGACTAGCGAGCAACAACTACGGTTGAAAGTTTGCAGGTGCTGATTTCCATGGTAGGGCGAGGAGGGGGGAGTTCTACTCCCTCCTACAAGCAAGCGGTTACCAGCCGTGGTAAGAAGCCAATAGAAGATGTTAGAAGTGACGACGAGGGGAAAGAGAGCAGGGAAGAAGAGAAGGATGGAGACAAACATTGTGAGAATAAAAGCACAAAATACAAGGAAGAAAATGACAAGGAAAAGGAAGCAAAAACCAAGGCACAGAAAGGACCTTGTAAGCCCAAATCTGAGGTTATACCCAGGGTGGTCCTAAATGATCCTACGCTGCAGGCACACAAGGACCACATGCAAACTTATGCTATCATTTGTAAATTCATGGGAGTATGACCCACTGAAAAAGCTTTACAGACATGGATTAAATACCATTGGAAACCAAAAGGGAGCATTGACCTACATCTGGGGTCAAAAAGATTCTTCATAGTGGTCTTCACTAACATAGAGGATAAAGATAGAGTGTTTGAAGGAGGGCCATACTTCTATGCAACTGTTGGCCTCTATATGAGGCCGTGGATGATGAACTTTGTCCCGGAGCGAGAGACTTTCACTTCAGTTCCAGTTTGGGTAAGACTTTACTCCCTTCCTCTTGATTACTGGCAAACAAAATCGTTAACAGCCATAGGTAATAAATTAGGACGTTTTGTCAAGGCCTCAGAAGCCACTAGAAGAGGAAAATATACTTCCTTTGCATGAATCTGTGTGGAAATGGATCTCTCTGGAGCTCTACCGGATGAGTTGATCTTGGAAGTTTTTGATGAAGAATGGGTGCAAACAGTAGATTATGAACATATTCCTTTTAGATGTCGCAGATGTCATGAGCATGGACACTTGTTTAGAGATTGCCCTCTCAGTAAAATCGAGAATAAGAGTAGAACTTCCATAATGAAAGATACGGAAAGCTTTCAAAAAGTGAGCCATAGAGGAAAAGGCGGCAAAAGGGGTCTTAGGCAACATCAAGCCGAAGGGCCTCAAGTTACGCAGAATAGGTTCTAGGTTCTCGAGGAGGAAGAAGAGACAATAAAAGTAGATCAAGGAATAGAGGTATGTCGAGAGGACAAGGAGACAGAGGAGGACAAAGACCAACCAAAGAACAATAACATACAAAAAGAGGTTATGATGAGTGATGTAGAACTGGATATGGATCAGGAAATTACCCAGAGTGAGATGGAAATGGAGGATCAGGAACTGCAGGAGATTTTAGATAGAGAGCACCTAGATTTGGAAGGGTTCTTGAAATAGGGAACCATGGGAGGGTTAGATTCGTTACCTCAAGAAGAGTTCTCTAGAGTACAATAGTTGTACTTATGGAAAACCCAAGCTAGTGGGGTGGAAAGGCAAGGTAACACGGAAAAACATGGCAAAGAAGGTGTGAAATCTATAAAAAACACACCAAGATTAGCACCTCGTGGCCCAAGAAAGAAAAGGGGCAGAAAAAAACAAAATGAGCTACTGATGGAATGTGGAAAGCTAATGATAGACTTAGGTAAGATGAAAGATCTAACCAGTTACTCTTTCACTAATATTTAATGATGATGTTTAATTCTTGGAACATCAGGGGTCTAGGTAGTAAAAGGAAGCAAAGATTACTTAGTAACATAATGAAACAAGAAGCTCTGGATATTTTATTTATCCAGGAAACTAAATGTTCTATACAAAAGATTAAAGAACTTCACAGTAAATGGCTCAGTCATTTTGATTTTCTACAAGTCAAGACAAAAAATATAGCAGGTGGCATTCTTACTCTTTGGAATCCCCTAAAGATTGGTATAATAGATGCTGAAGCTTCCAGAAATTATCTATCAGTGGTCATTCAACTTGTGGGGAAGAGGGAGATCTATCTGGTAACGAATGTTTATGGCCCTCAGAGAATGGATGACAAATTGAGATTTCTATATTCTCTTATGGATCTCAGAGAGAGATACGCTGGGATATCATGGATTTTGGGTGGGGACTTCAACATGATAAAATCACTATTGGAGAAAAAAGGGGGCACCAGAGCTCTTACCAAAGACACCTTAGCTTTTCAATCTTTTTTGGACACTATGAAACTGGTTGACATTGATACAAGTAATGGTCTCTTTACTTGGAACAATAG
Source organism: Pinus tabuliformis (assembly GCA_031772625.1). Classification (NCBI taxonomy): domain Eukaryota; kingdom Viridiplantae; phylum Streptophyta; class Pinopsida; order Pinales; family Pinaceae; genus Pinus; species Pinus tabuliformis. The sequence continues at coordinate 192,408,280 of CM062816.1, forward strand.
GAGAGGAGGAGGGTCTCTGGTGGCCTCAAAGTTAGATAGATTCATCACATCAGAGAACCTTATACTCAATGATAAGGGAATGGAAGCAAGGATTCTGCCCTTTCGAGGTTCTGACCACTGGCGAATTCAGCTAGAGATCAGGGGCATTGGTACTTCCAGGAATAGACCTTTCAGATTTGAGAATATCTGGCTCATCCATCTAGATTTTATCAACAACATTTCAAGTTGGTGGTCTGAAGATCTACATATTCAGGGTACAAGTATGTTCCTTCTTCACAAAATATTGAAACACATAAAGCTTACGCTTAAAGAGTGGAACAAGAAAGAATTTGGAAATATTTTTGAAGGAAAAAAAGTTGTTGAAAACAAACTGTAGATACTCAATCAATCTCTTATCAAGGTTGGCTTTGATAAAGTCAGCAATGATAGAGCCACCAATCTTCAGCACGAGTGGGAGAACTTATGCAAACAAGAGGAAATATTCTGGAGACAAAAATCTAGAGTGCAATGGTTAAAGGAAGGGGAAAGAAACACCAGATTTTTCCATAGGTCTACCTTGGAAAACTGGGCTCATAATAGTATCTCCTCAACTAAAGATGAGGAAGGGGAACTACTTAGTATCCATGAAGAAATTGAAGATGTTTTAGTTCAACACTTCCGGGGGATTGCACAAGAAAGAACTCCAAATAGAGAGCCTTACATTAAAGATATAATCAGACATATACCAAGACTAGTGTCGAGAGAGGATAATCTCAACCTCAACAGGCCAGTAACTGAAGAGGAAATCAGTGAAGTCCTCAAGGAAATGCAGAATGGTAAAGCACCGGGTCCTGATGGTTTTAATGTGGACTTCTTTAAAGCATGCTGGAATATTGTTAAACAAGATATTCTGAATGCAGTAGAAGATTCCAGGAGGAATAGAACTATTCTAAAGGCACTCAACACCTCCTTCATTTCACTAATCCCTAAACAGGATAATGCTCTTACTCCTAATAAGTTTTGACCCATAGCATTGTGCAATGTGGTTTACAAGATTATATCCAAGGCCGTAGTTAACAGATTCAAACCTCTTCTCCCCACTCTAGTTTCTGGGGAGCAATCTGGTTATGTGGAAGGTAGACAAATTCTCAATAACATCATTCAAGCACTTTTGAGAAGAATCTTCGGTGAAAATCACATAGGGATAATTTTGTTGATGCATTTCGAACCAACTAGTGTGGTCATCGTCAGGACAAGTTGAATGAGCAGATCTTGCTATGCATTATAAATAGATCGGGCAGAATATCCAGGTAACGGCTAGAATAATGACAGCTTGATTTGACCGGGAAACGACTAGTTAGACCAAAATTTTTATTCAAATCAGTTAATTCGGTTATTAATTTTCTTATTAAAATAAACGTAAATTGACAACTTTATAAATATGTATTAAAATAAGTGAGTTAATATACTATAATCATAAAATAATCGAATAATTAAAAATAGATAATAGTTAACTATATTTTAATTAAATAAAATATAAGTTAATTATATTTTAAATAAAATATCAGTTAAAGGAAGATTTAAATCTTAAAACAAATTAATTATAAATCAAAGAGGTTATATAATTATTAGTTAGTTGTATAAGTTAAAAATAGAATATTCTATAAATAGTTAATTCTATTTGAAAATATAAGCTAAAAGGACATATAAATAAATAAATAAGTTTCATATTCATAGTCAAAGAGTATCGTGATAAAAATATTAGGGAATTACAATATTAATTAATAGTTTATTAAGGGTAAAAATTAGTATATTAAAAAATAAATAAATAAATAAATATTAATTTTAATTTAAGAATCAAAGAGGTTGAATATATAAAAATTATAATAATAATAATAATAATAATAATAGGATCGGTTATTTGGAACTCAGCCATTCAAAATCGAGATATAATTCAAAAGCACAGTTTTTGGGATGTGAAGGATGGCCACACAACAAGGTTTTGGGAAGACTCATGGCAGCAGCTTCCAAGCCTTAGAGATAGAGTTCCGGGAATCTCAGATCAAGATATAAATCAATATGATAACGTGAGCCAATTTTGGAACTCACACAATGCCCAAGAAAATAGAAAGTGGAAAGAGGCCAGGCATATAATACCTCACAGCCCGGAGCAAACTCAACTCTCTCTCTCCTTAGAACTTCAAAAACGGAAAATTCTCACTTTGGCAGGCATGGATATTCTCAAATGGGGATATGAAGAAAAGGGCACCTTCACAACCAGGGAAGCTTACAAAATAATCATCAAAGACAAGATAATCAAAGACAATTTATGGGATAAGATATGGAATTCCTCCATATGGCCGAAGGTCTCAACTTTTCTGTGGCTTCTTTCTCACAATAGGATTCTCACATGGGACAATCTCAGGAAAAGGAATTTCTCTGGACCATCTATTTGTCCCAACTGCAAACAGGAAGAGGAATCAGCATTACATCTTATGCAAACCTGTCAGCTTGGAAGGAAATTGTGGGAAAAAGTTACATTCCGCTGTCAGAAGGAAGGCAGAGTGATTGGGGACATCAAAGGTACCCTTCGCACCTGGAGCCAAGAGCCATATCAAAGCCAACTCTTAAATACACTATGGCAACTCATACCGGGACTACTAATGTGGAATATTTGGAAGGAGAGAAATAGAAGGATTTTTAAAGATCAATCACAGTCGATTGAGCAGATATGGAGTGGATTGCACCATAACATCAAAGAAACTCTGTCTATTAAAGGCTGGTCCAAAGAGGATTTCCCATCTCTCCCGCAGGAACAAGCTATATGGGACAACTGGCAGATTCAATTAAAGCATCCGATCTCTTCAAATGATAACTCCTCAAAGCATCTAGATTCTCCAGCAAGATGGACGCCACCGCCAATCAATGTGTTTCAACTTAACTTTGACGGAGCTTCGAAAGGGAATCCTGGGAAAACGGGATTTGGTGGAGCCATCAGAAACTACCAGGGTACTCCCCTAATAACTTTTGTTGGCTCAATTGGCTGGAATACTAATAATGCAGCGGAATTGGAAGGATTATGGAGAGGGCTTAATCTGGCGCAAGAATGAGGATTCCTTCCTCTTATAGTGGAAGGGGACTCCCAGATTATTATCACCATGGCCTCAAAGCTTCTACAAGGATCCCCGGTGCATAAGGTAAGTAGCAGTTGGAGAATGGCCACTCGACTTGAGCTTCTCAAACAATGGCTTACTAATCACCAAGCAATTTTCTTTAAACATATCAGAAGGGAAGGGAATAAACTGGCAGACTTTCTTGCTAATTTAGGAGTGGACAGTGGAAGGGAATTCTTTGAAGGCTCAATTTCCAGTATAGCTTCGGAGAATCAACTCTCTACCTTCAACACCATAGTAACCAGTGATATGCAATCGAAGGAAGACTCACACCCGGATGCGGGTGCCTTAATGAGATGTTAAAGCTCAAGCACGCGGCGCCGGCATCTGGAAATACCTTGAGTAGGTTTGATGGTTCCTGGCAAGATATTAATTAGCATTTATGAAGCTTCGGGTTCAAGGCACGCAGGGAAAGGATTTCAGGATGGCGCGCACAATTCACGGTTCATTTGTTCTGGTCTCTTCAGACAGTGATAGTGTCGCTCCGGTTTATTCAGGTAGTGATACTCTCTAGTGGTTATGTCCTCAAAACTTTGGCGTAGCACAGAGCCTTTGGAAGCCACCATGGCTTCATAATCGCTCACATCTAGCCAGCTTCAGGTATTTGGTTTTGTTTCTCTTCAAAGGTGTCTGGTATAGTCAGTCTGTCCTCTCTATATGCGTCGGGTGTATTAAGTCAATCTTCTTGCCCATCTCTGTAAGGGGTTTCGTTTCGGCCTTTGCTGAAGGTGTCTGGGTCAGGTATTGGGTTTATTCAGTCGGGGCTGGGTTATTTCTCGTGGTCGTTTATACAATCTGTGTGCTCGGCTTTGGGGTCTTCAGATCGGAGGTCTGTTCACTCCAGTTTCTTTTAGTTTGTGGTGAGTCGCTTCTCTTTCTCCCTCAGTCCTTCAGCACTTTCAATTTGTTAATCCATTCTGCAATGGCCCGGCGTCGTGGTATTCCCAGGCGGGGTAGTAACTCAGGATCCCGTGGAGGGTTTCGGGGTCGTGGTGGCTCAGGACCTCAACGTATTACCCCGTTAGCCTCTGCCTCGCCGTCCTCACCGCCATCAGACCACTCTGGACCCTCCCTAAACAGCTCTTTTCACTCATCCTGGTTCAAATTCAAAAGCAGGCTTAACAAACCGATTATCTCAGCTATTATAACTGTCATCTTCTCGGAGGAAGAAGATGAGCTCACAGGCTCAGTTGAAACCTCCAAGGAATAGTCTCTTTCTCAAAATTCCAGTGACTCTCAGGGCAGCTTGGCTGGTGATGTCCTCAATAATCCCGCTGCGTTGCAGGAAGAAGGCCAACAAGAAGATTCTCGCCATCAGCAAGACTCTTCTCAAGAGAATATCATATCTTGTGCGCCGGCGCAATTCTCTCGCAGCGTTCTGCACCTTGTGACTCCTCCAGACTGCAACATGATGGAAGTTGAAGATAATGTGATGGTTCATTGGGTAAGCTCTCCCAACAAGGCAAATGAAGACGACACAGACTTGCCACCTCAGGCATAACTACTTCTGCCTCCGCAAGTCATCTCAGGATTTCTGGTTTTTGGGTGTAATTCTCAGTGGGTATGGCTGCTGATATCATCAGTATGGTTTTTCTCATCCCCCAGGATATGATTTTGGCTTTCCAGTTTTTTTTTGTAATAGTGGCAAAGAACAACATTTTGTAATAGGGCGGCTCATACTAAAGCGTCGATCCTATCTGGCTCTATTTAGTCTTGGGTCTATGATTTTCATCTTTGTAAATAGAAGGCAATGTGCTAATCGCAACGGTTTTTCTGACAGAGGGCAGGCTACAGCCCCCTCAGAGGTTCAAACCTCTTTGTAAATATTTTTCTTTTTAATCTTAATAGAATAGTCTTTATACAGAAAAAAAAATAAAAAATAATAATAATAATAATTAATTTTTAAAAAAAATTGAAGGAAGAAAATGATTAGGAGGAAAGCGCTAGGACCCAATAACTACTGATCTTCCATCCATCCTCTCTATTGAGATTGTTCGGCCTTTTTTCAATCTCAAGGGCTTCCCTAAATTTCCGGTGATGGAATTGCGGCACTCTAGCAATCACACTAGCTTCTTCGATGCAGACATGGTGATTGGTTTTCTCCACATGCTCTACTAAAGCGGAAGACTTGGTTCTCATATGCTTGAGGTACGCTGTGTGCTCACTAATCCTTCGGTTAATGGAATGACCAGTCTCACTGATATGGGGGGTCCCACAAGAACAAGGAATAATATAAACACCTTTCATGTCCTTGGGGTCGATAGGATCCTTCACAAATCTGAGGGACCATTTTCAACAAAGACATTAAGGAGATGGGACTTCTCCTCCTCAAAGCTCCTTTCATCAGAGATCCTTAAGGCATGAGTCGCTAGGGTGTTGAGAACCCCCAACTTCTGGGCAAGGAAATGGTGGAAACTAGCATGAAGATACTGCTCCGTATGAGTTTTCTTGTGAAACACTCTGTGGGAGAGGGAACCATCCTTATTCTTAGGGATAAGAATATCAAGAAACGAGAGGCAACCATCGACTTCTTGTTCCTTAGTGAACTTGATGGTAAAGGATTGATTATTGAGATGATCAAAGAAGAGATCTAACTCATCTTGGCCATGAGACCAGATGACATTAGTGTCATCCACATATCTCTTCCAAATCTTGGGTAGGAGACGGGCTAAGTTCAGAGCCTTAGATTCAAAATCCTCCATAAAAAGATTTGCAACAATAGGGGATAGGGGTGAGCCCATGGCAACTCCACAAGTTTGCTCAAAGAACTCTCCTTCAAAACTGAAAAAGGTCGAAGTGAGGCATATCTCAACGAACCGAGTGGTATGAGGATCAGTTAGACGGTTGATCACTTCAACCGTCTAACTGAGGCCATGGAAGTGATCAACCATCTAACTGATCCTGATACCGCTCGGTTAGTTGAGATCTGCCTCACTTCGACCTTTTTCAGTTTTGAAGGAGAGTTCTTTGAGCAAACTTGTGGAGTTTCCATGGGCTCACCCCTATCCCCTGTTGTTGCAAATATTTTTATGGAGGATTTTGAATCTAAGTCTCTGAACTCAGCCCGTCTCCTACCCAAGCTTTGGAAGAGATATGTGGATGACACTAATGTCATCTGGTATCACGGCCAAGATGAGTTAGATCTCTTCTTTGATCATCTCAATAATCAATCCTCTACCATCAAGTTCACTAAGGAACAAGAAGTCAATGGTTGCCTCCCCTTCCTTGATATTCTTATCTCTAAGAATAAGGATGGTTCCCTCTCCCACCGAGTGTTTCGCAAGAAAACTCATACGGAGCGGTATCTTCATGCTAGTTCCCACCATTTCCCTGCCCAGAAGTTGGGGGTTCTCAACACCCTGGTGACTCGTGCCTTAAGGATCTCTGATGAAAGGAGCTTCGAGGAGGAGAAGTCCCATCTCCTTAATGTCTTTGTTGAAAATGGTTATAGCAGACATTTGGGACAAAAGGCTTTCCTCAAAGCAACTAAGAATTCGTTATCCAGAAGAGAACCTAAGGAACGGATTCCTGGTGTCCATCTTCCGTATGTTCAAGGGACCACAGATAGGATTGCAAGGATTCTTAAGAAGCACAATGTCCCCGCAACCTTTAGACCTCTTAACACCATTCGTAAGTCCCTCAGACCTGTGAAGGATCCTATCGACCCCAAGGACATGACAGGTGTTTATATTATTCCTTGTTCTTGTGGGACCCCCTATATCGGTGAGACTGGTCGCTCCATTAACCGAAGGATTAGTGAGCATGCATCGGACCTCAAGCATATGAAAACCAAGTCTTCCACTTTAGCAGAGCATGTGGAGAAAACCAATCACCATGTCTGCATCGAAGAAGCTAGTGTGATTGCTATAGTGTCGCAATTCCATCACCGGAAATTTAGGGAAGCCCTTGAGATTGAAAAAACGCCAAACAATCTCAATAGTGAGGATGGCTGGAAGATCAGTAATTGCTGGGTCCCAACACTTTCATCCTAATCGTTTTCTCCCTTCAGCGTTTTTTTTTAATTATTATTATTATTATTATTATTATTAGTATTAGTATTAGTATTATTATTTTAATAATTTTTATATATTCAAGCTCTTTGATTCTTACTATATATATATATATATATATATATACACTAATTTTTACCCTTAATAAACTGTTAATTAATATTGTAATTCTCTAATATTTTTATCAGGATACTCTTTGACTATGAATATGAAACTTATTTATTTATCTATGTGTCATTTTAGCTTATATTTTAAAATAGAATTAACTATTTATAAAATATTCTATTTTTAACTTATACAACTAACTAATAATTATATAACCTCTTTGATTTATAATTAATTTGTTTTAAGATTTAAATCTCCCTTTAACTGATATTTTATTTAAAATATAGTTAACTTATATTTTATTTAAAATATAGCTAACTATTATCTATTTTTAATTATTCGATTATTTTATGATTATAGTATATTAACTCACTTATTTTAATATATATTTATAAAGTTGTCAATTTACGTTTATTTTAATAAGAAAATTAATAACCGAATTAACTGATTTGAATAAAAATTTTGGTCTAACTAGCCATTTCCCGGTCAAATCGAGCTGTCATTATTCTAGCCATTACCTGGATATTCTACCTGATCTATTTATAATGCATAGCAAGATTTTCTCATTCAACTTGTCCTGACGATGAACCACATTGGTTGGTTCGAAACACGTCGACAAAAGTATCTCTATGTGATTTTCGCCGAAGATTCTTCTCAAAATTGATATGGATCACAGAAGCCTAAATTCAATAATCATTCAAGCATAGGAGGTGGTGTACTCACTGACTAGCAACATGAAGGCTGGAATGATCATGCAGCTGGATCTAGCTAAAGCCTATGATAAGTTGAACTGGACCTATATCAGGAGGGTTCTTATTGCTTTTGGGTTTGATCATAATTGGGTTAGATGGGTCATGGCTTTGGTAACTTCTTCTAGATTTTCAATTTTGGTAAATGGCTCTCCCTCTGAGATTTTTATTCCCTCAAGAGGCCTTAGGTAGGGAGATCCACTCTCTCCCTTTCTCTTTATACTCATGATGGAAGGACTTGGTAGATCGATTAAGCAAGCAAAAGCAGCAGGCAAAATCAAGGGTCTTCAACTTTCTGAGAATGGACAGACTTTGACTCATCAACAATTTGTGGATGATACCATGTTGCAAGGAGTTCCTACAGTCAAGGAAGCTTTGGCATTCAAACAAATTCTAAATGACTTTGGTTTGGTCACAGGTACGGAGGTTAATCTTTTCAAATCTAAAATCTTTTTCTTTAATACTGATATTGCTATTCAAAGGAATATCTCCAGAATTCTAGGCTTTCAAAGAGATTCTCTTCCTTTGAAATATTTGGGAGTCCCCCTTATTGCTAAACCTCTTCATAATAGTATCTGGGAACTAGTGATTAATAAGATGCAGGATAAAATCAGGGATTGGACCATTAGATCTTTAAACTTGGCTAGTAGGTTGGTGCTTACAAACGTTGTTCTACAATATATGCCAGTTTTTATGCTTTCAGCACTCCCTACACCAAAAGGAGTCTTACAACAATTCAGAACCATTCAAAGAGACTTTCTCTAGAGAAAAGGGGAGAAAAAAAGGAAATGGACCTTAGTGGCCTGGGAAAAGATTTGCAAACCCAAAAATTAAGGAGGTCTGGGTTTGGATGATCCAGAGGTTCTAAGCAGGGCTTCAGGAGCTAAGTTATGGTGGAGATGGCCCAATGGGTCAAAGAACCAAAGGCCCAGTGGGCTAGTATCTAGATAGAAAAATATGCCAGCACTTGGGACAACAACGATCATATAAGGATGTTTGGTAATATAAAGGGCTCATACATCTAGAATAAGGCTTGGGAGAATAGAGGCTTAGTTCAAAAGAATAGCTTCTGGGAAATCAGAGAAGGGGATTTGGCACTTTTTTGGGAAGATAAATGGAAACAAGAACCTATACTGCTTAATGAACAATTTTTGGACCTCAAAAGAGAGACAAACTTCATAGGGTTATCACAGGTCAAAGATTTTTGGGACCAAAATAATAATGCAAGTAAATGGAGAAAGTGGAGGAATATGATTTACAGGGAAGATAACCCCTTGAAAACTAAAGTTGAGGCTCTCATGCGGATACTAGAACAAAGGAAGATCTTAGTGACAAGGGGGCATGACCAATTGAGGTAGGGCAACAATAATGAGGGTACCTTTAATCTTAAGGAGGCTAAACACAAACTCCTCGAGATGGACTCTCTTCCACTTGATAGAATTTGGTAGAATCTGTGGAGGCATCAAGGTTGGATGAAGATTAAACTCTTCATGTGGCTTGTTTATCATAAGAGAATTCTGACGTGGGATAACATAAGGAAAAGGGGTGTGTTGGGGCCTTCCAGATGCCAGCTCTATGAAGCCCAAGAAGAAACTATGGAACACCTCCTCAATAATTGTATATTCACCTCTAGTTTGTGGGAATATTTTGCTAATATCTTCCAAAAGAGCGACAGGGACAGAGGGTGCATCTTCAACACCCTAACCAGGTGGAGAAGTAATTACTCAGATAATGAAATTCTTGGTTCTGCTTGGGCTCTAACACCTAGCTTCATTATTTGGAATGTCTGGAAAGAAAGGAATAAGAGAATTTTCAAAAATGAAAAAAGATCCCTTCAATGTCTTTTGAAGCAGACTTTGACTCAACTTAAAGAGACGGTGGGTACCATAGTGCGAAACACTCCTAAAAATCCACCCTCAGTTGCTGACTTGAGGATTCTGGGACTGTTGGGAATGCAGGGGCTTATGTCGCAGGGCCTGAACAAAAGGGTTTTGGCTATGGTTTCAAAGCAGGAATTCTGGCATCCTCCCCCTTTGGGCTTTCTGAAATATAACATAGATGGGGCTTCTAAAGGCAACCTAGGCAATGCGGGCTTTGGAGGGGTGTTAAGGGATGATACTAGTAATATCCTTTCCATCTTCCATGGACATTTAGGCAGAGCTACAAACAATATGGCAGAAGCTATGGCTATGGAGCAGTGCTTAGATCTCCTGGTGCAAGATAATCGGCAGAATGTAATTATCGAAGCTGACTCTGAGATAATTATCAATACAGTTAAAAAAATTAGTTGGGGCTCAGAGCCGAAGAAGGTTTCAAATCACTGGAGACTGATCCAGGTCTTCCAAAGGATCCAGCTCCACCTCAGAGGCCTACGCACGGTTAGTTTCACTCATGTGCGAAGGCAGGCCAATAAACTTGCTGATTTACTGGCTAATCAAGGAGTGAAGTGCACCATGTATAGGGTTGCGATGGGCGGGCATAGGTTGCCTCAGGATAGTTTCATGGATCAGTGCAACATCCAAGCAGTCGAGGATATGATGGTGTACCGCACCAAAACTAAGGAAGCTCTGTCCAATAATTTGGTTGATTTATGAGGTGCAAGTTTTACCTTTTCTCATTTTTCTTTTGTTGCTAGGAAGAATCTGCTACCAGATCAATTGTTTGGAGGGAAGAGGTAGCACGTCGCTCAGGCTCACATATGGCTGCAAAAGTGAAAGTGGTAGCTGTCAAAATCCGTAGTTCAAAGGCAAACTGATTACTCCTAATACGCTATCTAAGGTCGCAAATACGCTAGCTGAGTGGTTTCCGGGATATTGGGGGCCTCTTGAATGGGAAGTGGTTTTCAAAATTTGGGAGCGATCACACTCCTCAGGCAACACGTGGCTGAGGGGCGGTTTTGTTTTCTACCGTTATCACACGTTAACCAGCAGCTCTTTTTCTCAATGCGATATGATCCTCCGCTGCAAGATCAAGTCCGGTAGATCTACGACTGTGATTTATCGAGCTTTTTAGTGGGGCCATAAGGTTAAAGGGCGAACTTCTAGGGGGCGCGATATTTACCTCCATCGTTGGATCAATTTGGGAGGATCGACGGTCAGGAATCTGCGCGCTTATTGGTGGGCCCAAATAGTTTTTTGGCGGGAGCCTGGGCTCTGCGAGGTCCTCCTCTGTAGTTGGTGGGAGCTAGGTGCTCTGAAGGCAGAATTTAAATGGTTTTCTCCCCTTTTTCGGATGGGTCAGATGATTATGTGGCCTTGTTACTTTTTTCCAATTCGGGTGGTGTAGTTTTGTGGGTTAGGGTCGGAGTTTTAACACTTAACTCGTGACCCTTGGTTTGATTAAGATCCATGTTTCCATGTGGATGGTTGTATTCTATGTAAATAATTTTCTGTTTTAATGATTATGAAGGTACGACTCTTGCTTCAGCAAAAGAAAAAACTTTAAATAAGAGTTTAACTAGGTATATGAAAGTTTATTAGAATTTGTTTACATATAATATCAAACTAATTAACATTAAACAATTTTATCATTTTTTATAATACTGTGAAAGAAGCGAAGCAAAACAGGAGGTCTTATATGGAATTATGCCGAAATGATCTCAGAAACTTGAAGTGACGAATTGGGTTGTTGGGCATCCAGGCCTACTCGCAAATTCCAATTTGAGACCTTCAATTGGCGTGGGAAGATAGAGCCGCATGTCTAAAACTCAAACTACACTGGATTTGCTGTGAGGCTGCAACAATTTGGTCTTGCACTAATGTAGTGATTAACGAACATCATATACAAATAAATTCCAATGCAAACCCACTGGCACCATCTTAACATTCAACATACAACAAAATTCAGTGCGATTCGCGAATATGGATCATGGAAGAGGTAAATTCTAAGAAATGTAAGATTGCAATTTGCAGTGTGCACGTCTCATCAGATTAAATTTACATGTCATTTGTATGTGTGGAGCCTCAAATGGCAGCTCTAGAGTTACTCCCGTTAATGATAAGTACTAGGTAGTGGCGTAGACACTGGAGCATTTAACTAGCATTAAGTTTAGACTGTGTCAACTGTGTCACTTGTGTACTAGTCTCAAGTCCTGACTCTATGTAAAAAAGGTGTTATAGATTTTTATGTTTTACTCGTGAAATTAGACGTCATATTGACGGGTTGCAGAAATATATCACAAGTCAAGTTTGACGTGGATAATTTTTCAGCGGCCGTCAAATACATTTTGAAACTAAAAATACGTCTTGTAAGACATCAAATTCCAAGCCTGCTGCCAAGCAATCCCTTTACCTAAGTAAAGAATGAGGTGTAGGGTGCAGAGCCCTTGTCACAGTTTATGACATACAATAATTTGTCACCCCATAGGTACTACTTTTTCATATTTTTTAATACATGTGATTTTGTAATTTACATCTTACATATTGTAACTGAGGTTATAATAAAAAGTAGTTGTCTAATATTGAAATAATTATTTTCCTTTATAACTTAGTTAATAATATATCAATGTGGAAAATAATATTTTTCATAATATATATTTTTTTAATTTAGAAAAATTTAACATTAAAAATAAATTAATATTTTCTATTCTTATTGAAATAATTTCATATTACTATTTCAATTATTAAAATGTGTAGTTTTAATTAGTTTTGATTTTTTTTAATTATTATTATCATTTTTTATTTACCATGGTGAGTTGGTAATTTATTAGAGTAATCTAGGAAATGTCCAAAATTAACCTAACAGTTGCCACTATAACACTAAGAGTATATCGAACAATCTGCAACCTATAAGTTATTTATACTAGTAATTTATGACTTAGCAAGAGTCGAGACTCCATAGGGGTGGGGAGCCTACTCCTTGAATCTTATCATAGAAGACCATATATGTCCCCTCGTGCGATTTGAAATCAGGTGGAGGGGATAACATCCCATTGATCCAACCACTCAATAGTCCCACAATAGGACATAGTTTTAACAATATGTTATAAATTACCTCATATCATGTGAATAGGATGTGCGAAATGGTGGGGAGGGTGACAAAATCACAACCTCCCCTATGTAGATAGGTTGATGAGACACTCTCCTTCACCATGAATTGAGATGTGGTTTCATTAGGCTACTTGAATATTTATAACATTGAGCGAGTTCTAATAGTTGAAGAGATGGGGCATATGACATAGGAACTTTGTGCATGAACCAAACCACTCCTTCATTCAATATCGCTCCATACCATCATGGCATTCAACCCCTCAAGTACATTAACATGTAGTCCCATTATCCTAGCTAATAGTGGGACCTCAAAAGAAATCACTCTCGCATGGACCATCCATTATTTATATTTTTTCCTCCCATTAAGGCATGTGCTCCTCAATTATAAATGGGATTTGTTTATAAATTTCCCTCCTCTTCTTTGGGTTTTTCATTGCTTCCTTTGTTTCTAGTTTATCTCCATTCTCCTCCATGCCCTTTTTTAACTTATCTATTGTTCCATCTATTTCTCTGATGTTGTTGCATATTTTGGCATGGTAGAGAAGGTTCAGAAAAAATCTCATTGTCACTAGGGCAGTGGTATTTGTGAATCATTGGCAGGTTCTTAGGCACGCATGTGGGCAGAGATCTCGACCCACATTTATAGCACAAATTTCTCATAACATTCAGTAGTATCTAGGGGAAGTGGAATAAGATTTAATGGTTGAGCATAATTGGGTATTAGACTCCAAGGTAGTGGATGTCATGGTTGCATGGGTGTGAGATGAAAGGCACACTTATGGTTGGGAAAATAAATACATGTACATTATTGATATTTATTGGTGTATGAAGGCTCTCCTTGGTTGAGTCCCGCATGACATGAATGATGCCAAAGAGGAAATTATCCTAGTTCTAAATGATATTGGGTTGTAGTTTGTTGAAAATGCAACAAGAAAATCTCAATTTTACTTTGTATTGGTCAAACTAGGAAAATTCAAATTTCTAGTTTAGTAGAAATCTTGGATGTAGTTAACTGAGGTGACATGGCACTTATCACTTAGTTAACTCATTTAATTCGAGTTGGGGAAGCTTGATTTTAGTTCAATATGTTTGATTGCTAATTTGTAGCAATCTATTTCAATTAATTTGAGTTATTGTCAGTTTAAATAGTTCTAATTATCAGAAGAACTAGTGGAGGTCAAGTTGTGGAAGTGGAACTTCAACCACACTTAGTGATCAACCAGTTAACTGATCAATCAATCCAAAATAATTGTTGCATGCAGATAATTTGAGTTACCCATTTGAGATGGAGATTCCAAGACAGTGTACTATCAGTTGTATCATATTCCAATGTGTACAGGAGGTGCATGTAGTGAGAGGAAGGACCCTAGGCAATTGCGTAATTCAATAGTGGGAAATTCCTAAATAATAGGGGCTAATTTTCGAAGGGAACAATACAAGGAAATAAGAGCTTCGGGGGCTTGAAAATTGGCTAAGTGTTGGCCAGAGTTAGTTAGTCAGGCAGAGGGATAGATTATACACCTGTAGGGTGTGCTTAGGCTTGAGCAAGCATATGTATTTCATCCTTATTCTCTAATTAATACAATATAGATAGTACAGGGTTTTGAGCAGTTTCTTTCCCCTAGATACATCTCTATGCATGTGTGATGTTTCCTTTTGCATGCATATGATTCTTGTTCTAGATCATGAATTAAATTCGCATATCATTAGAGTAGCTTCATGTCTTGTGATTTAGAAATTTTCATGAGTAGTATTGAATCTACACATTAATTTACACATAGTTGAAAGAAATGAATGAGAAGATGATACATATTTAGGAGTTTGTAGCTCCTAGCCCTGGATCAAGCAACCATAACCCTAAGGATATAGTGGCTATTAAAGTTAATGCCTCCAATTCTATATAATTGTTTTATGAATTGCTATTGGCTATTAATTTTAGTGTTTAATTGCAGACCTGAGAGGGTTAATAAGATTAATATAGACAAATCTAATAAAGATTTTACACTTTATTTTTCTAATTCTATTAAACTTATAAATAGTCTCTCACTACAAATTGACAAACTTTTATTTTGCTAATAATATGGTTTCTTATTTCACAGAGGCTTATAAAACACTAATTAATATAACATTTTGTTATAAATAAAATTTATTTACATACAAAAACACACAACAATATATTAAAAATCTTACTAAAAACTAATGAATATTCACTAGAAACTAAAGGTCATTTATTGCGATATTAATTTACTCATATATATATATATGAATGATTAATGTCAATTAAAATCACAATATATGTAAAACTAAAAACGTCATAGAGATATTGTTTAGTGTTTTACTTATTATTATGATCATTAAAATAAATTAGGATTTATTGCAATATTAATTTACTCATATATATATATATATGAATGATTAATGTCAATTAAAATCACATTATATGTAAAACTAAAAACGTCATAGAGATATTGTTTAGTGTTTTACTTATTATGACCATTAAAATAAATTAGGATTTTTTTAATATATAATTGTATGACCTATTTTAGACGAAGTTGGATGGACTAGTTTGAATGATTGAGTATTATGATTTATTAGTATAATTCTTTAAGATTAAACTCCAAACTTATTGTCTTTTAAAATTAGATTTAATGTTTTTTTTTAAATTGGTTATACGAAGAGAAAGTTATTTTAATATTTTTTATAAAAAGTAATTTGTTTTAGGTCTGGTCACTATTAAGTATATGGTAATTTGTTCTTATATTATTATATTCATTTTCATTTTTGAAATGGTAATATTGACAACGTAATTTTGATTTTTTAATTTGATGTTAATGATTTCGTTGTAATAATCTAACTTTCTATTATTTGTATTGCTCCACAATTTTTTTAAGGAAAACCATATGATGAAACCCATAGGATGTTTTCTCAAATTAGTTCATGGCATTCATAATGGACCTATCAATATGAGAATCTGAAATAGGCATATGTACATAAAACTAACCAAAATCCAATTAATTTTAATAGCAACCGGTTAATCTAATCTATTGTAATATTTTATTTAACTTAGTTATGATTATATACTCTTAACAATATTACAATTTTTTTTTTTAATTTAGTTAATGATAATATATTTAACAATATCGATGTCACGGATGACTTTAACCTCCATTACCCCACAATGTTTTGACTAAGAAATGACATTTTTTATCCAGGATATTTTAAGGTTTAAAGGATTTATTGTTGTCCGAAGAAATGATATGAATTCTTTCATTATTCATGTTAAATAGTTATTTTTTTGTTACACAATAAGCACTTGATTATAGACATACGTTTTCTTGGAGATACTATAATCTCAAACTTCAAAACGATATATAATAATGTTTTAAAATACTTGTTTTTAAATGTTCAAAATTAAAATCTAGATTATTTTTTCTTAAAATGTCTAACATATACTTGGATTATATCTTAGTTTCAAAAGATTTGTCATGCTACTAATGTTTCTAACTTTTCAGCTCAACAAACCTATGGCGATCCTAGAACGATTAACACTTCTCTATATTATTTTTAAGAGTAGAAATAAAATTCTAAAGAATCTAAAGTAATCGCGTCTATTTAGAAGGTTTAATAGACCAAATTTAGTGTCCATGGATGTTAATCATCATCAAAAAGGTTTTTTTTTTCAAGATTAAAATTCTATATTTTTATGACTATTTTCAAAACTAAAATAAACTTTTAGCCTCCACTAATACATTTTTCAACATTGTAATTCTAGTTAAATTTGTAATAAAAATCAATTCTTAAATACGAGCCTCTTCCAAATTATTATGGTTGTAGATTAAAATACATATAATTTTTTTTATTTTTTTTATTGTCATTAGTGTGTGTGTGGAATATGTAATTAGTACATAAATTTCTAAGAATTTTAAATCACTTAAAATAAGAATGAAAAACAATTATTTTTTTAATAAAAGAAACGAGTATTGAAGATCATATTAATAAAGTTGGGATCCGACTCATAACCATTACAATTCATTTTAGAACAAGAGCTACCAAAATTCATTGAGGATTTGAGATTTAACACATAGGACCAACCCAAATCTTTACAAGAGAGCTCCAAAATACAAAAAAAATTATTTCCATTCCAACTAAAAACTTTCCATAAGATCCCTAAAATACAGATGTATTTACATCTCATTCTGAACTTAGAGCCATTTTCACTTTGAATGCCTTCTCATTATCGTTGGAGAGTTTCTTTTCATATTTTTTTCCACTTTGATCCAACTCAAGTTTTATGATGAATCTAACACGTCACTAATATTTGATTAATCTCTACTGGTGGATTTATTCTTTTGACCCAATGAGGGCTCCTCCACATCTACTTGATCTGCCCAAGGGGGAGATTTTTTGAACATGTTTTATGGAGAAACACACCCAGAGCTAATGAACTTTGAGGAAAATTTCTTGCTCTTGTTCAATATTAAATATTTAGCTCGAGAAGTCTTTTTTCCCAAGGAATTCCTTGAATAATAATTTGGATTACCAACTTCCACGAAGGTGTTAAAAACATCCACACTGTTACCCATCTTCATTGATTTACTACTAAAAATCCTTGATATTTATGAGAATTAACCTTGAGATTTGATTTTTTTATTATCGTTTTGTAGTTTGGACTCATTACATAGAACTAGAGGAGGAACCTCCTTAGATATTTTATGATGATTTGAATTGGTGCCCTCCCACCATCTTGTTTTTCGATTGTTTTTCTTTGCTTTATTTTTCCCATATTTGGGATAGTTTTTAAGGGAATCTCGGTGTCATAATAAGATATACAATAAAAATAAATATTTTCATAGTGAAATTTTGCACCCATAAATAGTGTTGGAAACCTTTGAGCACCGTTGAGAGAGGGGGGGGGGGGGGGTGGTGTGTGAATCAGTGGTGTGATATTCTTAACGATTTTTGCCTTTAATTAATTTTCTAATTGAATCACACATGCATGCACCAACAACTCAATATATTATCCATGCATATAACATATAATCAGCTAAATCATAAACCATGTAAGAAACATAAACAAAATTGACACATCAAAATCACATCCACGCAAGAAACACAATATTTCTGGTGCAAACCCTTTCGGGAGAAGAACCATGCTTGTTGTTGCTGCTCTGCTCTGAATTTCTATTATGTTAAGCAATGGATCTTTTACATAGCTGGTTGACTACCATCAACATGGAGACTCGACCTCATATATAAAATTCCAACATTGATTGGCTAAGTGCTTGATACTTCTGATAAGCCCAGAAGACTCTGTGCTTTATGGATCTCTACGGACTACCATCTGTTGAAGGCCACCATGATCAGTCGATCCTCACCCAACTACCATTGGACTATCCAACCACAATTGGATTGAGAAACTTCCTCCTTTCATTGAAGCTTCACCATCAGTACTCCTGTCTCATGAAGTCACTTCTCCTCTCCACTATGTGGATCTCCTTTCATCTATTTTCAAACTGGATCCCAAGACACTATGCTTAACTAGAAATCAACTCTGCAGCCATGCTCTCAGTAGCAAGGTCTAATCATCAATCAAAATATAAAAGCATGTTCTCTCCAATATCAAAATTGTGGCCACAATCAAATCTTAATACAACAGACCCTCACAATAATATAATGTTGCATAAAACAATTAGCAACATACAACACTAAGGCTATGCACCAAATGTGATTAGAGCTCCTGCAAAACAAGTGTAAGGATCACCAACATATACTCCAACAACATACAAAAACTCTCCAAATCAATCACTACACCAGTAGCTCCAAATCTGATCTATTTTGCAACATGCTTCAAATATGGACATTATTCAGTCATGAACACTCATGGAATGAAGCATATACACTCTCCACTAGGTCTGAAGCATACACAACTTCTTTGCAACCTTCTCACTCACTCACTACTATCATCAATCAGTCCTTAGCTCCAAGATCAAGTATATAAAACATGTATGGCGAAATTTAGCTTGGGGATAGGATCAAAGGTGCACAAATTGGACCAAATCAATCCACTAACACCATAACTTGTGCACTAAATGCATTCACATCATGAGAGGACTTTTTCAAGCTATTTCTAACCTTTTCACTAATTCTGGAAGCCTCTCGGAATTTCCATGCTAATTAAATTTTGAATAGCGCGCGGTCACTCCCTTAGCACTGCTTTGTGTGCATCTTTAGTCCCCTGGAGATAGATACACTCCCACAAGCCTTCAAGCCAATGTTAATAGCCTTCCAAATGCTCCCGCAAGATTCTATGCATGCGTCAAGGAAGAGAACCTTTCAATTCTCTCAATCTAGACCAAATTTTAAAGAACTGCTCTTTAAGAACCTAATTTGGTCTGTTCTCCACAAAACCCATGTCTCATAATTTTGAGATTCATCTTAATTTTCCTAGAAAATCTAATCAAAAACTTCCACTTCTATCCAAGCACCGTAATGAACAACTGGAACCCTAGCCAACTCATACATAAGTGGGTCAAGTTGATCTCCTTGAGAATGACAAACTCTACAAACCTTTTTCACAATTATGATATTTTTCTCAATTATCTTTGTTAGCACTTCGTAATTCCTCCAGGCTGAGGAGAGGAACCTAAAGGTAACCACAAACCAAACTTTAGAGATAGAATCTAGCCCTTCCAAACCTAGAGAGGGCTCTCCCTTATGAAATATTTTGGATCTTAGGCTAGACCTATAGATTAACGTAGAATAATTTCAACAGTTTAATGGAAGGGGAGAGGGAAAATCCACTAGGCATGGAGACAACTCAAATTAATGATTTTTAGTGAACATACGAGAAAATGAAGGATCCTTAGATAGGGGTAAGGTAGGAAATCCTTATGGTGTCTTTGTCAAATTTCATTGTCCATAGGTGTGTAGAGGAACAATGAAATTGATAATATCTAAAGCATCTAGTTGAGGATGAATTTTAGATATTATGATGAAAGAAAAAAACTGAAATTTTTTGTTACTTATAACAGAGCAATTGAAAGTGAATTATGAAATAATTTATTTTAACTAAAAACTGAAGCTATAACATTTAAGCATGGCTATAACATAATATAAAGAAACATAAACATGAGATAAACATCACCATAAATTATTGACATAGGAATATTTGAACAAGTAGACTTCAGCCTTCATCATTCACTGAAGTTTTTAAATGAAACTATATAATGCACAATGTCTTTCTCTATCACACGCTGACCAACCATTTTCTCTATTGGACACCTAATCCTCAACGGGTTGGTGTGGAAGCCAAATAGACAAAAGGAAGTCCAAGAGACCTTGGGATGTGAAACCCAACAGTCAAACCATGTACTATAAATGTATATGATTTGTTAATAAAATTGTATTCTCATGTTTTATCTTTCAGATTATGTTGGTGCTGTTATGAAACCAGCTCAAGAAGAAGATAGAAAAGATAGATCAACGCCTTAGAATTCAGCCTCTTCGAGGGGGAAACCTCCTTTACATTACACAAATGAACAATTCTTGGATGATTCAAATGACAAAACCTCCTTTCTATATATAGGAGTCTAAGGAGTCACAATATAACCCAACCGACCTAACAATAATAATATAAAGCCACAAAAATAACAATAGAGGGATTCTATGGGGCACAGTAATAACAATATGGGGATAGTAGGGGCACAACAATATTAATAAGGGGTACAACTACAATAGTAATGGGGTAATCACTAGTATTATAGGGACCCAACATGCCACTCTCCTTCAAACAAGTGTTGTCCTCAACGCTTGAGAAGTTCTGGATGCTTCTGTATAAAATTCTCATCCTCCCATGTGGAATCTTCAGCGGATAAGTTCTTCCACTTGATAAGATACTCCGAAATTGATCAATTTCACAGCTGTCGAGTTCTTGTTTCTGTGACTGCTTCTGGTTCCAATATAATTTTTCCTTCCTCGTCAAGTTCTGGCAATATTGTTTGAATTGGGAGCTTGTCGCCTATAACCTTCTTTAAACATGAAACATGGAAAACTGGGTGCAATCGAGAAGCTGCAGGAAGCTCCAATTTGTATGCCATAGTACCAATCTTTTGCAACACCTTGTATGGACCATAATACTTTGGTGATAATTTATTATCCTTCTTAGCTTTCTTGAGGGACATTTGCTTATATGGTTGTAGCCGTAGGAATACCCAATCACCTACATCAAAACTTCTTTCACTGCGATGTTGATCTGCCTGTTGTTTCATTCTATTCTGTGCCAACACGAGGTTATCCTTTAAGAGTTGGAGGACTTGTTGTTGATGTTCAATGTGATGTTCCACTGCTTGAACCTTAGAATTTTCTCTTAAATATGATGTGATGGATGGTGGCTGATACCCATAAAGTGCCATAAATGGGGTCATTTTTGTTGATGTATGGAAGGAAGTGTTATACCACCATTCAGCCAGAGGCAACCATTTAACCATTGTGTCTGTTTATCAGATACAAAGCAACGAAGATATCCTTCCAAACATTTGTTTACTATCTCAGTTTGCCCATCAGATTGAGGATGATAAGATGAGCTATGAGCTAACTGAGTACCAAGACAAGAAAATAATTCTGTCCAAAAATTTCCAGTGAAAATGGGATCTCTGTCACTTACAATAATCTTTGGGTTTCCATGTAGCTTTTGAATTGTTTCCATAAATGCAGTAGAAACTGTACTGGCTTTAAATGGATGTGATAATGCACAAAAGTGTGCATACTTGGTAAGTCTGTCAACTACCACCATGATGACACTCTTTCCCTCAGACTTGGGTAAACCTGTGATAAAATCCATTGAAACCTCCTCCCAACGTTGGCTTGGAATGGATAAAGGTTGTAATAGACCCGGTGTCTTAATTGTTTCAACTTTATTTTGTTGGCAAACCAAACATTCCAGCACAAACTTTTGAATATCTGATTTAAGGCCATCCCAAAAAAATTCCTTCTTAACCCTGTGGTAAGTTTTTAAAAATCCTGAGTGCCCTCCTAAGGGAGAAGTGTGCAATTCCATAAGAATCTTTTGTTTTAGCTAGGAATTTTTACAGAGGTATAAGCGATCTTTGTACCATAACGAATCATTTTTCCAGCTAAATGTATCAGACATACTGGAATCTTGTTGTAACTTTCGAATAAGTGCCCACACTTCTTCGTCATTCTTCCATTCCTCCCTTGCTTCGTTTATCCAATCTGGTTGGATAATAGAAATGGCACACAACAATGCTTCCACATCCTCATCCTTTCTTGAGAGTGCATCTGCCACCACATTTTGCTTCCCTTTTTTGTAGATGATTTCAAAGTCATAACCCAACATCTTTGTGACCCACTTTTGTTGCTCTTCAGAGGATAATCTTTGTTCTAAAAAGTATTTAAGGCTATCATGATATGTTTTTACCTTGAAGTGTCTTCCCATTAGGTAGGGTCGCCATTTCTTAAGTGCATGGAGTATTGCCAACATTTCCTTCTCATAAATAGCTTTGTGTAAAAACTTTCCCTTGATTGGACGACTTTCAAAAGCAATGGGTCTTTCATCTTGCATTAAAACAGAACCAATTCCATTTCCTGAAGCATCACATTCCACAATAAAGGTTTTTGTGAAGTCCGGTGTAGCTAAGACCGGTGCTTGGCACATTGCTTCTTTAAGATGTTCGAAGGCCTTTGTTGCTTCTGGAGTCCATGAAAATGCATCTTTCTTCAATAATGTTGTTAGAGGTGCTGCTATTCTCCCATAATTCTTAACAAACTTGCGATAATACCCTGTCAACCCGAGAAATCCTCGCAGATGCTTTATGGATGTGGGATTTTCCATTCCTTAATGGCTTTAATTTTGCTAGGGTCTACCTTAACTCCTTCATGAGATACAATATGACCCAGATATTCCACCTCTTGTACTCCAAAGAAACATTTGGATCTTTTTGCATATAATTGTTTCTCCTCCAATAGTTGTAGCACCCTGTCAACATGTTCAACATGATCCTTCCAAGACTTGCTGTAGATTAGTATATCATCAAAAAATACTAACACAAATTTTCTAAGGAATGGTTTGAAAATTGAATTCATCAAACCTTGAAATGTTGAAGGTGCATTGGTAAGGCCAAAAGGCATGACCAAAAATTCATAATGACCCTCATGAGTTCTAAATGCTATTTTCGGAATGTCTTCAATCTTCATTCTGATTTGATGATATCCTGAACGAAGATCCAACTTGGTGAAGTAAATTGATCCATGCAATTCATCCAGTAATTCATCAATTACAGGAATGGGAAACTTATCTTTAATAGTGAGCTTGTTGAGCTCCCTATAATCCGGACACATGCGCCATGATCCATCCTTCTTGTGCACCAATATGACTGGAGCAGAGAAAGAACTTTGACTTGGTTGAATTATACCAGCCTCTAGCATTTCTGCAACCATACGTTCAATTTCACTCTTTTGGGCATAGGGATATCTGTACGGCCTGATGTTTGGAGGAACACTTCCTGGAATCAGATGAATAGCATGATCATGATCACGAATAGGTGGGAGACCTTTGGGAGTCTCAAATACCTTGGAATGATTGTCCAAGACTTTTTGGAGATCTGGAGAAATAGATGATTCCATGTGGAAACATCTAGCGAACATAATTGTGCAATTACACCTCTTTGTTTCTTTTTTAGAAGCTTTGTCATACCATTAGAGCTGATTATCTTTCCAGTTTCCCTGCAATACCCCTTAATTCAACTTCCTTTCCTTCCATAGAAAATTTCATGAAAAGTTCTTGAAAATTAAAAGCTATTGTACCCAAGGATTGTAGCCATTGGACTCCTAGTACAACATCAACACCTCCCATTGGAATGGAAAGCATTGGGCTAGTCAATACATATTCTCCCATGGATAGCTTGATATTATGGCACTTTCCCGAGCAATTTATTGTTCCTCCATTTGCAACCATCACTTGACACTCTGGTGCTGGATATAAGAAGCAATTCAATTCTTTGCTACCTTACAATGAATAAAATTGTGGGTACTTCCTGAATCAATCAACACTATTACCTTTTTCTTCTTGATTTGTCCTTCTATCTTGATGGTTTGAGGAGTGGTAATTCCCGCCAATGCATTACAAGATATGGTCGAATTCATTTCTTCTTTATCTAGGCTTTGTTCCTGGAGTATATCCTCTTCTTTTGACCTTTCTTGCTCCTTTTCTTCTTCCTCTTCACAATCTATGTAGAATAATTTCTTCTCAGCACACTTATGACCTTTAGTGTATTTGCTATCACAACTGTAACAAAGCCCTTTTGCTCTTTTTTCTTCCAATTGTTGTGGTGTCAACCTTATAGGTTGTGGAAGACTAGTGGCAACAACACTTCCATCTTTATAGTTGTGAGTGGTATGCTTCCTAGTTGCCATAATTTTGCTTTCCATTTTTCTTGCTAACCTGAATGCCTTCTCTAATGAATCAGGTTCCCAAAGGCGAACATCATGTTGGATATTATCCTTTAAAGACCCTATGAACACATCAATCCTATGCTCCTCTGGAATATCTTTTACCCTTATGTTCAATTTTTGGAACTCCTCAATGTGCTCCATTATTGAACCCTTTTGTTTGAGACTTATCAATTGGCTAAAAAAAGTGTTGCTTTTTGTATCCTCATAATGTGCTATCAATTCTTCCGTAAAAATTGCCCAAGTGATAAATTGTTTATGAGAGCAAAGCCATTGATACCATACAAACTGATTTGGTTCCAAATATAAAGTTGCAATACGTACCTTTTGTGTGTTTTGCACATTATTGAGATCGAAAAATTGCTCCATCTGTAATATCCATGTTGCGGGATCCTTGCCATCAAACTTCCTCATATCGATTTTTGGAATATGGTGGGTCTTTGATCCAACATTAGAGTCTATGGAATCATGATTAACATTTCTTTTGTTCTCATCATGAGTTTCCTTTACTACCCTTTCACCATTAGTGACCCTTTCTTGTAGCAACTTATTCATATTTATCTTCAATTCTTCCATGTCTTTCTTTAAATCTATCTTCAAATCATCCATCTTAGCTTCCACGTCATTCATCTTAGCTTCTACACCTTTCTTTAAAAAATCCATCTTAGCTTCTACGCCTTTCTTTAAACCATCCATCTTAGATTCTGTTCGTTTTTGTGCAAGGGATAGTTGTTGCACTTGGTCTTGTAATTTTGATATATCATGTTGCATTTCTTCCTCTTCTTCATGAGTCATGGTAGAGCTTTCAGGTTCCTTACTAGGTGTTTGCATTTTCTTTCCTTGGGGCATCAGTTACTGATAATAATTCTCTACTATTCCCTTTGAATACCTTCAAAGTAAATTTTCAAACCAAGCTTAAGCAAAAATTTAAGAAAATCTACACACCTTTTTTCACTTTGTAGGAGCTCAACATTGCCTCGGATGTATCTTTGTACTTTCGAATCATCTAGATCTAAATTTGTGACCTGCAGTAGCCCTCGTGTCCTCTTTCCAATGCCACAAGTCTGACCCAAATTGGATTCTCCAAGGAAGAGTTATGTGAAATCTCCCACATTGACTTGATTATAGACTAGTTCAGTAGAGCGAACTTGTACGACTTGCCACGAGTCACTATTTCGACCTTTGGATCTGAAAAATGCATACAAGAAACTACAGTCCGTCCTCTTTCTGTACCTTCTTACGAAATTTCAATCCGATCCCCAAAGAGAAAGTTATGATGATTTTCCCCAGGTCACCTGTTTGGAATGTAATTCAGGAGTCTGCAAAAAGACCAACTTCCTCAGATCATATCTCCGCAAATATAGCGCGAACCGCTCTGAAATTTTGTCCCGAGGTTCAACGTGATTTCTTCTCAAATGGGTTTTTTTTTTAACTTCTGAAACGTCGCAGAAAAAAGTTATAGCGAAAATGCCACGATGACCTATTTGGAGCAGCGAAACCCTAGAATCCAAAGCTCTGATACCAAATGTTATGAAACCAGCTCAAGAAGAAGATAGAAAAGATAGATCAACGGCTTAGAATTTAGCCTCTTCAAAGGGGCAACCTCCTTTACATTACATAAATGAACAATTCTTGGATGATTCAAATGACAAAACCTCCTTTCTATATATAGGAGTCTAAGGAGTCACAATATAACCCAGCCGACCTAACAATAATAATATAAAGCCACAAAAATAACAATAGAGGGATTCTATGTGGCACAATAATAACAATATGGGGATAATAGGGGCACAAAAATATTAATAAGGGGTACAACTACAATAGTAATGGGGTAATCACTAGTATTATAGGGACCCAACAGCTGCCATGTGTGTGTCTAACATGGTATCAGAGCAGGCGTATTCCTACCCTGCATAATTATTTTGAGCCATTTGTTTTATGGTATTTATGTGTAGGTCATTTCTGCCATCACTTATGAATATTTTCTCAGCTAAATTCTAGCTGCAACCTCTATAATTTCTCCAGCCCTATTTTTAGCATTCTTCTCTTTGTAACTCCCTTTTCTACCTATTTTCCTATTTTACCTATGTTCTACCCATATTGCAGAAACTGACATCACTGACAGCTAGAGCGCATGCTTCAAATTTTGGTTTTTGCATCGTAACTCCACTGCCATTATTCTCTATCCTCTACCTCTTTCCCTTGATAGAAAATCTGTCTTGATTCTTTGTCTGCCATTTTGTTTCAAACTCATCCTTCCTCTCTACCGTTGCCTGCGATTAATCAATCTCATACCCTGATGAAACTCAGAGCCGTGAAGAAGAAACAAGCTTCTACCAAGAAGAACGGATGTGTTCCTTGATCTCTATGATTTTCGTTTTGATTTTAGTTTATATTTGACTCAAGGAGAAAGCATCAATATTGATGTTGAAACAATGCTCCAAGCATCTACCACGGGAGTGGCTGAGTTGAGCCTCAATTTGGCAGCAACATCAACCAGAGAAATTCGAGAATAAGAAACGAGGAATACAAGTTGTTATATTTTGGTATGTTAAAAAAAGATTGTTTAGAGAGAGTTTTGATACTTCTACAGTCATTTATGAATGACTTAGTGGCTCTGGAGTTTGATTCGATATAGTCTACTAGTCTTTGTCTGAGGAGGATTCAACCTTTATGGAGAAGTCGAGACTGTAATATAATTTCCAAATGTCGTTCAAAGCAGCTGCGATTTGAGCATTGGCTTTATGCGTTGAATAATTTTGAATGCCATATATTGGTGCGCGTTGAAGTCTATGTGCTACGGATGCGTTCAAATGTTTTTGGCTGTAAGTTCCTTTTTAATGGACAAACATTCAACTCTGTGTTAAAAAAAAAAGTGTTGAAGGGAATTGGTATCAGTGATGAACGCAACAACATTACAAGGCAGCAATTGATATAATGGTGGAGGCTCGTTGCAGGCAGATAGAAAATTCTTGTGGGCTCTTAACATTCACTAAGATCAAAGGAGTTGAATATGAATGATGAACTTATGTTGGTCGCTCTTAGAACTGTGGTGAATGCTAACTACATTAAATTGAACACCGGACAAAGATGGTATGTTTTAAAATGCGTTGAAGTTTGCAATGTGCTAGCTGTTTTGTTTCAATGACTGAGTTCAAGCCTGAGCAATACACCACATTGCGGTGAAGCTGATAGATTGACTCGAATGCTAGGTTCCTACATTGGTTGAAGGGAAAACAATTGTCATTAGATTGAACTCATTGGAGTGATTAATTCCATGGGCATTGAGTTTTGAATGATGCATGTCGCTAGTTATGAACCTAGAAGCATTGAAACAACAGCTTACGATGTTGAATCTATGTTGGAGTTTGTGTGTTGGTTATGAAGAATAATAGTGATTATGTATAGGTTATGAAAACTGATTATGTATGATCGAGAACTTCGTTATTTATTCTCTACGCGCATTGGGTTATACCATGATTGATTTGCATTGAGTACTAAACAAAAGAGACATTATAATGAATTTTGGAACGTGATGAATATTTAGCTCTGTGATTGAATACTGGAGCGTGATTTGTGTTTCTACGTTGAAGACTCTTCAACATCATTGTGCATGCCGAGCACTTCTATACATTTTGAAGGCATTGTGTTGGAATGGAGCCAAGTCCATGCATAACTCCTAGTATGTTGCGTTGAAATTTTTGAAGGGCTATATTTGGTATTTGTATTTTGAAGACTGAGTATCATATGATGCATGAATTAACTACTGGGCATATGCGTGTGTCCGAATAGTTCTAGAAGACCATCTTTGGCACACCACAATAAGCAATTTGCAGTTTATGAGATTATGTACAACTCTTTCTCTGGCGATCTGTAATCCCACAATTGCAGTTGTTCCACATGCTATCATCAATGGTTACAAGAATGTATTAGCAGTCACTATTGAACTTGACTATTATTTTCCACTGGCCGAGAAAGTGAAGGAGTATTTCAAGGATCCAAGCAAGTTTGCAGTTGTTTCTGCCCCAGTGTGGCATTGTATTTAAAACTCATTATAGTTTTTGTCTACATATATATGCATTGATTCCTTGTTACTTCGACTGTTGCATAAGAGTTTGGTGCGCTGTATAAGGTAATGATTGTTTTGACAAATAAAATTAATCTTTTGTGGAGAAAAGTTTAGTTGGCTGTACTGTCAGAACATAGTGCTAGTCATGAGTAAACTCTTATTATGTAATGGATTGTAATTGGTGCTTGCTGGTTGCACACTGATCATTTGTTGCACATTTATAAAGGATATTTTTGTGTACTGTGAGTGGGTATTACTTTTCTGCATTGAGTAGTAGTTGTGATCAATTTTTGAGGTGTAATTATGACATTAAAGAAAAAAAATGGCCAGAATCAATGAAGTATTAGAGTTCCTCAAAACTCTGATATTGTCTACTACTCATGATACATTAAAAATCAGCAAAGTTTCTCTCACAGACATTCAGGTCTGTCTACAAAATGCACAAGAGAAAATTGATTTTTTTCAGCTCGAATCTCAGCTACAGCAAGAAGAATTAAAACAGAGGAGTCATTCTGAACCTGTTTCTATTCAGAAGATTGAAACAAACTCCCATAAAGTAGCAAGGTTACATGCAGATGCAGAAGTTCAGCTTGCACTTCCCAAGCCCATCATCAGACCTTGGGAAGAGCTTGTCCATAACAAGCACAGAACTGGTCTTGGATATGAGAAGGACTTGTCCTTTCATATTCCAGACTACTCCAAGCCTATTCAATTTCAAACTGTTGGATTTCTTGAGGATGATTCATCTTCACCTGTTCTTCATGACAGTTCACCTTCAACTGTTTTAGATTCTAGTTCTCTCCCACATCCACCAGCAACAACAACAGATTGTGAAATTCCAAAACTGTGACCGAGTTGGCCATTTGAAAGATCACTATTTTGATCTTCATCCATATAAGCATTGTCATAAAACCAGTCATTCTTCAAACAGATGCTTAAAAAAAAAACATCCTAAAAGAATAAACATTCATCTTGGATTGATCGCTTCTTGGAAATGGGCATCAACAACTAAGAAGATATTCTAGTCACAAGTCAGAACTTGTTCTAGAGTATTGAACAGCCTTGCAGTTGAGTTTTCTCCATCATCTCACCTTGTATCTAACAGGGGGGAATGATGGTCATCTACAAGCTTTAAAGTCACATCAAGCGAGCCTGAGCCACAACCTGCCACACCAGTTTCATAGTTGTAGCCAGAGACAAAGATGCCCCTGAGCATGCCTTCAGTTGGTAATCTAGGACACTTCCTCTACCAGAAGACTTCAACTTCTTGCAAGTTTCAGAAGTATTCTAGGAACAAAATTGAGGACACTTCCTCTAGCAGAAGACTTCATCAACTTGCTAGACTTGGAAGAGTTCTAGGAATTGCATTAAGCATTCTAGAGTTGTTGGTCGTCCTTAATCCATCACAGGTTGAGACTTCCATTTTCAGGTTGAAGTTCTCACTTTTATGCAGGGTGAGACCTCCCTTTCATGGTTGAAGGTTTCCCTCTTCAAAACAATAGGAGCACTTCCTCTAGCAGAAAACTTCAGCTTCTTGCCAGTTTTGGAAGAGTTCCGGGAACTGCACTAAGCATTCCAGTGTTGGTGGTCATCCTTAAACCACCACCCTTTATACCAACATTTCAGAGAGCACATTCAGCCTAGTGTTGCCATGCATTTTTGCACATTTTGTATTACAGCTCTCTTCTTGGACTCATACAAAACCCTTCGGATTAAGGGGGGAATGTTGGACACCTAATCCTCAATGGGTTAGTGTGAAAGCTGAATAGACAAAAGGAATTCCAAGAGACCTTGGGATGTGAAACCCAACGATCAAACCATGTACTATAAATGTATATGATTTGTTAATAAAATTGTATTCTCATGTTTTATCTTTCAGATTATGTTGCTG
Organism: Pinus tabuliformis; assembly: GCA_031772625.1. Taxonomy (NCBI): domain Eukaryota; kingdom Viridiplantae; phylum Streptophyta; class Pinopsida; order Pinales; family Pinaceae; genus Pinus; species Pinus tabuliformis. The sequence goes on from CM062816.1 coordinate 192,438,710, forward strand.
CCATGTGTGTGTCTAACATTCTCAACCAAAAAATACACCATATATACAAAAAAAAATATTAATCCTTCCCTTTAGGAATCAAATTCCCCAAAAATATTTAGTTTTCTTCTTGTAGCATCAAATATAGAACTACCTTCTACAAACTAGGAAACTATTTGACTAAAGGAATATTTAACAAAATAAATGTAATGCTTGCATAAAGATGAGGTTCGAATCTCTAAAAAACTTCAAGACACTTGTCATAACCATATGAATCAATTTCAAAAGGTTTGGAGTCAAATTGAAAGGTACAACACTTGATTTTGTGGAAGCATAACAAATTTGCTATGCTACTTCCTTCTTCAAAAAAAGTGTAGAAACTGAGCGCAACAAATTCATCATTTGCATACTTATGATCATCTCTTGTACTTATAAATGTGCCAAAGAGGTGGAAAACAACCCCTAAAACATCAAATACCCTTTAGAATACATCTATCTAAATTACAAATGTCCCTTCGTGAAAATCATCACCTACAACAAAAGCATAGTGACTTAGCACAACAAACTTCACTTGCATGATTTTGACCAAATGTTGAAGTTTTTGACTGAGAAAAATAGTTGAGGGATGATGGTGACAATCTCAAATATCTTCTTGGACCTCCATACATAGGAAATAGTGCCAAAAATATGATCTTCTATCAAATCTCAATGCCTTTGATAGTAGCACAACAAATTTGTTGTGTTACTGTGTATATGATTGATATAAACTCATGCACTAGTACTGTTAGGGTCCTATAATAATAGGACTCATAATTTTGAATTATCTATGGTTAGTCTTATAATATTGTACATAATTTTTCTTTCTGCAAAATGTTTTCCATATTAAAAGTTAAAAAATGTAAAGAGGGTATGTCCTAAAAGAAATATCAAAGGACAAAAAGAATAAGAAAAGATCAAAAAAGTGAAAAAATATGAACCCCAAACAAAAACAGATCATGAAAGTGTGAAAGTCTAAGTGGCACTGCTTTTTACTTTACTATGCAAGATAATGCTTGTGTGCAGCTTTTCATAAATGCCACAACCCATGATAGTCAAACTATTTAATCTTGATTATTTCATGCTTTAAATTTCATGTTTATAGATAGAGAATAAAGATCTAGCCAAACTGTTTAATCTTGGAAGATCAGTAGTTAGGTAGAGAATTAAAATGTTCTCATAATCTTAATCAAACCATTGGACGATATACAGTTAGAATTAGATAGTTTGCTTTTCAAAAAAGAAAAAGGAAAGAAAGGTTCTGCTAGTCTAATTTCACCCAATAAAGTGAAGAAAAAATGTTAGGGTAAGTAAAGGGTAAGTAGAAGAAAGGTTGCAGAAGTACAAGGTTGATTGAAGCATAAGCACATTTATCATGCTTAATCCTATGTTTCAGTGTGTAGGTGCAGTTATGAAAGTGAAAAGATGTTCACAAGTTGATTTGGCTAACTTCCCTTCATTTCATTTCACCCCCCACTACATATTTACTAATTCCCCATTATCCCATCATTTCCTATGAAAATAACATTTTCCCTTCATTTTCACCCTTGCCCCTTGGTTTCACACATCTCCCTAGCAATTTACCCTCTAAACTCATTCCGCTACCCAAAAACCCCTTTTCCCTAGTGTGAAACCCATTCCCCTTTGAAAAAATCATTTTCCCCTTATTAATTTCCCTATTCCACACAAAAAAAACCCATAAAAAACCATAAAAACCCTTATCCTAAGTTTAAATTCTCCCCCCTCCACATTACATTCATACGTTTCCCGACAAAACCCTTAAAACCCATTTAACCCATAAAACCCCTTTTAGCCTAAGTTTTGTCTCCCTCCCACTTTATTTAAATTAACTGCAGAAATTCACTAATTCCTGATATAAAAACCTTTTAACCCACCCCCTTGGTGTGGTTAACAAAACCCCACCGCAGTTAACTGTGGTCCCACTCCATAAAGCCGTTCATTATACTTTTAACCTGCACCACTTATTCATTAAATATTTACAAATTAACTGTAATTATCCCTCGGGCCCCGTTAATCTCTGCCGAATTGCCCTTCATGCATCTTGACCGCACGATAGCCATTAGATCTATCACCCCCAGATCTAACGTCGCACATCCATATCACGTGCTCCTGATCTTCGAACTGTACCGGCCAGAGAGCACGTGAGATTCATGGTTTTTCTCGGGCCCCTTGCGGTTACGTGGCAACATCATGTTAACTCGCGTACTCTCAAAAAAATATCGTTCGATGGCCAAAAGCGGTGCGATGAGCCTTAATACCGCCTCCGCGCTAAAGACGAAACCATCAGTATTCATAATATGAATTTCGCGTCAAATTTATCCGTTACCCGTTAAAACACCAAAGACGCTCATTTTCGCTCTTTTCACTTGTTTTTCGTTGAAAACCTGCCTTAGCCATTTACTCCACCCTGAGCCTCTGCAATCGGATTTCACCATGAATTACCTCCCGAACACGCTCCGGACTTTGTCCATAATTCTTCCCAGTTCAATACAGCCTTCGGTCACCTCCTCGCAGACCTATGTTTTATTAACAAATTGTTGTATTTTGTAGGTAATTAGAAGACCAGGAGCTTGGATAAATAATTTTGATACTAGTTCCAAAATTTCTTTACTCCAAGATTCAGAAGGAAATGAATTCAAAATCCTTTATTGAGAAGAAAAGGACAATTAACACAGTAATGGTTAAAACAGAGAAGAAATCATTTACATAAAGAAATACAATTAAAACACTGAACAGAGGAGGCAGACAGAGCATTCAGTTTAAAGACAAACATATGAAATATACAGAAAGATGATCAATATCCAACTACCAGATGATGTTGATATAGGGAAAAAACTAAATGATTTACTATTGAAATACACGTAAAAGTTTGAAATGTATAGTAAAAGTAAAAAGCACAGTAAAGGATATTGACAGGTCAACAAAGTCAAAGTGTATCAGATTAAAATGTATCAGATGAAAGGTCATAAGTAAATATGACATCTAGTGTAAAGACCAAACAACCAAGTAGCTTAAAAGGAAAAAGATTAGAGACTAAAAGACAACATAACCTAAATAACAAGGACAGCAAACAACAGTTCAATAGCTGTCTCTATCTTCTTGCATGAAGATATTTTCTTTTCCTAGATTAGTTCTCAAGGCAGTTTGAGATATTTTTAAAGTTCTTTTTGTATAAATACTTCATAATTCAAAGTATGCACGGTGGATTGCTATACATTTGTAGAGTTATTTTGATCTTAAACCTAAGGGTGATTGTACCAATTTTTAAGTCAACAAACTGGAGCAAGTACTAAGAAGATTGCAATAGAGGATTCATGAGATGAGCTGTTCCTGTGAAGTATCTTCTTTGTCTAAATTTGTTACCTTCTTATGTGTTTCATAAATTGTTATATGAATTTGAATGAAGTAACTGGAAATTTAACTCAGAATTTGTTTAAGTACACGCTGTTTTGCACAATTAGTCATTTATATGTTTTCCTCTGATACCTAGATTTGAGAACCCCTAATTTCTCTCCCATCCTGGTTTACCTCTTTCACTTATCTTCATGATCCGGCCTAGGGAACCCTTAATTTCTCCCTAGATCTGATTGGAAACCATTTCACCTTCAAGCCTTTGAGATATGTAGTAACTCCTCTATCTTGACCTCTAGACACTGTTTTTAGAACTTAATCCAGTCTTGTTTGTCTGACATTTGACCCCTGATTTGATAATGAGATCTTAGACAATTATTAATGTATTACAAACTCATGTGCATGGATTTGCCTATGTTACTTTGTGCAATTGATCGATAAGATTGTGAAATACATAGACAATGAAGCAATTAAAGAACATAATGGACAAACATACATAAACACAACAAGTTTAATAAGGATTTCACCCAACACTCCTAGGCTACGTCTCCTGGTCCAACCTTCAGTGGTGACCTCTCTATTATGTCTTCAGAAGTAGAGTTTTTACAGAAGTGAGCTCAATTTGAGTCTCACACAACAGGTACAAAACAACAAGGCTTCACTTGGATCCCCCAAGTCTTTCTGAGTACGTAAACTCTCCTCACTGACTCTCTGTCTCTGTTTGCTCTCTGTCTCAGCATTTCTTGCCTCTGTTTCTGTCAGTCTATGGCTTTAAAGCAAATCGGTGTTGTTTGTTCATTTCTCCTTCTTGGGCTCTCTAGCTTCCTGACCTCTGTCCGCTTAGATCCCCTTTTGAGCGTTAGAAATCATTGCTAAACGATTTCAGGGATGATGGCCACCTGTTCTATAACGGAATGGGTCATCGGGCCTTTGAAATTCCTAGAAACAGAATTCTCTGTTTACACAGAGAAACACACTAAAAACTGTGAAAATCCACCAAAATGTCGTTTATCGGATTTGAAATACTATAGATTCTGTCTTATAACTCCTGTCGGGTCTGCCTTTATGTCGCTTATCTCATCCCCACCATTGATCTGGGAGATTTGGATCCAACAACTGAGGTTCATTTTGGGCGGCTCATTCATACGGGGGTTAACCACCTGAAAAGGGTGGTTTTCTCTCTTGAGGGCCTGGACACATGGCAGCGAGTGTATGGGCTCGGGCAAAGCTCGGCCAAAACCACTTACCGCCTACGGCCCGCCCAAAATCCTGCTTGTTTCAGATCTCAAAACATATGTTGTTGCGTCTAAAAACCCTTTCGGGTCTGTTAAATCGCCCAAACCGTGTTTCCCTTGGTTTTCGTTTATTTAACGAAAACATGACTTTACATAGAAAAAGCCTTTTTTTACAGATCTCAAACTATATAAAATATCATTTATGATCCCGTCGGGTCCAACCATTGCATCATATATATACATATAACCCCGCTCCATTACACTGCTTCGACGCGATATGGTGATATCGCAATCACACATCACATAAGCCCTCGGGCTGTTTGGTAACCGCTCCTCTGTAATCGCCGATTGCGATATCGTAATTCAACTTGGGCCGTCGATCTGTGCGCTTGATCGATGATCCTCATTGACCCACGCTGATCGTGATCGCAACCATCATATGGTCACCTCCGATGGCCTCCGCCTGTCACCGCTAACTACGATTTTCCGATCGGATCTGGACCGTTGATCGGCCAAATTTGATGGCTCCTGTGCATTGCTTCGTTGACCTTCGATAGGCTTCATTTCACTATTTTCTTTATGTTTTTGCCTCTTGATAGTGTTATCCGACTTTTCTAAAAGTTCTTCTCATGCGATAGTTTTTATCTTTAGAAGACTTAGAGGGTTTTCTAGGATCCCTTTGGATCATGCCTTCCCAATGAAAAAGCTTTTGGACCACCAAAAGTTGGTTTTTAAGCATCAATCAAGTGAGGATACAGCTTCGTCATTTGTCCAATCTCTATCAATCTTGCACTGCTTGGTTTTGAACATTTGAATCCGATTGTGAGGTACTCAACATCCCCTTTGCGCGTAGTTCTCACCTTCCTGTCTAAAACTGTATCTTCCTGCAACTCATTGAGATATTTAGGCAACAAATCATCAATAGAAGGCAACTGACTTTGCTCTTTGGGATCTTCAATCAATGAAGGTTCATATAGTCTCAAGTTCTCTACATTAATGACTGAATAGATGTGCATATACGGTGGAAAATCAAGGCGAAAAGCATTCTCACCAATTTTCTCAAGTATCTTGAAAGGCCCTGTTATGAAACCAGCTCAAGAAAAGATAGAAAAGAAAGATCAATGCCTTAGAATTCAGCCTCTTCGAGGGGGCAACCTCCTTTACATTACATAAATGAACAATTCTTGGATGATACAAATGAAAAAACCTCCTTTCTATATATAGGAGTCTAAGGAGTCACAATATAATCCAGCCGACCTAACAATAATAATATAAAGCCACAAAAATAACAATAGAGGGATTCTATGGGGCACAGAAATAACAATATGGGGGTAATAGGGGCACAACAATATAAATAAGGGGTATAACTACAATAGTAATGGGGTAATCACTAGTATTATAGGGACCCAACATGCCCCTCTCCTTCAAAAAAGTGTTGTCCTCAACGCTTGAGTAGTTCTGGATACTTCTGCATAAAATTCTCATCCTCCCATGTGGAATCTTCAGCGGATAAGTTCTTCCACTTGATAAGATACTCTGAAATTGATCGATTTCGTAGCTGTCGAGTTCTTGTTTCTGTGACTGCTTCTGGTTCCAATATAATTTTTCCTTCCTCGTCAAGTTCTGGCAATATTGTTTGAACTGGGAGCTTGTCGCCTATAACCTTCTTTAAACATGAAACATGGAAAACTGGGTGCAATCGAGAAGCTGCAGGAAGCTCCAATTTGTATGCCATAGTACCAATCTTTTGCAACACCTTGTACGGACCATAATACTTTGGTGATAATTTATTATCCTTCTTAGCTTGCTTTAGGGACATTTGCTTATATGGTTGTAGCCGTAGGAATACCCAATCACCTACATCAAAACTTCTTTCACTGCGATGTTGATCTGCCTGTTGTTTCATTCTATTTTGTGCCAACACGAGGTTATCCTTTAAGAGTTGGAGGACTTGTTGTTGATGTTCGATGTGATGTTCCACTGCCTGAACCTTAGAATTTTCTCTTAAATATGATGTGATGGATGGTGGTTGATACCCATAAAGTGCCATAAATGGGGTCATTTTTGTTGCTGTATGGAAGGAAGTGTTATACCACCATTCAGCCAGAGGCAACCATTTGACCCATTGTGTCTGTTTATCAGATACAAAGCAACGAAGATATCCTTCCAAACATTTGTTTACTATCTCAGTTTGCCCATCAGATTGAGGATGATAAGATGAGCTATGAGCTAACTGAGTACCAAGACAAGAAAATAATTCTGTCCAAAAATTTCCAGTGAAAATGGGATCTCTGTCACTTACAATAATCTTTGGGTTTCCATGTAGCTTTTGAACTGTTTCCATAAATGCAGTAGAAACTGTACTGGCTTTAAATGGATGTGATAATGCACAAAAGTGTGCATACTTGGTAAGTCTGTCAACTACCACCATGATGACACTCTTTCCCTCAGACTTGGGTAAACCTGTGATAAAATCCATTGAAACCTCCTCCCAACGTTGGCTTGGAATGGATAAAGGTTGTAATAGACCCGGTGTCTTAATTGTTTCAACTTTATTTTGTTGGCAAACCAAACATTCCGCCACAAACTTTTGAATATCTGATTTAAGGCCATCCCAAAAAAATTCCTTCTTAACCCTGTGGTAAGTTTTTAAAAATCCTGAGTGCCCTCCTAAGGGAGAAGTGTGCAATTCCATAAGAATCTTTTGTTTTAGCTGGGAATTCTTACAGAGGTATAAGCGATCTTTGTACCATAACGAATCATTTTTCCAGCTAAATGTATCAGAAGTACTGGAATCTTGTTGTAGCTTTCGAATAAGTGCCCACACTTCTTCGTCATTCTTCCATTCCTCCTTTGCTTCGTTTATCCAATCTGGTTGGATAATAGAAATGGCACACAACAATGCTTCCACATCCTCATCCTTTCTTGAGAGTGCATCTGCCACCACATTTTGCTTCCCTTTTTTGTAGATGATTTCAAAGTCATAACCCAACATCTTTGTGACCCACTTTTGTTGCTCTTCAGAGGATAATCTTTGTTCTAAAAAGTATTTAAGGCTATCATGATCCGTTTTTACCTTGAAGTGTCTTCCCATTAGGTAGGGTCGCCATTTCTTAAGTGCATGGAGTATTGCCAACATTTCCTTCTCATAAATAGCTTTGCTTAAAAACTTTCCCTTGATTGGACGACTTTCAAAAGCAATGGGTCTTTCATCTTGCATTAGAACAGCACCAATTCCATTTCCTGAAGCATCACATTCCACAATAAAGGTTTTTGTGAAGTCCGGTGTAGCTAAGACCGGTGCTTGGCACATTGCCTCTTTAAGATGTTCAAAGGCCTTTGTTGCTTCCGGAGTCCATGAAAATGAATCTTTCTTCAATAATGTTGTTAGAGGTGCTGCTATTCTCCCATAATTCTTAACAAACTTGCGATAATACCCTGTCAACCCAAGAAATCCTCGCAGATGCTTTATGGATGTGGGGATTTTCCATTCCTTAATGGCTTTAATTTTGCTAGGGTCTACCTTAACTCCTTCATGAGATACAATATGACCCAAATATTCCACCTCCTGGACTCCAAAGAAACATTTGGATCTTTTTGCATATAATTGTTTCTCCTCCAATAGTTGTAGCACCCTGTCAACATGTTCAACATGATCCTTCCAAGACTTGCTGTAGATTAGTATATCATCAAAAAATACTAACACAAATTTTCTAAGGAATGGTTTGAAAATTGAATTCATCAAACCTTGAAATGTTGAAGGTGCATTGGTAAGGCCAAAAGGCATGACCAAAAATTCATAATGACCCTCATGAGTTCTAAATGCCGTTTTCGGAATGTCTTCAATCTTCATTCTGATTTGATGATATCCCGAACGAAGATCCAACTTGGTGAAGTAAATTGATCCATGCAATTCATCCAGTAATTCATCAATGACAGGAATGGGGAACTTATCTTTAATAGTGAGCTTGTTGAGCTCCCTATAATCTGGACACATGCGCCATGATCCATCCTTCTTGTGCACCAATACTACTGGAGCTGAGAAAGAACTTTGACTCGGTTGAATTATACCAGCCTCTAGCATTTCTGCAACCATACGTTCAATTTCACTTTTTTGGACATAGGGATATCTGTACGGCCTGATGTTTGGAGGAACACTTCCTGGAATCAGATGAATAGCATGATCATGATCACGCATAGGTGGGAGACCTTTGGGAGTCTCAAATACCTTGGAATGATTGTCCAGGACTTTTTGGAGATCTGGAGAAATAGATGATTCCAATGTGGAAACATCTAGCGAACATAATTGTGCAATTACACCTCTTTGCTCCTTTTTTAGAAGCTTTGTCATGCCATTAGAGCTGATTATCTTTCCTGGTTTCCCTGCAATACCCCTTAATTCAACTTCCTTTCCTTCCACAGAAAATTTCATGAAAAGTTCTTGAAAATTAAAAGCTATTGTACCCAAGGATTGTAGCCATTGGACTCCTAGTACAACATCAGCACCTCCCATTGGAATGGAAAGCATTGGGCTAGTCAATACATATTCTCCCATGGATAGCTTGATATTATGGCACTTTCCAGAACAATTTATTGTTCCTCCATTTGCAATCATCACTTGACACTCTGGTGCTGGATATAGGAAGCAATTCAATTCTTTTGCTACCCTACAATGAATAAAATTGTGGGTGCTTCCTGAATCAATCAACACTATTACCTTTTTCTTCTTGATTTGTCCTTCTATCTTGATGGTTTGAGGAGTGGTAATTCCCGCCAATGCATTACAAGATATGGTCGGATTTATTTGTTCTTCATCTAGGCTTTGTTCCTGGAATATATCCTCTTCTTTTGACCTTTCTTGCTCCTTTTCTTCTTCCTCTTCACAATCTATGTAGAATAATTTCTTCTCAGCACACTTATGACCTTTTGTGTATTTGCTATCACAATTGTAACAAAGCCCTTTTGCTCTTTTTTCTTCCAATTGTTGTGGTGTCAACCTTGTAGGTTGTGGAAGACTATGGGCAACAACACTTCCGTCTTTATAGTTGTGAATGGTATGCTTCCTAGTTGCCATAATTTTGCTTTCCATTTTTCTTGCTAACCTGAATGCCTTCTCTAATGAATCAGGTTCCCAAAGGCGCACATCATGTTGGATATTATCCTTTAAAGACCCTATGAACACATCAATCCTATGCTCCTCTGGAATATCTTTTACCCTTATGTTCAATTTTTGGAACTCCTCAATGTGCTCCATTATTGAACCCTTTTGTTTGAGACTTATCAATTGGCTAAAAAAAGTGTTGCTTTTTGTATCCTCATAATGTGCTATCAATTCTTCCGTAAAAATTGCCCAAGTGATAAATTGTTTACGAGAACAAAGCCATTGATACCATACAAACTGATTTGGTTCCAAATATAAAGTTGCCATACGTACCTTTTGTGTGTTTTGCACATTATTGAGATCGAAGAATTGCTCCATCTGTAATATCCATGTGGCGGGATCCTTGCCATCAAACTTCCTCATATCGATTTTTGGAACATGGTGAGTCTTCGATCCAACATTAGAGTCTATGGAATCATGATTAACATTTCTTTTGTTCTCATCATGAGTTTCCTTTAGTACTCTTTCACCTTAGTGACCATTTCTTGTAGCAACTTATCCATCTTATCATCCATGCCATCAATTTTAGAGTCCATGCCATTCACCTTAGTTTCCATGCCATCCATCTTAGCTTCTACACCTTTCTTTAAACCGTCCATCTTAGCTTCTACATCTTTCCTTAAACCATCCATTTTAGATTCTGTTGCTTTTTGTGCAAGTGACATTTGTTGCACTTGTTCTTGTAATTTTGATATATCATGTAGCATTTCTTCTTCTTCTTCATGAGTCATGCTAGAGCTTTCAGGTTCCTTACTAGGTGTTTGCATTTTCTTTCCTCGGGGCATCAGTTACCGATAATAATTCTCTACTATGCCCTTTGAATTCCTTCAAAATAAATTTTCAAACCAAGCTTAAGCAAAAATTAAAAAAAATCTACACACCTTTTTTCACTTTGTAGGAGCTCGATATTGCCTCTGATGTATCTCTGTACTTTCTGATTATCTAGTTCTGAATTTGTGACCTGTAGTAGCCTCTGTGTCCTCTTTCCAATGCCACAAGTCTGACCCAAATTGGATTCTCCAAGGAAGAGTTATGCGAAATCTCCCACAGTGACTTGATTATAGACTAGTTCAGTAGAGCGAACTTGTACGACGTGCCACGTGTCACTGTTTCACCCTTTGTCTCTAAAAAATATATAAAAGAAAACTACAGTCCGTCCTCTTTCTGTAACTTCTTACAAAATTTCAATCCGATGCTCAGAAAGAAAGTTATGACGATTTTCCCCAGGTCACCTGTTTTGAATGTAATTCAGGAGTCTGCAAAAAGACCAACTTCCTCAGATCATATCTCCGAAAATATCGCGCGAAAACTCTGAAATTCGGACCCAAGGTTCAGCGCAATTTCTTCTCAAATGGGTTTTTTTTGCGACTTCTGAAACGTCACAGAAAAAAAGTTATAGCGAAAATGCCACGATGACCTGTTTGGAGCAGCGAAACCCTAGAATCCAAAGCTCTGATACCAAATGTTATGAAACCAGCTCAAGAAAAGATAGAAAAGAAAGATCAACGCCTTAGAATTCAGCCTCTTCGAGGGGGCAACCTCCTTTACATTACATAAATGAACAATTCTTGGATGATACAAATGACAAAACCTCCTTTCTATATATAGGAGTCTAAGGAGTCACAATATAATCCAGCCGACCTAACAATAATAATATAAAGCCACAAAAATAATAATAGAGGGATTCTATGGGGCACAAAAATAACAATATGTGGGTAATAGGGGCACAACAATATAAATAAGGGGTATAACTACAATAGTAATGGGGTAATCACTAGTATTATAGGGACCCAACAGGCCCATACCCTATTGGCTTCAGCTTCTTACCTTCACCTTGCATTCTGTCTTTGTTGATGTACAGCCAGACTTAATCACCAACTTGGAAGCTATGCTCAATTCGATGATTCTCATGCCTTGCCTTGTATTTGGCCTGGCTTCTTTCCAGTTGTTCCTGCATTGCCTGGTGAATTTCTTGGATTTTTTCAATGAACTTAGTTGCTTTGTCCACATCACTATGTCCATCAACTATTATGTATTTACTAAAGACAAAATCCAAGGGAGACCTTGGTGTAAAACCAAAACAAGTCTCAAAAGGAGATCTTTGTGTAGAAGAGTGCTTAGCATGGTTGTAAGCATGTTGCACATAACATAAATGTTCATCCCAAAGCTTGGGATGCTTGCTGCAATAGCCTCTGAGCAACTAGATCACTGTCCTGTTGACCACCTCTATTTGACCATCTGTTTGTGGATAAAATGCTATGCTCTTCTTCAATCTAGCATCCATTAACTCCCATATACTTGACCAAAACTTGCCAACAAATTGGGAATCTCGATCAGAGACAATAGAAGCGGGTAACCCAAAATGAACCCATATATGCTGAAAGAACAACTTTGTTTTTTGTTCAGCTGTAATTTGCTTGTTACAAGGTATTAAAATACACATTTTGTTGAACCTATCCACAATAACATATAAATAGTCATGACCTTTTCTACATTTTGCCAATCCCCCAACAAATTCCATGGAAACACTTTCCCAAGGATGAGAAGGAACTGGATGTGAAGTGTACAAGCCTAGTTTTCTATTGTTGGGCTTGATTTTAGCACACATGGTACACCATCTAATATATCTAGAAATTGTTTCATGCATTCTTGGCCAATAACAAAACCTTTGCAGCTATGCAACTATTTCACTTAAACCAAAATGACCTGATATTAGAGAAGTATGTGCCTCTCGGATTATGTTAACTCTTTCAGTTTGAGGAATTCATAACTTTCCAAAATGATACAAGAGTTGGTCCTTAACATTATAATCCAATACTTCTACTTGTTTGACCTGACTTAAAGTTGCATATACATCTTTAAAATCTACATCTTGAGCATATTGTTCAATGTAGCTTTCATGCAATACTGAATTATGCTTAAGTATAGTATATGCATTTATGATTGGTCTTGATAACATATCTACAACTTTATTGTGTATTCCTTTCTTATATCTAATGACAAGATGAAACTGTTGTATAAAACCCATCCATCTATAGTGTCTTGATTGCTGCAATTTAGTTTGTGAGTGCAAATATTGAAGTGGTTGATGATCTATATGTATAATTGTTTCTTTGCCCAATAGGTAATGTTTCCACTTTTTCACACTTTGCACTAATGCATACAATTCTTTATCATATGTGGGATAATTAAGTACTGCAGAATTAAATGTCTCATAGTGATAACATATGGGTTTACCATGTTGCATCAACATTGCTCCCATGACATAGTCACTGGCATCTGTTTCAATCTCGAATGGTCTTTGAAGATTCGGCAATGCTAGTACTGGTGTTGTACTAATTTTTTCTTTCAATTTGTCGAAGGCTTTCTGCTATTTGCCTCCCCACTGAAACACCTTGTTCGATCCTGTTAAAGCATGTAAGGGAGCTGCAATCAAGGAAAAGTTAGCAATAAACTTTCTCCAATATTGTGCTACTCCTAGGAAGCTCCTAACTTCTGTAGCAGATTTGGGTTTAGGCCAGTTCACAATGACTTCAACCTTAGAGGGATCTATCTTCAATTCACCACCCCCTACAATATGACCCAAATAATTTAAAGATGTTTTGCCAAATTCACATTTCGATAACTTAACATAAATATTTTCTCTTTTCAAAACATCTAGAGTCTACTTTACATGCTTCAAATGTTCTTCCCATGTTATACTGAAAACAAGAATGTCATCTAAATATAGAATTACAAAATCATCAATAAAATGTCGGAGCACATCATTTATAACTCTCATGAAAGTGGCAGGAGCATTAGTTAAGCCAAAAGGCATAACTAGCCATTCATACAGCCCTTGCTTTGTTTTGAAAGTATTCTTCCATGCATCTTGTTCTGCAACTCTGACCTGATGGTGGCCACTATGCAAGTCCAACTTGGAAAAGTAAACAAATTCTTTAGCTGATCTAATAGATCATCAATGCAAGGAAGGGGATAATGATTCTTGATTGTTATTTTATTCAGTGCTCTATAATCAATGCACATCCTCCACGACCCCGGATGCGGGTGGTCGCTAGACACATGGCGCATAAGGCTCGTCCAAAGGGCAGGTGTCCGCCCGGACGAGCCACGCATGACAGGAGGACACACCATAAATTCATCAACCCGCTGCATTTAAGGAAGGGAGTTAAGGGAGTTGACAGAGGCGTCCTGTCGACATTCATGGCGAGTCTTGAGAAGCGTAACATGGCGCTTCATAACCGCATTCTCTCGGACATTCTCCCGCAATTCCTATCTGCAACTGTTCTGATCTTGCCGGAGGTGACGGAGGTTCAGCCCTTCGACTCTCAGTCTGGCCCTGAATGTGATTGTGAGTGTTTAGCTGCTGCAGAGTGGGGCAATTGGCAGGCTCACAAGCAAGCCAGTGGCGACTCTGAGAATTTGGCAGTGCTTACTTACCCGCGTCTCTCGTTGGCTCTTGTTCTGGTTTCGATAGAAGTTGTGGAGGTTCAGAGTCTCGGCTCTCATTCAAGCTTTGAGAGCGAGGGTCAAGGCTCTGCGGCCACAGCTTTGGGCAATTGGGAGGCAAGGATCCGGTCTGGCAATAAACCTGTGCCAACATTGGTGTTGCGTTGCGGAATTGAGCGCTCTGTTCAGAGGACCAGAATGCAGCGCAATCGTGGAAGGGGCAACAGTGGTAGGGGAGGTCACAGTGGTAGAGCCCCCTCGACTTCTTCCTCAATTGAGGAAACCTCTGAGTGCAGAAGGCCGAGGGGAAAGCCCCCGGGCAGAGGTAGAATGGGGGAACCTCCAGCGCGCATGGACTGTGGGCATACGGAACACCCAATGGTGAGATACCGCATCCCCTGCACCTTAGCCAATTCTACTTTCTTCGTGACTGTCTCTGTGGAGCACTGCAGCAATCCCTGGGAAGATGAGGATGGTAATCCCCGGGCCAACCCTCCGCGTGTTCCTGGGATTGTTCCTACGGTGGAAATGGAATTCCCTGCTGTTGAGATGATGCGGCCCATACATGACCCGGGAGCAAGCCTGAGAGAACCTGTTTGTGACTATGGCGCTGGCCCAAGTGACCTTGGAACGCGCAACTCTGGTAAAGCCATCCTCCAGCCTCCCTGCTGCAAGGCGGAGGATGAATCGCAGACTACTGATGAAGATTAACATGCCCAGCTCGCGCTCCAGGTTCTACAGCAAGAATTTTTCTCTGTCAGCTCCCTATGCGGTTATATATGAGTCTGTCACTCTGTCTCTATGTAATTGTGTCGGTTTTATGTTATCTCTGTTCTGTGTCGATGCTCTTCAAGTGCTTTTGTCCATGTGTCAGCTACATGAGTGTGGCTCTAAGTCTTTGTCCATGTGTCCTATGTAATATTGGCATGAATACTCAGGTGTCTACTGTCTGTCCTCGGACAAATCTTACAGGGCCGCGGCCCCGTTGTAATTTTGATAATGTAACTTTGCTCATGCTGTAATATAATAGTTTAGCTTTACTTAGAAAAAAAAAATGCACATCCTCCACAAACCATCTTTCTTTCTCACTAACACAATTGGAGATCCACATGGTGAGGTGCTTGGTCTTATGAACCCTTTATCGAGCAGCCCCTATACCTGTTTCTTTATCTTTGCATTCACTAAAGAGAATAACCTGTACATTTTGATTTTAG
This sequence comes from Pinus tabuliformis, assembly GCA_031772625.1. Classification (NCBI taxonomy): domain Eukaryota; kingdom Viridiplantae; phylum Streptophyta; class Pinopsida; order Pinales; family Pinaceae; genus Pinus; species Pinus tabuliformis. Next base: position 192,454,156 of record CM062816.1, read on the forward strand.
GAAATGGAGCATCTTGCTGTAAATGAATATCATGTACAATTTCCCTTTTAGGTGGCAGACCTTTAGGTTCTTGAAATAGGATATCATATTCTAAAACAACTTTTTCTAAATCAGCTTTCTGTTTAGCATCACAGCCTTCAAATACATTGGTTTTATCAGGGTTCTTTTCCTTTACAACCATTAGTAAAAATTTCTTGCATGAATTTACAATTCTTTTCACCTGCCCTAAGTTTATGAGAGTGTATTTATTTTTGAGATGATGAGCTCTTACAATATATTCTATTCCATCTTTGTGAGTTGATACTTATTTTCAGTTCTATAGAAAATGGATTTTCTATCATACAAGTAAGGACTTCCTAAAACAATACCACATATATCCAAGGGAACTATATCTAACTCAATCTCATCTACAAAAGTTGACCTAAAAGCAAACCTAAGTTTACATTGTCTAGTCACTTGTAGCTTTGCTTTATCACATACCCAGCCTAATGGATATGGCTTCTTGTGAGGTGTGGTTAGTAGTCCCAACTTCTTCACAATTGCTTCAGAAATCAAGTTTACTTATGATCCACTATAAAATAAATTATCAATCTTTTGATGCTTGGAATAACTCTAATATGAAGAAGCTCATGCCTTTTCCTCTCATTTTCTTCATTGTCAATAGATTGTGTAGAATTACTAGTATATGATTTAGAATTTTTACCTTTTATACCTGTGGCTGTCACTGTTGTTTCATCACCTGAGTCAGACCCCAAATCTTTTTGAATAACAGCAATAGTCTTCTTCTTCTTGCCATCGAACTTCTTGGGTTTCAGCTCTGGACACCCTTCTTGCAGTGAGTGCATGAAGGTTTGTCTTTCTATACAGCGTTTTCCTTCCTCTCTTTCCATTTTTGCTTCCTCTTTTCCTTTTTCTTGCTTGCAGTGGGTTTTGATGATCCCCCAATCTCTGGGTTCACATTCTTGCCTCTAGCCTCTAGATGTGCAGGTTGAACTGATACCTCATCTATGCTAGTAGGGTTAAACATGAGAATGGTGTGACTCAAATAGCTATGCAGACCACCTATATACTTCAACAAAGTTTCAGGTGAGTCTAGAGAAATGCCTAGAATTAAAGCTCTTTTTCTAAATTCCTGGGTATAGCTTTGTACACTTTTCCCCTTTAATTGGCGAAGAGTTTGCCAACTCATCATTGCTTGCTACATATAAACTAGTGGATAGATTTATTTTTTTAATGGCAGAAACAAATTCACACCAGGTAGAAAGAATTTTACCATGCTTCTTCAAATCAGCTTGTGTCCTACCTTCCCCCCACACTAGGGCAGGTCCTCCAAGGCGAAGGCTGGCCAGCTGAATCTTTCTCCTTTTTGAATTGATGTTTCGCACCCTACAATATACATCAATTTGTCTAATCCAATTATCTAACTTTTCTGCATTTAATTCTCCATCATATATTGGAAAATCAAATTTTACATCTAATTTAATCAAAGATGTTTTCATGTTTTTATTTTCAGGGCTAGAAGGAGGTGTTGATGGAGAAGGATTTTCTCCTTTCCCTTTTCCTTCTGGATGGCCATCTAGAAGAGGTTCCTCTGTTCCTTTGTCTTGTTTGGAGGTTGAAGGACTTTCACCTCGACCTTTCTTAAATTCTCGATACATCTCTTCTACCATGGCTCTCATGGTCATGAAACTATCCATGAACTAAGAGTTTGATTCCAAGGGAATTTCTTCTGCCATTTTCCTCCTAGGATAGACTCTTCCAATTTCTGGGTTAGATTCAACCAGTTCTCCTTCTCCTAATTTGAGCTTTGACCTAGTTAGCATTCAACAATCCAACACAAGCTTATCTAACCTTAGCAAACCTAGAGCTCTGATACCACATGATCTGATAGTGAGATCTTTAGACAATTATTAAGGTATTACAGACTCATGTGCATGGATTTTCCTATGTTACTTTGTGCAATGGATCGATAAGATTGCGAAATACATAGACAATGAAGCAGTTAAAGAACATAATAGACACACACACATAAACACAACAAGTTTAATAAGGAGTTCACCCAACACTCCTGGGCTACATCTCCTGGTCCGGCCTTCAGTGGTGACCTCTCTATTATGTCTTCAGAAGCGGATTTTTTTATAGAAGTGAGCTCAATTTGACTTTCACACAACATGTACAAGACAAAAAGGCTTCACTTGGATCACCCAAGTCTTTTTGAGTACATAGACTCTCCTCATTGACTCTTTGTCTCTGTTTGCTCTCTGACTCAGCACTACTTGCCTCTGTTTCTGTCAGTCTGTGGCTTTAAAGCCAATCAGCGCTGTCTGTTTGTTTCTCCTTCTTGGGCTCTTTGGCTTCCCAGCCTCCATCTACTCAAATCCTCTTCTGAGCATTAGCAATAATTACTAAATGCTTTCAAGTATGGTGGCGACCTGTTCTGTAATGGAATGGGACATCGGGCCTTTGAAATTCCCAGAAACAGCGTTCTTTGTTTACATAGTGAAACACACTAAAAACTGTGAAAATCCGCCAAACTGTCGTTTATCAGATTTGAAATACTATAGATTTTGCCTTATAACTCTTGTCGGGTCCACCTTTATGTCGCTTATCACATCCCCACCATTGATCTGGGAGATCTGGATCCAACGGCGGAGGTTCATCTCAGGCGGCTCATTTGTACAAGGGTTAATCGCCTGAAAAGGGTGGTTTTCTCTCTCCAAGGCCTACCCAAAATCCCACTTGTTTTAGATCTCAAAACACATATTGTTGCGTCTAAAAACCCTTTGGGGTCCGTTAAATCACCCAAATCGCGTTTCCCTTGGTTTTTGTTTATTTAATGAAAACACAACTTTACATAGAAAAAGCCCTTTTTTACGGATCTCAAACTATATCAAATATCATTTATGATCCCGTCGGGTCCAGCCATCGCATCGCATATATACATATAACCCCACTCCATTGTACTGCTCTGACACGATATGGCGATATCGCAATCACACATCGCATAAGCCCTCGGGCCGTTTGGTAACCGCTCCTTTGTAATCACTGATTGTGATATCGCGATTCAACTTGGGCTGTCAATCTACGCGCTTGGTCGATGGTCCTCATTGACCCACGCTAATCGCAATCACAACTGTCATATGGTCACCTCTGATGGCCTCTACCTGTCACCGCCGACTGCGATTTTCCGATCAGATCTGGACCGTTGATCGGCCAGATTCGACGGCTCCTGTGCATTGCTCCGTTGACCTTCGATAGACTTCATTTCACTGTTTTCTTTATGTTTTTTCCTCTCGATAGTGTTATCCGACTTTTCTAAAGTTATTCTCATGCGATAGTTTTGATCTTTAGAAGACTTAGAGGGTTTTCTAGGATCCCTTTAGATCAACCGCATAGCCCAATGGTAAAATACAACCCTTTTCATCTAAGTAAGTGATCCCACCACCCAAATTCAAATCAAAACCTAAGCACAATCATAACTAGAATAAAATTAATTAACTAAAACAAAGTTAAATCATAAAGAGAGAGCCCTCTCCGAGATTAGGAAGGCTAGGTCCTGATCTCCAAAAGTGGTTTGTGGTTACCTCTATCATTTCTTTTTATGACGACTTTGAAGAAATTTTGGAGTGATATCGTCATTAGTGACCATACTGGGGACTTCGATCCTCAGTCTCATAAAACTTTAAGGAAACCTTAAATTTAATCTACAGCCCCTTAAGGTCATTTTCCGAAGTTGTTTTGAAAAATTTCATAAAAAATAGTTTAAAAAGTTAGAATTTTGGCTCCTAAGAAGACTCACTATACCAAGGCAAACCCAGATCCAAACCCTGCTACTATAGTTGATGACCAGACATAATTTTAAGAAAACTAGAAAACATAGAAACTCAAGAAAGTAGTATCCAATTAGTCAGAGAAAAATCACTCCCTGAGGAGTTGTCAACTTTAGAGGAAATCCCTTTTGATTTGTCATTTGACCTCTCATTATTTAGAACTAAATATGAGAATGCCATCCATGAAACTGTGTTAGACACTGAGTTTGTTCAACTCATTGAATCAAAAGGGGTGATCATCCATCCAGATTTAGATAAATTTGTCTTGGAGAATTTTGACAAGTTAGAAGCTTTGACCTCTACGTTGATAAACCATATAGATGATGCTTACCTTCAACAATCTGTTTAACTAGCTGCCCTTACTGTTGTTGCCTCTAAAATTTATGCATAATCTTCACTCACTGTAAATACACCTTCTTTTACTACCACCTCCAATAGTATCTACCACAATCCATCCCCTAAACCAATTATTCATCAACCATCCTCACCATCATCTATTTCAAGCCCTCCCTCAACTACCAACACTCTACCCCCTAGTCAAGCTAGAATCCAAGCTATGGCAGACTGATATGCACCTCTAGTTTTACCTGCACAACTCCATGCCATGCCCCAAGATTATCAAAGAAAAATCTTTTTGTTTTATGCTACTAGTCAATACATTGTCCAACAACATGTGAAAAAAATGACTAAATTTTTTGAGTTGCATGAGGTAGATGAATCAGATGTCCAAATGAAGTTACTTGCCCAAACATTAACTGGGGATGTTAAGAAATGGTTCAAAGCTTTACCTACTACCCATACTGCAGAATTAGCTACTTTTCATAGATTATTCCTTGATAGATGGGAAAGAAAGAAAAACCCCTTGCAAATAATTTCTGAATATGATAACATTAGAAGAGCTCCTAATGAGTCAGTTCAGGATTATTGTATTAGGTTCAATAACATCTATAATGCAATCCCTGCTAATCTTAAGCCTCCACCTAACCTAGCATTAATCAAATTCCTTGATGGTTTTGACACTGACATGTCACACCAGTTAAGGGAAAGAAACCCTCAAACATTGGAACAAATGCAAAGTAACGTTGTTAGTGTAGAGGCCAACCTATTAGCTAAGAAAACGAGAATGAGAAATGAAAAGAGAGCTGTAATTAAAGAGGAAAATTCCACTTCTGATGGAAAAATATATAATTTAGAAAAGAGTTTAGAGATAATAATGGATAGATTAGAAAACATGGAAAGGAAAACTCAATGGGAGAATCAACACCCACCCCCAATAAGAAACCCCAACTTTAGGAAGAATCCTAATGCTGGAAATAATGTTATACTAGATTAGCAGATTAGGCCTCCCTTCTAGGGGAACTATGCTGAGGGTTCACAGAGCCATGAAGAAGAGGATGATACACAGATAAACTTGTTAGGAATAGACAATGAAAATGTTGTTTTCTTACTCAAGAAGAACAAGAGTTGTACATGCTGCAACAATTGCAATTAGAATATGGTGAGACCTTTGACTTTAAACAGGGTTATGAGTCAGCTATATATGAGATTCAAAAACAGTATAGCTTAAGAAGTAAAAATAACAATGAAGCTCCCACAAAAAGATCAATAGAGACCCAAAATGAAAAGATAATAGAAGCTCTTGTCACTAAAATTTTACAAATCCTCCCTAGGGGAACACTAGAGACTTCTAACCCAAAAATTGTATATATAAACTCCAATAAAACTAAAACTGAAACAATCACTCAAAACATTCCAAAAAGGAGTAATCAAAGCAAAACAACTAAAACACAGACTGAATTGCCTAGTATTGAAAAACAAGATAAAGACACACAAACTGCATTTTTTAAGGAAGATCTCATCCAAACAAACAAAGCTTAGATCCCTTTCAACATCAAAACTAAAATAGCAAAATTGAAGATATCAGTTCCCTTGACTGAGTTATTAAAGGATGAATCCTATAGATCACAGATAACTGAAACTTTAAATATAGGAGAGGGAGAAGATGTTGTCAATTTGAATGATGATCAACCTGAATTATTGTTTGGCCCTGAGGCCAATGGTATTCATCAGCAAGGGGGAGTCCCCCTTTCTACATTAGCCTAAACATTCATGAAAAAATACTACATAACGCTATGTTAGACTCAAGGGCATCCCATAACTTGATGCCAAAAGCAATCATGGAGAGACTGAACTTAGACATTACCACACCATATAAGGACTTATTTTCCTTTGACTCTAGCCAAGTTAAATGTCTTGGTCTGATCAAGGATTTATGTGCAACTCTAGTCCAATGCCCAGCAAAGAGTATTCTTATGGACATAGTAGTTTTAGACATCCCACCCAAATATGGAATGTTTCTATCTCACTCATGGGGAGCAAAATTGCAAGGATCCTTGCAGTTAGATATGTCTTATGCCACCATATCTGTTTTTGGCCAACAAAGGAAACTATATAGAGAGACCTTGATCAAATACATGGTGAGTAGTGCTGAGAAACCACAAAACTTTCCCATATAATCCATGCATTATGATATGGACTCTTTCATCTTGTACAATTCCGACCATGATAAAAAGGAAATCACAGCTAAAGAACTGAAATACAAAACAACTGACAGTGAAAACATTTTTCATGAGTCCCTATGGCATCTATATTTTGATGGATTTGTGAATAGATTAGGGGCTCGTGCAGGAGTGTGGATCCACAATATGGAGAATACTCATTCTGAGGGACATGAATTCAGATTAAACTTCAAGTGTTACTACAAACAACATGGCCGAGTATGAAGCTCTGATCTTAGGGTTACAAATGGTTAGAAAACTTGGATCCAAGAGAGTTTCTATACTTGGAGACTCGGAATTGATTATTAAATAGATAAATGGTGAATACTCTGTAAACAATCCTAGACTTAGTCAATATAGGGAAACTGTCCTATATTTGATTAAAGACCTCCTAGAAACAAACTTTGCTGCCATTCCTAGGAAACAAAATATGCAGGCCCACAGTCTTGCCACTTTTGCTAGTACCTACAAATTTCCCTTTCAACCCAACCATCAGTACACTATAGAAGTGAGACATAGGCCTATTATACCAGACAATTTGAAGTATTGGCAGATTTTCTCACAGGATTCTCAGATTTATGACTTCATGAATGTTGAAGGTGAGTTTCAGAATTGTAAAATAGATACAGACTGTATAATATAAAATGACATAGATGTAAATATTTTAGATATAGCTAAACCTACTAATTTCACTAGAGTAGAAGTATATAACTTAGAAAATGTAGAAATAGAGGAAATAATGAATGATGATCCTGAAATTCTTAATCTTAAAAATATTTTTTTGCCTAAGGGATTAGTCCCCCTAGAAGATTTGTTTGACTCAAACGATGTAGCTAGGAAACCGAAAATGGAGCCTTTTAGAGTAGACATAGAATATTTGTTTGACTCAAACGATGTAGCTAGGAAACTGAAAATGGAGCCTTTGAGAGCAGACATAGGAGAATGTAACATGGGAACTAAGGAAAAAACAAAACTCATTAAAATATCAAAAACCTTACCTCCAGAGGAAAAGGTAAAATACATAAATCTATTTAAAGAGTTCCAAGATGTATTTGCATGGAGTTATGAAGACTTGAAGTCTTATGACACCTGCATAATCCAACACAAAATGCCTCTCAAAGAAGATCATAAACCTTTGAAACAGAAACTTAGGAGGATTAATCCAATTCTTATGCCATCTATTGAGAAATAAGTAAGAATGTATGATGCCCAAATTATAGCTCCCATTAGATACTTAGATTGGATTTCAAACTTAGTCACTACTAGGAAAAAGACTAGAGAAATAAGACTTTGTGTTGATTTCAAAAATTTAAACAAGGTCTCATTAAAAGACAACTATCCTCTACCAAAAATGGACCATATCCTTCAAAGGGTAGTAGGCTCATCTAGAATCTCTTTACTTGATGGATTTTCTAGATCTAACCAGAGCTTATTTCAACTAGAGGACCAAGCCAAAACTACATTTACCACTCCTTGGGGCACCTTCATGTATTTGAAGATGCCTTCTGGATTAATGGACGTAGGAGCAACATTTAAAAGAGCTATGGATATAGCTTTTGACAAGGAGATCCATGATTTCTTAGTGGTATACCAAGATGACATCACAATCTTTTCTAAATCTGATAATGAACACCTAGATCACATCAGAAGAGTTTTCACTAAATGCAGGAAATCTGGGATTTCTTTAAACCCCAAAAAGGCACTCTTTGGTATAGAAGAAGGAAAGTTGTTGGGACATATCATATCTAAAGATGGAATTAGAATAGATCCTACTAGAATAGAGGCCATCTTAACCATCACCCATCCTAGAAACATCAGAGTATTGCAGTGATTTTTAGGCAAAATTAATTTTCTTAGGAGATTCATTTGAAATTTAGCAGAATTAATAGAGAACTAAATAACATGTTAAGAAAGGATTCAACACTTAAATGGACAGTAGAGGCCAAACAGTCCTTTGAAGCCATCAAGGAAGCCCTAAACAAGACTCCAGTCCTTATAAGTCCGGATTTTCATAAAAAATTTATAATTTTTTCTTTTGCTTCAGAACACACCATTGCAGCAGTCTAGCTGCAAAAGAGTGACCAAGGATATGAACAACCAATTGTATTTTTCAGTAAATCCTTAAGAGATGCCACACTCAAATACAATATTATGGAGAAATAAGCACTGGCTTTAGTAAAGGCTATCAAAGATTTCAGAGTCTATATTTTGTATTCTCACATCATTACTTATGTTCCAAATTCAGTAGTTAAGGACATTTTGACACAAAATGGGCCTAAAGGGAAAAGAGGCAAATGGATTGCCACTATACTGGAATATGACATAGAAATAAAGTCTATTAGACTTATCAAAGGCCAAGGTTTAGCCAAAATCATGGCTAAATCGAACTGTCTGGCCCTAAATATTAATTTCATTGGTGCCCTTGATGATCAGGAAGAGATGGTGACTCCATAGATCAGTGAACCTTTTTCAGATTTACCCTGGTATGCAAATATCATATTTGTATTACTAAACTTGCAACCTCCTCCTAGTTTAATAAGAACTAAAGAATTTGAAAATGAAGTCATTAAGATATTGTATTATAGATAATGCTTTGTTTTGGAAAGACATTAGTGGTATTGTTTTGAACTGTTTACTGAAAGAGGAAGATGATAAAATTATGCAAGAATTTCATGCATGGGATTGTGGAAGACACTTGTATTGGAAGACCACTGCTGACAAATTCTGAGGACTAGTTTCTACTAGCCCACTTTGTTTTCAGATGTTAAGAAACATGTGACCTCCTGTCATAAGTGCCAGATATTTGAGGGAAAGAGAAAACTTTTACCCTTGCCTCTTAAACCAAAATCCACGAAATTCCATTTAAACAATGGGGGTTATAGTTCATTGGAGAAATACACCCAACCTTCTCAGCCCAGCATAAGTGGATTTTGATAGCCACTGATTATTTACCAAATGGATAGAAGCCATTCCTTCTAGACAAGCCATAGACACTGTCATTATCTCCTTCCTAGAGAATAATATCCTGTCAAGATTTGGATGCACCCAAAAACTCATTACTGATAATGCCACTGCCTTTAAATCTAAGAGAATGATAGACTTCTATAACAAATACCACATCACCCTTGGCCACTCCACAACCTATTACCCTCAAGGTAATGTACTTGCAGAATCCTCTAACAAAAGCCTGATCAATATCATTAAGAAATTACTGGAAGACAACAAAAAGACATGGAACAAAAAGTTGGTCAATGCCTTATGGGTAGACAGACTAGTTACCAAGAAGTCCATTGGAATATCTCCCTATCAGTTAGTATATGTGATGCATGTAGTTTTTCCATCGTCTTTGGGAGTGCTAGTGATAAATATCATCTACGAATTACAGGTGGAACCAAATGATATCCAGAGAAGGATAAATCAGACCATACACCTGCAGCAAACCAGAGAAGAAGTATATATAAAATCACAGGTAATCCAGGACAAAATCAAAAAGGTATTTGATAAAAATACCAAAGCAGATGATTTTTACATAAGTGATAAAGTTCTTAAGTGGGATTTAAGAAGAGAAGACAAAGGCAAACATGGCAAATTTGACTTCTTATGGCAAGGGCCTTATGTAATTTATGGTTACAGGAGTAACAATGTTTTTTTCTTAAGAGAGAGAGATGGATCAAATCTACCAAGAGGACCTATCAATGGTAGAATGTTGAACCATTACTTTTCCATTGATTAACAATAGTTCATTTTACTTTTCGTCATTGTACATAACATTGCAGAGTGTAGATTGGATTGGATGGTGATATTTTGAAGTTGAAGCCCGGAGAGAAGGCCCTGAGCTTTGAAGGTTTCACCATCATAAGAATGAATAAGGTAGAAATCACAAAAGAATAGTTTACAGGATAACTGCAGTCACAATTCGAAGGCTACTAATCTTAAAGTTTTTGACATTTCACTAGGAAATGCCATCCCCATGTAGAGCAACTATTAGGGTCCTATAATAATAGGATTCATAATTTTGAATTGTCTATGGTTAGTCTTGTAATATTTTACATACTTTTGCTTTCTACAAAATTTTTTCCATATTAGAAATTAAAAAATGTAAAGAGGGTATGTCCTAAAAGAAATATCAAAGGACAAGAAGAATAAGAAAAGATAAAAAAGTGAAAAAATATGAACCCCAAAAAAAAACAGATCATTAAAGTGTGCAAGTCTAAGTGCCACTGCTTTTTACTTTACTATGAAAAATAATGGTTGTGTGTAGCTTGTCATAAATGCCACAACCCATGATAATCAAAATGTTTAATATTGACTACTTCATGCTTTAAATTTCATGTTTATAGATAGAGAATAAAGATCTAGCCAAACTGTTTAATATTGGCAGATCAATAGTTAGGTAGAGAAATAAAATGTTCTCATAAGCTTAATCTAAGCCATTGGAAGATATAAGATTAGAATTAGATAGTTTGCTTTTCAAAAAAGAAAAAGGAAAGAAAGGGTCTGCTAGTCTAAATGCACCCAATAAAGTGAAGAAAAAATGTTAGGGTAAGTAGAAGAAAGGTTGCAGAAGTACAAGGTTGATTGAAGCATAAGCACATTTATCATGCTTAATCCTATGTTTCAGTGTGTAGGAGTAGTTATGAAAGTGAAAGGATGTTCACAAGTTAATATGGCTAACTTCCCCTCATTTCATTTCACACCCCACTACATATTTACTAATTTCCCCATTATCCCATCATTTCCTAAGAAAATACCATTTTCCCTTCATTTTCACCCTTGCCCCTTGGTTTCACACATTTCCCTAGCAATTTACCTTCCAAAGTCATTCCCCTACCCAAAAACCCCTTTTCCCTAGTGTGAAATGCATTCCCATTTGAAAAAATCATTTTCCCCTTATTAATTTCCCTATTTCACACAAAAAACCCATAAAAAACCATAAAAACCCTTATCCTAAGTTTAAATCCCCCCCCTTTGTATTAATTTATTAACTCCACCATTCATACATTTCGCGACAAAACCCCTAAACCCCATTTAACCCATAGAACCCCTTTTAGCCTAAGTTTTGTCTCCCTCCCGCTTTATTTAACTTAACTGTGGAAATTCACCAATTCCCGATATAAAAACCTTTTAACCCACCCTCTTGGTGTGGTTAACAAAACCCCGTTGTAGTTAACCCTGGTCCCACTCCATAAACCCGTTCATTATATTTTTAACCTGCACCACTTATTCATTAAATAATTACAAATTAACTGTAATTATCCCACGGGCCCCGCTAATCTCCACCTGACTGCCCTTCGTGCATCTTGACCACGCGATAGCCATTAGATCTATCACCCCCAGATCTAATGGCACGCATCCATATTGCACGCTTCCAATCTCCAACCTTTACCAGCCCGAGAGCACACGAGATTCGTGGTTTTGCTCGGGCCCCTTGCGGTTACATGGCAGCATCACATTAACTCGTGTGCTCTCCAAAAAATATTGCCCGATGGCCAAAATCGGTGTGATGAGCCTTAATACCGCCTCCCCACTAAAGCCGAAACCATCACTGTTCATAATATGAATTTCCACGCCAAATTTATCTGTTACCCGTTAAAACACCAAAGATGCTCATTTTCGCTCTTTTCACTTGTTTTTCACTAAAAACCTACCTTAGCCATATATGCTACCCTGAGCCTCTGCAACCAGATTTCACCATGAATTACCTACCGAACACGATCCAAACTTTTTCCATAGTTCTTCCCACTTTAGTACAGCCTTCAGTCACCTCCTCGCAGACCGGTGTTTTATTAATGAATTGTTGTATTTTGGAGGTGATTAGAAGACTAGGAGCTTGGATAAACAATTTTGATAGTAGTTGCAAAACTTGTTTACTCCAAGATTCACAAGGAAATGAATTCAAAAGCCTTTATTCAAAAGAAAAAGACAATTAACACAGTAATGGTTAAAACAGAGAAGAAATCATTTACATAAAGAAATATAGTTAAAACACTGAACAGAGGAGGCAGATAGAGAATACAGTTTAATGACAAACAGATGAAATATACAGAAAGATGATCAATATCCAACTATTAGATGCTGATACAGGGAAAAAACTAAATGGTTTACTGTTGAAATACAAAGTAAAAGTTTGAAATGTATAGTAAAAGTAAAAAGCACAGTAAAGGATATTGACAGGTCAGCAAGGTCAAAGTGTATCAGATTAAAGTGTATCAGATGAAAGTTCATAAGTAAATATGACATCCAGCGTAAAGACCAAACAGGCAAGCAGCTTAAAGGGCAAAAGATCAGAGACTAAAAGACAACATAACCTAAATAATAAGGACATCAAACAACAATTCAATAGCTATCTCTATCTTCTTGCATGAAGATATTTCCTCTTCCTAGATTAGTTCTCAATGCGGTTTGAGATATTTTGTAAGTTCTTTTTGTATAAATACTTCATAATTCGAAGTATACAGGGTGGATTGCTATACATTTGTAGAGTTATTTTTATCTTAAACCTAAGGGTGATTGTACCAACTTTCAAGTCAACAGATTGGAGCAAGTAATAAAATGATTGCACTAGAGGATTCATGAGATGAGCTATTCTAGTGAAGTATCTTCTTTTTCTGAATTTGTTACTTTCTTATGTGTTTCATAAACTTAATTGTTATCTGAATTTGAATGAAGTAACTGGAAATTTATGCTCAGAAGCTTGGCCAGTAGGCAGAAATCAGCGAAGGCGAACATCAATTTTTATTCTCTTACACAAAATAGAACATTCCAAAACCTTGACTTTCTACCAAACCCTAATACTTTTGACAATTTTGTAAACCTCCTTTAAGCTCTTACACACAAGAAAATATGCCAAAACCTTGACTTTCTAGCAAACCCTAATATTTTTTATAGTAGTGCAACAAAAAAGCGCAGTGGTGAAGGAATAGATATGAAAGTGACTAGCTGAGCACACTCTTGAACATTTTGAAATTAATTTTGAAGTATTAAACACAAAATGAAAAAGAAAAACAAACTTGTAGAACCTAGAGGTCATTAAGGTGCAAGAAACCATAACAACTGTGAAAGTGCAGCAAATTCCCTGCAGCAAGAAAGTGCAACAAGAAAGTGTGGCAAGTGTCCTACTGACATCGAGAGCGCCTAAGGAGAACAAGTGATGAACTCAATGACTTGTTGGAAGATAAATTAAGATTTTAAAACACTCCATGTGATCTAGAAACTTTTTTAGTGTAATCATGACCTTTTGAAATTTAAAATCCTCAAGCGAAGGAAGAAACACAACAGATTTTTACACCTTTGTATTTGCAAATGATGTCACAAGGTTTGACGTAGCTACAAACTGACCAAATTAAATGACCAAGCTTGGCATTGACTACTATAACATAAGACTCTAACAACATTGAGCTTCATCAAATAAGAAATGCACTAAAAATCCATGAAGATCATATTAGAAGCCTAGAAAACTAGTTGTAGGATGTTTATGCAACGGAGAAAGAAATTTGAGACATCAAGCTCCATTTGACTATTAATTTAACTCAATCCTCAATTTTGTTTGCACTAGGAATGTATCCTCTCAACCTTATCGATGTACATGTAGAGAAATCCTTCAATTAAAATTTAAGATTTCGGATTTTAAGCTTTTAATGAGTTTATTATCTCCCATAAAGATATATAGAGAATTTAGAATAATATTAAACTTAGATAGAGTGGGTGACAACTTTTTCTTATAACCAACACCAAATTCCTTTAGTTCTAAATCTATTTTTACAGAGCAAAACTTGAGAAAATATTTGTATTTCAAGAGATTTGAGCCTTCACATTTGGTAAATCTAGAGTCAAGATAGAAAGTTGGTTCCAATAGTGGGAATTACATGAAACTTATTTTTATACGAATATGATCATTTAAAATTTATTAAGTATCATTTTTAGCATAGAAAATGTTATGACGAAGACCACATCAAAACTTTAAATAATCATCTTTATTTTATCCATGGATGTAGCTTTCCAATTTACCCATATTGATTAACTTTCAAATATTTTCATATTAATCATATTGAAAAAGAAATCGTCTTTGAAGACAATTTAAACATTTAAATTTTGATATCCTATAAATCTATTAGTTTAATGTTCCATTTATCTAAATATTATAATGATTTTAATATACAAATACTCACAAAAGAATTACACCCAATCAAACAAAAAATAAATTTCAACTTATTAGTGAGAATCATTTTAACATCATCATAATATGTATTTTGAAACTGGTAAATACTATGAAAGTTCCAGCCATATCACATAATAAATAAACTAAACCAGAATTCTTATTAATTTAGATAAAATATTAAACACTTTTTTACTATAATGTTTTTACTAAAACTAATACAAATCATTATTTTTAAAATAATCTCATTATTATTATGTTCACTTTTTTCTAAGAAATACAAATTTCATTTATGTAATTTACAAAATCTAAACACCTACAAATTTTATAAACCACCCACACTAATTTTTTTGAATAATTAAATAATTAAAATTAGTTAATTATTAATCTAAATCAATTTTTATTATAAGCACTCACATCAATAGAATATACTGAAATCACTTTATCAAAATAAAATTTCCTCATGTCATATACACTAGAATAAATTTATTTCTTTATACAGAATCCAATGTTTAATTTAAATAAATGTACATATCTCAATTCCTATACTAAAAAAATGGCATCACGCATGAAACGTGGTTGTAGATCATGCTTCATTCGCTCACTCTGAGACGACATGATTGTCAAAGAGAGAAAACATTAATGTCGATACAACAAATATTGAAACCAATCCATGAATATTGAAATAAATTTCTTTCTTTACCTTCATTTTATTTTATGAAAATGCTTCAATTTAAACTAATAATCATCATCGAAACCTTCGTTTGAAAGAAATTACATCATCACAAAACATTGAAATGTAAAGGATTGAAAACGTGAGGAGTATATGTAAAACGTTGAAAATATAAGTATTATTTTCAATTGAATACAAGAAACATGGAAAGCAATGAACACAATAAATGTAATACAATAAAATTAAGGTAATAAAAATTAAATTATATATAATATATATTAGCATAGATTTATTTAAATATGGATTTAATATGAATTAAAATTAGATAGAATATATATAAACATAGATTTAATATGAATTAAGACGGATCAAAGTTTTTTATGTGTGAAATTTCTTAAAGCCCAAAATACAATGTATTAATTTTTATTAATTTTTATTGTTTAAATTATATTTTAGAATATATATAAAATTAATAAACATTTTAATCATCAAAATTTATTTTTTTCATGACATATATATAATTGTTTTTAAATGATATATAATATATATGTAATCAAAATTAAAATATTTTACTTAATATGTATATCGAGACATTTTAT
Organism: Pinus tabuliformis; assembly: GCA_031772625.1. NCBI lineage: Eukaryota > Viridiplantae > Streptophyta > Pinopsida > Pinales > Pinaceae > Pinus > Pinus tabuliformis. The sequence goes on from CM062816.1 coordinate 192,469,971, forward strand.
CATGTAAATTGAAATAGTTTGTTTATTATTAATATGTTTTTAAGTATATTTCAATATTAATTCTTATTTAAATATTTACTTTTAATTGCTTTCTAATATATTCAATTTTTTTTATTATAGTTAACATTATTTTCTATTTATAACATATTTTTTATTTTTTACTTTTATTTATATGTTAAAGAGGCACAAACATCCCCTCATACTGGGTTCTAGAATGAGCCTCTAGGCTCAATAAAAAAATACATTTATTTAGTTTTTATTTATTTATTTTAAACTTAATAAATATATTATTTATCATTTAATCTTATTTCATATAATGTTTTAAAAAATAGCTTACATTTATTTATAAAAAAAATGAAATGAATATAAATAACGATTAGAGAGCAATAGGTTTTTAAATAAACTATTCCATCATATAAAGATATGATAATACCATTTATGAGCTTAGTCTAAACAAACACAAGCTCTTTCATCTAGCTACAATTTCTTTTACCTATTTCCTTAAAAAAAATAAGTTTCAAGACTATTCCACTGGTAGATACACCAAAAATGGTTTAACAAAAAGTAAAATTTACTCAACATATTGATTCAATTTCTTTAGTCAGTTGAAGAGGTCTCCTCTTTGTTGATCTTGGTTCTAGCTCAATCCCTATTAATGTTCAAGCATAATTAGAAGACATTCATATTAAATAAATGAAGTTTGGAGCTTCCTAGGAGTTTCAATTTCATTCTTTGAGGTCTTTCTTACCTCTTGCCAAAGGGGGGACCTGAATTTTTATTTAAAACTTTTGGAAATGATGGAGGGGAGGAAGCATTACCTTCAACCTTCTTTGCAAATGCAAAATCACATTCCATATTTCTCTCCTTTTTTACAAGAATGACCTTTTTTCTACACTTGATTCCTTATCTTGGGTTTGCTTAAATATTGTCTAAAAGACCTCTTCCAATGACCTTTGAGAACCTAATTTTTTATCCTTATTTGAATGTGCACTTCCAACATCTTAATTTGTGTGGTGACCTTCTTGACTATTCCTTGTGTTTATAGATGAATGAAAAACCTCTTTTATTGGACCATCTATTAGGTAACTAATCCTCAGGATTAACCTTGGGTAAGTTTGGGTAGTTATTGGAGTCCAAGAACACCCGGGAACTAATTCAAGGATTTCCTATATGTATTTATATGTACAACATGTACATAATTCTTTGAGATAATTTAATATACAATTTATTTGGTTTCCATTTTGATTATCTTATAGTGGTATCAGAGCGGGAAGTTTATCCGTCGGCCTTTTGATTGATGAGCCACTAGTTTTGTGGCAATCCAGAACTTTGGACGAGAGATCTTGCAGAAGATTCTTAATCGACGGATTGTGGCAGAAGGGGTCTGTCTTTGATTCCTCGTTGGGCATGTTGCTAACTGGAGTATTCGAACACAGCGAAAATAACAAGTCTGTCTCAAAACATTTGAAGTGTGGTTGTTGTCAAGGGTATATGGTTTGTTGATGCGTGGTTCAAGTAAATGAAGGTATGGAGCCACATCCATGTCCATAACTTGTAAATATATGCCATGCATTGTGATTGTATGTGTACAAAGTGGTTGTCTTGTATACAAAGATTTGAAAAACATTGATTTTCATGGATTATATTTAAAGTCGGTTATTAAAAAATTGTAAAAACAACTGATAAGAACCAGATGGTGCGTGCATTGGTTGAAGGCTTGTTATGTACACCACTCATAGTGTTTTGTCATCAAATGGTAGAATTCAAATATTTTGAAATTTTTTTATATGCATTGCCATATTGTCAATGTCGTTGAATTCTCCCTATGAGAGTTTTAAAAGAAATTAAAATTGAGATATATGAGGGCAACATATTTGGATAAAATTGAGATATATGAGGGTTTTACATTCAGTACGGAATTTCAGTTTTGTGTGCAGTAATTTTTATTTTTATTTTCAGTAGTTTGACTTTAAAAATAAGAAATAGGAAGGGTTCCTCTGCCATCTCTGTAAAGAATTAATCACAGATGTTCTGTGGAGTTTACTGAGAAAGGATTTATGTCCTCAAAGGATTTCGAACCTGTAATGCCAACTTAGAGACTCGCACAAGTCATTTGAATTCCTCATCAGAAAGAAAGTCATTGTTTTGAAGATATTGCCGAATGTCTAGTTTCATGTTGTTAGCATGGACTCTGTGTAAAGATTCAGTGGGATGTGGTGGTCTGATGGACAAGAAAATTTGAAATTTGGGATGCATAAATTTGTCTATAAAAAAAGAAATCGATTCCAGTGTTTTCATGCTGCATGGTGAAATACGGTTGTCATTCTGCAAAAGTGCTGGTAAATAATACTGAGGTTGAATTGGTTTTATACTTTGGAGTATTCTCACTAACACGGCCTTGAAAAAAAATAAGTTTTTTCATCCGAGGATTATGTTGTTGTATTTGAACAAGCAATCAAGCATTTAGCCCGTGGTACTGTGACCCACATCACTTCATCAAGGAGAGAGGAGCTGCGTTCGAGAAATTACTTAGGTGTTTTTGAAGCCTGGTATGTGAGTTGATGATTGTGTTGAAGGCCACCACAAAAGCAAAATTTACCTTTTATGGATTGAATCGCTCGAAGCGGGAAGAAGAGGTATTTGACAGTTTTGATTGAGCATTCACAAAATATAAAATCAAGAAAGGAGGAAGAATATATTGTTTTATTGGTTTAATTAGAATGATATTACTTTGATTTCAATAAGGAAAGAAAAGGGTTTGTGGTTAGAAGAGCTAATTAAGGATTATGAGGTCATGAGTTCAAATCTTTGTGGAGACATTTTTGAAGTTGTTAAGAGCACATATTTTTTGCAATAGTTTCATGGTTGATCTTACATTGTAAAAGGGTGCATTTTCGGTTGAACCCGACACCCAGTTAAATCATCATCAATTTGTTTGTATTGGGTGCATTTTTTGTGGTAACCGACACCCCTTTTTCAAAGTTGATTGCTGAAGAACATGGCCAAAGTCGATGATTTGTTGCAGTTATTACACAATTTAATGTCATCCAATGTTCATAACAATGTCCAAGTCAGCAAGGACACGTTCCTTGACATCCAAATATATTTACAAAATGTGAAAAGTAAAATTGAATTTTTGGAACTAGAATCCCAGTTTCAGCGAGAAGAAATGCAGAAGAAGAATTTTGAACTCGTTCTTCTTCAGAATAATAGTGTTTTTGAGCTCGATCATCACTTAGAAAATAATCAAAGTAATGTTTATGCAAGACTAGAAATTGCTCTTGAAGAGCCTGTTCTTGAGCCTGGTTTGCAAGATGAGCAACCATCACAACCTCTTCAGCAACCTTTACGGAGATTTTCAAAAGGAAATGCAACAAAAGTTCTTATGAGAAGACTCATATTCCCAAAACTTTCATAAGGCGATGGGAAGAGGTTAGACACAATAAACACAGAACTGGTTTGGGTTACAAAGAGGATATTCTGGATGTATCTTTTCACATACCAGATTTTTCTAAACCGATACAATTCTGAAGCGTTGGATTTTTGGATGTTGTTGTTCCAGAACAAGTTGATAGATGCCAACAATGTAACAGAGTTGGACATGTGAAAGATTGGTGTTTTGATCTTCACTCGTGTGAGCATTTTGGAAAGTGAAATCATCATACAAATAGATGTTCCAGAAAGAAGTCTACTACAAGAGAGAAGGTAAATTTCAAATGGATTGCTTCTTGGGATTGGACCAAAACAGCCAAGAAGATTTACAGGGCATATCGAAGAATATGTTCCAGAGTGATGAGTAGCCTTGTAGTAATGAAGAGTACTTCTCACCTTGTATCCGACAAGGAGGGAATGGTTGATGGTCCACTACAGGTTTGAGTTCGAGATGTCAAGCGAGCCTGAGTCAGATCTGAGTTGATTGGGTGTGCTACAGGTTCGAGTTCGAGATCTCAAGTGAGCCTGAGTTAGATTTGAGTTGATTGAGCACTTCCATGTTTGGAATTGTTCGAGGAACTGCTATGATAGTTCCAGAGTTTGTGGTCACCTTAAAACCACATTTTTTGTTGTTCTGAGAACCGCTATGAAGGTTCCAGAGTTGGTGTTGGTTGAGACCTTGAGTTCTCCCATCTTGGTTTTTGGTTATCCTTAAAAAACATTTCTTGAGAGATATTCAACTCTTGGCTGAGATGCATTTCTTCATTTTGAGCTCTCGTTCTTGGACTGTGGTATATCCCTTCGGATTAAGGGGTGAGTGTTAGATAACTAATCCCCGGGATTAACCTTGGGTCAATTTGGGTAGTTATTGGAATCCAAGAACTCCCAGGAACTAATTCAACTATTTCATATATGTATTTATATGTACAACATATACATAATTCTTTGAGATCATTTAATATACAGTTTATTTGGTTTCCAGTCTGATTGTCTTACACTATCCACACCTCTTTCCACCTCATTTTTTGACTTATCCTTTGTTGAAACAAAATTTTCCAATGGAATGGTTTCTACTTTCAGAGACATGGAATTATCATATTCTTCAAATCTATGTTCCTCCTTTGTGGCTTGAAGAATAGTGTCCTCTTCTGGGTTCCTTTTTCCATTTGATCCATATCTTCTTGCCTCCTATGAGCATTTCCCTCTATTGCTTCTTGAGATATATCTCATTTGTCAAAATCACACTCTCAAAGTCTACTTCTCTTTCTTGTTAGATTCTTTGGATTCTTTCCTGAGAACTAGACCTTTCTAACATTATTCATAGCCAATATATTTTAAATTAATAAAAATATTTTAAAACAGAATTTTATATTGAATATTTTCTTTTCTAATTTAATGACTTATCCACAAGGAAAATTTATTAGAAATTAATTAAACTATTATTTTACTTCTAAAATATACATTTCTTACTAATTTATTGAATAAGTTTTTGTTTTTGTTTATTAGTTTAACTTTTATTTTTTTGAATATGTTTTTTCTTACTCAATCTTTTTAAATAAGATATCTGTGTACCCATTTATTATTAAAAAATTAAATATTTACATTATTTTTATATTTAAAATATATAAAGCCCCACGGGATAGGTGAGTTGGTAATCGTGTTGCGGTGTAGTTCGTCAGTAAAGCAGACTCCGTATTTGAGGTCACGAGTTCAAATCGCCGGACTTACCTGGAGCTGTGTTATAGCGGGCAGGCACAGTTCCCAAGGGTTATAGTGGTGGCGACCAAAATCGACCCCGTGTTACGCGAGTTGCAAGGCTGTCCAAGTTGCCAATTCCCCTGTCAACAGAAAAAAAAATATTTAATATATATATGAAATAATTTTATTAAATATATAATTTTATATTAATCTAATTTATTTAATAAAAAAATCATTAAAATATAAAATTTATTAAACATAATATATTTCATAGAATTATAATTTTTTTAATATCAATTATCTTTCTCATTTGAATTTTCTAAAAAACAACATGGACATACTGATTCAATTCAGAAAATTTAATAAAAAGTAATTATATATATATATATATATATATACTCTCAAAAGATTAGATTTTTTTTTTATTTTTTTTTATATATTTCAAGTTATATATTTCAATTTTCTTAAAATATTAGATATTTATTTATTTGTTCTCTTTACATTGTAATTATATTTAATTGTAATTATATTTAAGTATAGATTAAAATATATGATGCAAAAAAAAAATTTGTTTTTCTTTTTAAACTAAATATTTTTCGTTAATTTTTATGACAATGTGCTTATACTTCTTAAGTAGGTCATCGCTTTTTGAAACACTATATTCCTCTTGAATGATTTTTTTTAAAATGAAATTAGTTTTTTTTTTTAATGTTTTGGTAAAACTTGACCATTCAAATTTTGTCAATTATATTTAAAAATTAGTATGTAGATTGTAATGAGAGATATTTTTATTAATAAAAACAGAATTCCTAGTTATCTAGATTTTGTAGAAATTATTGATTTTGGATTTTAAGCAAAATTACCAACTCCTTATTTGTTAAATACATAAAATATTAATGCCTACAAAAAATTCATCTTGATATTTCTTAGATGAGTAAATTCTAACCAATTGCTAACATAATAAAAGACATAAAGATGGCATGACTAAGGTTGACTATATGTTTAACCTCTTCTTTACCACTACTATGAAAGTTGTCTTTGGCTTTAATAAGGTCCGTGTGTTCCTACCATTCTAGGTTTCCCTTGATATGGAGGTTTTAATTGTTCTTGTATCTCATCTTTTTCAACATTATATATCCATCTTACTTTAGTGTAACTTGATAGAATGATTTTAGTTATTCTTATATTTTCATCATCTTCAATATGATCTGTCCATTTCAACTTAGGAAAAATATGCATAATTTGAATTTGTGTGAAAAAAGATTCTTATTCCAAATTGCCTCAATCTTTATTAACATAGATAAATTTATTTTTGAAATAGTATCCATCATTTACTTTGAAACTATGAATATGTTTTAAATTTTTTATAATCCATAGGTTTTAATCAAAAATTTATATTAACTTAATTTTTTTAATTTAAATTATTCAGATTATAATATTATATTTTTAAATTAATATATTTTAAAACATTATTTATTAAAATATATCGTACCTATTAATTTAAAATAAATAACAATAAAGCATATCCTACCTATTCCTTTAAAATAAATAACAATAAAATATATCTTACCTATTCATTTAACATAAATAACAATAAAGTATATCCTACGTATTCATTTAAAATAATTTTCTATTTATTTAATATAACATCTTATAGAAATAATAAAATTAAATAACAAGTCAACTATTTATCTATTATTATTTCTTTTTAATAATACTTTACTGATATTGGATTAACTCAAATTAAGTGGAAATAATTACTTTTTAATCCACAGATAGACCCGTAAGATTTAGGTGAATGAATAATGGAAATATGTGAGGTTTGGGAATAGAGATGAACGATAGGTTAATGAAAATGATTAATATTATAAAATAATATAGTAATTGTCATGCTTACCAACCGATGAGAAGGCGTAATGTTCATAATGACAAGCTTAAATTAAATGACTTTTTGGATGCAAACGCTCCTAGGTTTGGAATTTCCAAGAAAAAGCAACATTATTATTTTATGACGCGTACGCGGTTTATTGGACAATATAGCAATTTTCTGTGGTTTTTGCAGTGTTTGCAGCATCATTATTTTGGATTATTATTATCAAAATCCCGTACCTCGCAGACCTGCTCTTACTAGTTCTCAAAACGACTATAAAGGAGAAGGGATTACAAACCCTAGAATAAAAATCAAAACCTGGGGCTTAGGGTTTGCCCGTTTCTGCTTATACATCAAATCTATTTCGCTCTTTCTCCATCCGCGAATATTTGTGGTGTGCCTTCGGCGCTATACAATTTACTCATTTTACTCATCCAGACGGCGGTGGTTGGAGCCTGGCTTCGCTTTTATCGGCGGGATCAGACATTTTTCTGGGCTTCGAAATTCGAATCTGTGAGTATTGAATCTAACTTTGGTTGAACTGGTTCGCGCCGTTGAATTTTGCTTGTTCGATTTTGGAACATAAAGATGTTAGTACTGGTATATAGAAATCTCTATGCTTGTTTTGGATGCTTAAATGGCTATAGGAATGTCAAGAGATTTAGGGCACTGCTGCTCAGCACATTGTTCCAAGTCACAGCTCGGTTAGAGAGCCCAGGAATGAAGTTTAAGAGTCTCGATCCCGCGACCTGTGTGTCCGGCAGATGCTTTAGCTAAATCCCACGAGCTTCTTATATCTTTACTGCAGTAATCAGATAAATTTTATTTCTTGCCACTGATTCAGGCGTGCCGAGCGCGGATTTCAGGTGCGCGCTCAGACGGCTTTGAATTCTTAAATATCGCTAGGGTTTTTACATTCGCCCCTTCACAGCTCATTTTTATGGGTTTTTGGGGCATATTTTCATATTTTGTTTAACAATTTTACTGAGACGCCTACCACAAATTGAGGGTAGGAAGAATCTGACAGCCGTCTCCCATGACAACTCCGTTGTACGAGTTTTACGGCTTCGCCTGATGTATATTACTAGCATTAACAGTATTTTTACGCTTTCTATCATTTTACGTCCACTCAAATCCACTTGGCCCAATCACGAATTCGTGTCAATTGGCCCATGTTGTTAGGACTGCCAGCTTAGATTTTGATATTTGACGTAAATATTTCTGTTAGTACTCCGTTATTTTGACAACCTCATGAAACAGAAATATTTCTCATATTTATAGGGTTTGAACTTTGAATAACGTAAACGCTCTCGGGCAATCGGCGGAGGTTCGAATCGCGTACAGTTTTGCGTCATGCCGAATGCCGACGATGTCGTTATCGCTTCGCATCAGCACCATGAGGCATACAATCCAAAGGTGATAATTTTTCGTGAGCAATTTACGTGTTGAAATTATGCTATGCGTAGTTGATTAATCTTCTCTAACGAATAACATGAAAATTATTTTCTCAGGCACTGGATGCAGAGGGATATGGAACGGGAAAATGGTTAAGTGACGATGAGATTTCTAACTCAACGTGCCAGCATTTCAGTATTCGGTAAGTATATAACTTTTATATCATTACTGGCTTTTGATCATCTGCAACTAAATATTGGTCAACGATGTTCGACTGTGTCACGTTCTTATGATCCAATAAACTTGCATTTGCCAAATATCTTACGCAAAAACTTTTAGATAGAAACACATATAAATTAAGATATTTCGTTTGTTCACGATATCTTATTTATTCATTCCATGTATGCGTTTTCTCACGAAATCTGGAATTGCAACTATAATGATTCATTTTACTTATGTCGACAATCGCCATGTGATCACGGGGCTCTTAAAACCTTTCCTAGTAAAAACAATGTAGCTACTGCGTTTGGTACATGAGAATTGTCCAGGACCTTTTAACTGCATGGGATTTCCCAGACCTGTGATGTCTATAGATAATATCTTATAATTTACTGGGTTTAAATCAACACTGCTTTGGCTTGTATGATGCTTCCAATACTTTCTGTATAATAATTTTTATTCTTTAGTAAAGATGGTGATGGCCCAGTTAAAGCTTCTTTTTGAGATTTCAACAATTCTATTTAGTTAATTTTTATAGTACTGGTTGTTGGGTCTCAGGACACCACATATCTCCACAATGGTATGATATTGTCCAATTTGGGCCTAAGCCCTTATGGGTTTGTTTTTGGGCTTTACCCCAAAAGGCCTCATTCCAATGGAGATATTTGTTCATCCTTATATACCCATGATCCTTCCCACTTCTACCACTTCTAATAAATGTGGGACTTTGTTCGTATACCCAACAATCCTCCCCTCGAACAAAGGACCATCGAGCCTCCCCTCAAACCATACGCAGGATTCTCCCCTCTCTACCAGGATTCTCCCCTCCAATGCGTTGGTGGCTCACGCCTTACATGGTAGCACCACCTGTCTAGAGAGCTTGCTCCATCCCAGGTCAACTCCTCTTCACCGTGTTGGTAGGCAAGACACGTCCATGAAGAATCCAGAGCACACCGCCTGTTTAACCGAGCTCATCCTCAGGCTTACGGGGGCTCACCATCTTTGTTTCGACATTCCGAGGATTCATCCACTTGGGTAACCTCGAACTTGGCTCTGATACCACTTGTTGGGTCTCAGGACACCACATATCTCCACAATGGTATGATATTGTCCAATTTGGGCCTAAGCCCTTATGGGTTTGTTTTTGGGCTTTACCCCAAAAGGCCTCATTCCAATGGAGATATTTGTTCATCCTTATATACCCATGATCCTTCCCACTTCTACCACTTCTAATAAATGTGGGACTTTGTTCGTATACCCAACACTGGTGCAGTGGTTATGTTGCGAAAATTTGTAGACTGGATAGAAACATGTGCTGGCCATTTCCTCAGCACTTACTGGAAACCAGATTAAAGAAAGCAGACAATCTGGCACTTCCCCCTTTAGAAATTCCTTGCTACAGATGGTGGAATTGTGAAAACTGTCTAGGGGATATTGGCGCTTCTGCTGAGAGACCTGTTGAGAAAGAGAATGTAAGGGACTCACCCACCTCCATGCTGGCTTGCCTATAATGGTAACTTTAGTCGTGGATGTCTGATGTTGCTTACGTCCAATGTTGATATGCAGGAGAAACAAAAGGAAAATATGCTAGACCACACAGTGGGCCTCACAGTTGAGAATTCAGGTCATGTTGCAGGTTCTACTGCATATGCATATGAACTAACTCACAAAGAGAAGAAAGATGAGGACATGATAGTCACAGATGGTATAACGAACAATGGAAGATTTCAATGTACTGTTTCAATGGAGATAGAAAATGAGAAATCTGGAATCATAGATTCGGTGGAGAAAAACACTGGAAATTCCAGAAACTCTGAGGGAATTATCAATATGACTGAAACTTATCGTCATGTTCAAGATCCGAAATTAGCATGTGCTGAGATGGGGCAGCCAGTCATGGAAAGAACAATGCAATCTATTTTAGTGAATAAAACAAAGGAGTTAAGCTCAAAACAAAACAAATGTGAAGAAACTCAGATTGTTTGTCAGGCTTCTAATTCTTGGGAGAATTTTTCCTCGAACAAGAACGGTTTCAAGGAGATAAGCGAGAAGATGAAAGGAAAAGAAATGGAACAGGCCAGCTGTCCAGTATTAGGTTCCGAATTTTTTTTAGATGCAAAGAAGGTAAACAATATGGGCAATGTTTCCGTCAGCGTCACTTGTGCTGAAAATGTTGAAGCTGGTCAACAGGTTGTTGGTGAAGGAAAAAACGAGAAAACGATGTCCAAAGTAATAGAGTCATTGACACTTCAAACAATGGAATTTAGCATCCAAAATAAGGGTGATTCTTATAGACACTCAGATGGCAGGAATGATGCATTATATTTGAATGGCAGTGAGAGCTCATGTTCCAAAAAGATGAAAGAGTGCAATGATCTTTCCACTAGCCAGGGATCACTGGAGAAAGAGAACATGCTGCTTCTAGAACAAACCGAGAAGCTGAAAGTTGGTGAATGGAGGAGTAGAAGGAGGCCACAGAAGAAGCGGTCTATAGCAGATATCATTGCTTCTAAGCCCTCCCGTCTAGAAAGTTGGAATGAAGAGAAAGAGGAGTCCAAGTGTGCTGATATAATGGAGGAAAAAATGACCAGGACAGATAACAATGAGCAGTCCCCACGTTCAGAAGAAGATCACATGGAAGCTTCCACAGAAGCTGTCAAAATGTCATTCAAACCAACGATTGAGGCTGCTGACGTATCTGAAGTCAACGTTGATGCAGAAATGGATATTGCTATGCTCAAGGAACGACGTGCAAAAAGGGTTACAGGAAGGAAGAAGCAACCCGGCATAGCAGTTCATTCTTTGGATGCGTGGTCAACATTGGCTGCAACGGTATGTTTTCAATTTCATATTCAAATAATTTTGATAGTTTTTTTTTAAATTTAAATTTGAATTTTAAATCTTATAATTTACTGGTATTGCCAATTTGCCTGGTCCATAACCCTTTGATAACTTATTTAAAAAACAGACATAAAAATATATAAGTTGATAAAGACAGTTGTATTATATTTTTATATAATTTGATTTAAAAGAAACAAATCTTATAATTGGCTGGTGATTGCCAATTTGCCTGCTCCATAACCTTTTGGTGACTTATTTAAAAAACATATATAAAAATATATAAGTTGATACAGAGAGTTGTATTATATTTTACTATGATTTGATATTAAATTAAAAAAAAACAATTATTTAAATTAAATTTATTAGTTATGTAAAACGCAATATTTTTATTTTAGTATTTTTATGGTTAAGATTTGAATAGAGGTGGGAAATTTGTTTATATTTTTATTTGTCTCATTATAATTACATGTTAGGGAAATTTATTTATATTTCTATTTATGTAATTATGATTATATATTAAAATTTTTAATTTTAAAAATTTATTTTATATAAACTGATAAACATAGTAGAAGTAATATTTATTTTATTATTTTAAATTGGAAAAGAAATATGGTTTGTCAATTATGATTTGTGAATAATTTTAATACTTTTAAAAAATAGTTATATTATATTAGTTTATTTTATAGTAAAAACATGTATTATATTTTTATTAAGTTGTTTTTAAAAAGACAATTAACATTTTCTTTTAAGGAAAGAATGATATTTTTGTTCTCTCTTTTTCAAATTTAAATGCATGTTAAGAAATTTTTTTTATTTTTTTATTGGTATAGTTATAATTATATTAAATTTTAAAAATATATTAAATATAGATATTATTTCATATTTATGTTTTTTTCTGGATTTAAAATATATATTTTTAAATTTTAAATTTTTATAATATTTTATAATCAAATAAAAGTGGAAAGTCAAATATTTTATTATTTTTTATCTTTATATATATATAAATTAATTAAATTGCTTTTGTATATTTAAAAAATTAAATATAAATTATAATTCAAATTTATCTCATTTAAATTTTAAATATATTTGATAATGTTAAATTTTAAAGATACATATTTTTCAAATTTAACTGAATTACTAAACAATAATATATATGTAAAGATATTTTTTTAAAATACATTATATAAAGAAATATTTTTATTATATAAATTATATATAGCTTATATATTTTTTTCAACTATATTAAATTTAGGTTAATGGTAGCCCCACTATATATAAAGATATTTATTTAAAATACCTTATATAAAGAAATATTTTTATTTTATAAGTTATATATAATTTATACCTTTTTTTAATTTAGGTTAATGGTGGCCTCACTCTTGAATATTGAATAAAAGAACTATTTGCTTATCACCAAAAGTATACAAAACTTATCGAAATTAAAGACGAACAAAATTTTACCAAACCTAATCCAAATTAGAGGCTAGCAAATAGATCCATATCATGAAATAGTCTAAAGTATTTTCTAAAACCCGTGAGCGTATGTTTGCGAAGCATTGGTTGGAAAAAAGTTGAGTCATTCAAGTAGTCTAACTTCTTTGACTATATATAGTATTTTTAAAGCCCGTGAGCATATGACTGCAAAGCATTGGTTGGAAGAAAACTTGAGTCATTCAAGTACGAGTCAAACCCCACTTGCCTAATTCTGGATTTGGGTTAAGTTAAACTGGAGTTGACTTTCGATTGACAAGTCAACAAAATTAAAGGGTAAAACTTGATTCTGGTTTTGAGTTTTAAAAAGTTGGAAAGGAAAACCATTTTATAGAAAGTGATGTCTGCGTTACCAATATATGTTTTATTATCGTATAGATGGATGTGTATTGTTTTCAGTTGTGTACTGTTACGATTATTGAAAACAAGTATGCTCATTCTCCCGGGTTCAGAGATAGCTGATGATATCATGTTTTATTTCTTTCTCGTTGTTTTCTCACAAATTTTGTATTCACCTTACAAGTTTATTGGGATGCATCTCATCATGCAAGTCATATCTGGAATAAGTCAACTATAGTTAGTTTGAATTAACTAATTTCAATCTGGATTACCTGCATGTTTTAGACACTATTATATTACATTTTCCTCTTAAAAAAATCAGACAGATCCGTAACGAATTTAACACTTTTTTTTATTCAGAATTCCTTAACTTCAAGCTTATCTGAAGCCACCCATGCTTTTCAAATGCCTCAAGGCACCTCACCTCTTGTGTCAGCAACAAGGGACAAGGCACCTGAGGATAATTTCCTTCAACCGGAATGTGGCCAAAGCAGAGAAAAGTTTTCTGAAATTGAAGATGAAATACCAATGGATATTGTCGAGCTAATGGCTAAAAATCAACATGAGCGAGGTCTATCAAACCTGAATCGTCTACACGAAAGCCATAAAACGCAGAAAGGCGCGGAAAAGTTGAAAATGAACGAAACAGATCTTAGGCATATCAATAAATGTGTACAGGGAGGAGGCCGCCCCAAGAAGGACACTGCAAGTAGAGCACAGCCTAAAAAAACTGGCAAATCAAACCTGGAGACCTCTTTGAGAAATCACTGCCAAAGTGATATATTAATAGACTACGGCCAAATTGATGTTTGCCAGGCTGCAAGAGATATTTCGTTTATTTCAAATAAGGAAGGCATCATATCTGGCTCATCTAAAGTTGATCTGCCCATGTTGCAATCAACCCAGTGGTTCAATCCATGGGGGAAGTATTCTCCAGATTTTCTTCCACCAATTTTGGCTGAAACAATTACTGCGTATAATCTGCCTTACCCTGTTGGTGGCACTAGATCACATGTTGCTGTTACTGATAGTAATCAGTATAGATCTCTATCTACAAATGGCTTGGCGCTACATTCAATGCATTTGGGGGAGTATGGATCTCTATCTACAAACGGCATGGTGCTAGATTCTATGCAGTTGGGGAGAGCATCCAGTTATTGTGGTTATATGCAAATGCAAAATCTGTGCAGGAAAGGAACCTCTGCATTCTCAGACTTCACAGGTTCAGTGCTTCCAATTTCTGAAAATAAAATCATGTCCTCACTTACTAATAATGGGTCCTTGTATCAAAATCTGACAAACGCTGCCAGTTCACGAAACTTGACCAGTGAAAGTGCAGATTTAGGAAATGCTGGAAAAACATTTTATGCTATATCGGAGAGTCTCAACGGAAATGAAATTCCAAATCTCTCGGGAAGAACAGATGGAGCTTCAAGACCTCTTTATTTCGACGGACAAAGTAACTCAGCTTTATTGCAGCATGTAAATGCCCAAGCAAGACAACCATTTGGGAATAATTACTGTTTTCCTTCTGTACCCATGTTGAGGCTAATGGGGCAAAGTGTATCAGTTCCAGCAAAAAATGGGAATGGAAAAAGCATGGCAACAGAGAATGGAGACAACAGAAATTTCTCCAGTCTATCTCAAGTCTCTTCCCAGAAACATGCCAGTTGGTTTCACTTAGCAACTTCTTCCTCCTCAGGAGTAATGGAGAGGAATCAAAAGGAAACATTTACTGGCAATGAAAGAGTGTTTCCAGGTTCAGAACCCATTAAAGGTGGCATGCTTAGGAATGAAAAAATCATGGGTTCAATTAAACCCATACCTCCTGTTCCAAAGTTTTGGTCTTCTGGGCAGTATGTGTCAACTAGTCACTCTGGAATTTCTACCTGCTCTTTTGCAGTTCCTGGTAAAGCCAACGTTGCACAGGAATCCTCTATTTTGAGGCCAAAACCTCCCTTCCGAGATGCACTATTATCTGGAAAAAAACAGAAGGGACTCCAAAATATTGATGGTTACAATGACAATCTACAAACTTTCTCTACTGTCCCCCCTCGTTCTCAGAGTACAAAGCTAGTAAAAGGTTCAAGTTCTACCAAAAGCTTAAGATCATATAGGCCAACAGCTAGGGTTATGCAATTTAAGAGAGACCACAAATCTGCTTTTGACATTTACATTGAGGATAGACACCACTGTCTCCAATCCCCTTGGCTGTTGGGATCTAATCCCAAACAAAACTTAACAATGGAGGCAGAGAAATCAAAGGCACTGAACCTCAACGAAGTAAATGATAAATCATCTTTATGTAGAAAAAAGGCTTGCAATGTAGAAATATGCACACTGAATCAGAACCCAGCTGAAATCAATTCAGACGATGATGGGGATGTATATAGTTTTGGTTATCAGAATTTCGCTTCAGCTGATAGGACCCTTGCACATAGTGAAAGAAAGAGAAATATGGCAATTCCACAAGGGCAAAAGCGTCGGAGAACATTAAAGAGAAAGCACCTGCAAGAATTCCTCGGTCAGAATCATGGTTTTGTTGGTGATCTTGTGAAAACAAAAGTGTCAACCTGGAATATTTGTAGCAGTAAGTGACTTCTGTTGAGAAATTGGCTGAAAATATTACTTAGTTTGATTTCCGAAATATGGCAGTTGTTATGGTGAACTAACCACAGTACATTAAGCTGTAGATGACTACAACAGTCCCATTTTATTCTAACTTATGAAGATTGCTCTTCTATTGTTGTGTCCTTAATGCACATCATTAAGACCAACCGGACGCTTCTGCAAGCATGTAGCTTTAGAGGCATGAGTTTTATTTTGAATAGCATATGCTTGTAGACCAGTTGGTTGTGTGTGTGTTTTTAAAGTCAACGGATTCAGTTCGTGTTAATTGTACAAACAATTTGTGGACTGAATTAACGGATTCAGTTCCTGTTAATAATACAAATATGTAAGTATGCAGGGTATTTGTGAACTGAATTAATTGCTATAGCTATCAGAAAATATGTCAAAGAATTTAGAGTAGAGCTTTAAGGGTTTTGAAGAAACAAACTCATTTGACGTTGTGTTCTACATAATCTCATGCAAAGTCGTCCAACTGATTTTCACTCTACGCAATGATGTTGTCTTGTATATCTTTCACATCGTCCAAGGTGTTTCTGTGTTTCTGTTCCCATAAATGGCAAGCCCATTTGATTTGTTGGAAAGTGTATCAAATATTTATAAAATAATTTTATTTCAACTATTTTTATATTTTAATTACACTGTTAAGATTGATTATCATTAGTTATTATTTTTTTACTCATATATCTAAAGGTGTAAGTGTTAATTCACATTGACAACATCTTACTCACGTTACAATATTTCTATTTCTGTTCTAGTAAGTTGTAGATATATTTAGCTACTCTTAGTATAATTAATTGTTTTGTGCTTACTTTGTAACCAAGTAAACATTTTTTAAGAATTAATTGTCTTTATAACCGAATTAATTGCTTAATTTTGATTATTATTTTAATGTGAGTTATTTTTATATAAGTTTTTGTTTTGTTTTGTTTTTTTTTTTAATATATTATTTGATTTTGTGCAGACATTGATTTACATGTTGTTTTACTATTATCTTCCCTTAATGCCTATCGTTGTTGTAGGGGTGTTATGTGTAAAGTTAAAAGCCAAAGATGAATGATTCTTTTTAGATATGAGCCACTCATGATTTTTAAAAGTTTAAATAAATGAAAACAAATATTTAGTTTAGTGGTAGTGTGATCAAGTTACCATTAGTATATCCAAGGTTCAAGAGAACATATTAAGTATCGGAGATTTCGCAATAGCACTGCATTATATTAGATATCATTTTTGGGATCACATAGCATTAATCATCACTTCCTTGAAACTAGTGAAATAAATCACACAGCATCAATCATCACTTCCGAGGCTTGCATCGCAATAGCATTGCATTATATTAGATATCATTTTTTGGGATCACATAGCATCAATCATCACTTCCTTGAAACTAGTGAAATAAATCACACAGCATCAATCATCAATCATCACTTCCAAGGCTTGCATCGGAATAGCACTGCATTATATTAGATATCATTTTTTGGGATCACATAGCATCAATCATCACTTCCTTGAAACTAGTGAAATAAATCACATAGCATCAATCATCACTTCCGGGGCTTGCACCCGGTAATGAGGACGTCTTTTACCCGGTAACCAGGACTTCCCGGGAGGTCACCCATCCCAAATTGCCTCTGGCTCAAGCGCACTTAACTGTGGAGTTTTCCCCACAATCAAGCCCACTTAGCTTGCTACCCCATTTGCAAAACCTTCGCAAGAATTGTGCCTCATGAGCCATTCAAGAAGAGTTCCCTTCACTCTTTTGAATTGGTAATTAAGTTTATGGTATTTGTACCATGGGAAAAACAAAAGCAACTTTCTTTAACAAAACTAATTAATTAAGAAGAAATTTGGTTAAATCATGAAATAAAATATTGATTGTAGTCAAACTTAGGATCAACTAATGGCTAAGATTATATGTCCTCTTTGGAGATTACAAGTTTAAATCTCAAGGACAAGCATAGTATGTACACCTTTATATACTAAGCAATCAAATTGTTGTGCAAATGTTGTGTCTTGTCCCATAAATTATATGATCTCATATGTCAATTTGTAATCTATCTATGATGTGGCCTTAAATTAGATTATTATTTATGGTTACTAGTTGGAACTTTCATTTAAAAAAACTAAATTGAAAAGAAGCTTAAGAGGATCATGAACTAAAATTTAACTATATTGGAATGAGGATTATAAACACTTTGCATAATGTCCACACGTAATATAGGTAAGAAAATGAATATCCTCCTTTTTAATTTATTTATTCTTCCACCTTTCGTTCTCTTTCTTCAATATTTGTCCTAAATATGGATCCTCCTATGGATTCGAAATGACAACTATTGAAGAGCATTGGAAAATCCAAACTTCATAATGACAACTATTGAAGATCAGTGGAAAATCCGAACTTCATATGGAAAATGAGAATGGTTTTTTTTCCCTTTGTCTATCATATGTAGAGAATATGAACTTTCATTAGAGGATCTAGACAATTGCTATGGTTGGGAGTAATTACAACATGGAGGTGCATTATGGAGTTGTTGGAAAAATTGTGGGAAGTTATTGCAATTTGACATTGTTTGAAAAGCCAGGGAAGAAACTAATGCAATATGGAATATGGAAATTGAAATTGGGTTATGAAAATCTTACCAAGACATTTGAAAAGTAGCATGTAATCATAATTATGTATATTGGAAGGTTTGTTGAAGCGTGAGAAGGAAAATTAACATAACTATAATATTTTTGGTGATTTACCACTCCAAAAATGTCTAATCAATCTCTTTATGCTAACAGCCCATTGAAATTGTTGAGCCTACAACTAATGGTATCCAAATTGGATGTTATAGAAGTTGTAATAAATGTCTTGTATAATGAAGACTATAATGTCTAACACAATATCTCAAAACATGTATTTATGGGAGAGAAAGCTAATGCCCATGTTGAAGATGTTATTGAATTTGAGGTAAATGTCCAAACTAGTAATATTGAGAAAGATAAATAAAAATAACAAACTATGATAATAATAAATAATAAGTACTAACAAGAATAAAAATGATAATAATATTAATTATAAATTGTTAAAATAGGCTTGGCTAGAGGTTGAAGCAATGACATCAACATTCCTCTTGCAAAATTTCAAATCTCTAACATCATAATTTAGTCCCTTATCCCATTTTCAATATTATTTATTATTTAGTACTTATATGATAGTCATTCTAATCACAAACATAATTATCCTCATAGCCCTTATGATTCTTGATATAATCATCTTACAAGTGCTCTAACTCTATACGAGCATATCCATCAATCCTTAAGATTCGTAACACAATCATCCTCCATTGGATAGTTAATGAAAATAGATATCATAAAATAAACTGATAGTTCATCACAACATATATGATAAAATAAATTGAAATATATACTATGAAGGTTAAATTCCTTTAGATCACATATTTCTAAATATTGATTTTCTGCTAAAGAACTGTAAATATAATCACATGCCATCCACAATGAACACAAGGATTTTCTTTGGGAAAGCTTATGCGAGATAACCTAGCTACAAGGTGAGGCTACTCTACTATCATTTTTGTGATAGAAATAATGTAAGTATAAAAGAGACAACACTTCCTATGAATTTACATGAGACTCGTGGCCCATTAGGTTGCTAAAAACTACTAACCCTCTCTATTATGCTCTCTAGTTCCCACTCCCAATTGATGTGCTCTACTATGGAACAAGATACAATTATATATAGTGGAACCCCTAATCCTAGGGCATAGGTTTTAACATAGCTCTATAGCTAACTAAGAGATAGGTTTGAACTTAATGATTTTAAGGAGAAAAGCTAGAAAAAGAATAAAAGGAAATGAAACATGCCACCTCTTTAGTATTAGCTTCCGAAATTTCTTTAGAGGCAAAGAAGCCCCAAAAAAAAATATGACTAATATTCCTATCAACGTTAGTTGTACTAAAAATTCTAAACCGGGGAAAAAATATTTGAAAACCATGAGAAAAAATGAGAAAACCATGTCCAAGTAATAGATTTATTGACGTTTCAAACAATGAAATTTAACATTCAAAACAAGGGTGATTCTCGTAGACACTCGGATTTCAGGGGTGATGCAATATGTTTGAATGGCAATGGGAGCTCAGGTTCCAACAATTAAAAGATGCAATGATCTTTCCACTGGTCAGGCATCATTGGAGAAAGAGAATATGGTGCTCTTAGAACAAATCGAGAAGCTGAGAGAGTTAGGGGAATCAACAAGTAAAAGGAGGCCACTGAAAAAGTGATCGATAGTAGATATCATTGCTTCTAAGGTGTCCTGATTAGAAAGTTTGATTGACAAGAAAGAGGAGTTCAACTCTGCTGAAAAAATGTCCAGGACAGATAACACTGAGCAATCGCCACGTTCAGAGAAAGATCATATGGAAGTTCCCACAGAAGCTGTAAAAATGTCATCCAAACCAACGATTGAGGCTGCTGACTTATTCGAAGTCAACGTGCATGCAGAAATGGATAATGCGGTACTTGAGAAACGACGAGCAAAAAAGATTATACGCAGGAAGAAGCAACCACGTATATCAGATGATCATTCCTTGGAGGCTTTCTCAATGGTCGTTGCAACTTTAAGTTTTTCAAATATATATTTTTTATTTTTTCAATCGAAAATACAATTTAAATTATCCATATCTGGTAGGGTTCCTTCCACATATGGCCGTCGTAGCAGGAACTTTCTATAATATTTGTCTTTGGTACTTAATTCAATGTAAACTTAATATAATAGTAAAGGTATTGATTTAGAATATATAAGCTGAATAGTAAATGACCTTCCACCTACTGAAGAAAGCAAATCCAGAGGTTAGCAGCGCTTTCCCTTTGATCCGGGAAGATCGATCCAATTTATAGTTCGCAGAACACACTTCAATATAGCAACCAGATTATCAATAGATGATCGTATCACCTATGATGGAAATTTTGAGATGGGATGAGATAGTCAAAGTTCTTTGACCATATATAGTATTTTCTAAAAACCGTTAGCATATATGACTCTGAAGCCTTTGTTGCAACAAAATATGAGTCATTCAAGCGGGTATTTTTGAGTCAGACCCCACTTGCCCAGTAAACTGGAGTTGACTTTTCGTTGACAAGTGGACAAAATTAAACCGTAAAACTTGATTCTGGTTTGACTTTTAAAACGTTGGAAACGAAAATCATTTCAAAGAAGTGATATCTGGGCTAATGAAATTTACCAATTTATGTTTTATTATCATATGGATGGGTGTGTATACTTTTGCAATGATTGAAAAAAAGTACGTTGATTCTTCCGGTTTCATGTTTGACTCTCAGAGAATTGTTGTTTTCTACCAATTTTTGTATTCGCGTTACAAGTTTATTGGAATGCATCTCTATAAAGGGTTGGAATTTGATGTGCAAAATGTTTGTCCCATGGTAATTTTGTTGTATTTGATGTTTAAAAATTTAGCATAATTATCTTTTTTTGAAATTTACAAAATTTATTTTTGATGGGTTATTATTTTCGGAAAATGTGCTTGATATTGTATATGAAGTTGTGTTTCATTTGGACTGGACCTCTCATGGTGTTACATTCATCCATTTATTCACTGAGTATGGAGTAACACTGCAAGTAGGCTCAATGGTCTCTTTCTTTGTGCCTCTCTATATTGATTTGACAAATTACATTGGAGAATTTATGATCTTCAACTAATGTATCAATGGAGTACTATCAGTGAAATTCACTAATCTATTTCAAAATCATGCTTGAAAATCATGCTTGAAGGTGCTTTGTAAAATGCTTAGGGGACAACTTATAGTGACTCCACACAGAGAGCACCAGATCATGGATGGTAAGTGCAATTGAAGAATGTGTATACCAAAATTTTTGTGCCTTGTATAATCAAGGCCTCCTCTATTGATTTGTGATATTCTAAAATCATACTCCATGTGGGCTTACTTGTTTGGCTTCACAACCTTGGAGGCAGTTTCCTCCATCTCAGCATAGCCTTAATACCTTCTTGGTTTGATGGAGTCCATTAAACCATTAAAAAATGTGCTTAGTTTGCTTTGAGTATATTCTTTTTTGTCTGTTAAAATTATGTGGAGCATTAACCCCAATGGGTTTGGTTTTAATCAATTTTACATTTTTTATTTTGAAAATTTTACTATGCAATAAAATTCTAAAACAAAATTCTGTTAAACTTATGTAGAGTGTTAACCCAGGTGGATTTTAATCAATTTTACATTTTCTATTTTGAAATATTACTATGCAATAAAATTCCAAAACAAAATTTAAATGAAGAAACCTGCCACTACAATGTTTCACAAGAGTTCCAGAGAATTCCATAATGTTGGCCCACTTTGCAATCTTTACAAAATGACAAGTGGAAAATAACTCACAGGTTGATGAATTTGCTAGAGAAAATCTAGGTACTCCATTTTTTTTGGTATTGTATGTGGTTATTTTTCACGAGTGATGTGTAATTGGAAACTAAAGGTGATATACGAATTGCAAGTGAAATTTTATATGTGTTTTGGGTAATGGATCAAGTTACTAAACACATTAACAAGTGATTTTTTAAATACAATTAACAATCAAACAGAGATAATAAACCATTTTAAAAGCACATAACAACAAAAGATGATAAAAGAGTTGACCCCTCTCCTGGGTTACATCTCCTGGTCCAGCAAGTGAAATGTTATATGTGTTTTGGGTAATGGATCAAGTTACTAAACACATTAACAAGTGATTTTTTAAATACAATTAACAATCCAACAGAGATAATAAACCATTTTAAAAACACATAACAATAAAAGATGATAAAAGAGTTCACCCATCTCCTGGGTTACATCTCCTGGTCCAACTTCCAATGCAGGGGCTCTTTCATGATGCTCAAAAATATGTGTTTACATGAATTTTCAATGCTCAAAATACAAAACAAATGTCTCCAACCGGTCCAAAACTGTCAAAACCCCCATCTAGGTTCTTTTTGCACCTCATTTGGCCAAAAATTGAGAAAGTTATACCTATTACCAGTTTTCCTTAAATTCCATAGCTAATCATCATCCCATTACAAACCTAGCTTGAGTACCCCAAACTCGGAACCGATGGGCAAATCTGGCCTACAATCCCACCCGATGAGCAAAATTATAGGATAGTTAAATTGTCCTCTAACACCTAGTTTTGAACAAATAGGGTCACATGGTGCCATGTTCCTAGGGGCCGAGGCTAACCACCTGCCACTGCTGGCCGAACCCCCAACGGAAAATCATGTGGACATTCGCTTCCCATAGAACCAACGTTTGGCACTTAAAATCTGCACTATGTGCATAACCGTCGGGCACGCTCTTTTCCGCTCGATGTGTGGTCGTGTGATGGCCATATCTGTGCTCTTGGTCCTGTTAAAGGGTCATGTGACCTTGATGTTGAACTCTCATCCAAACTTCGCTTGCGGTTATGTGTAAAGGTTCTTGGTGAATGGTTTGCGGTAGGGATAGACCATGGGGCTGAGGCTAAGCCCTGGTCCACGGTCCTGCCCTTGGTTCCTCATGGGCGTGATGACTAGGGATGGGGATTAGCTCCGACCCCAACCTCCAAACGCACTGTTGTTAATCTTTAAATGTAACCCGAAACCATAGGTTAACAAGAAACATTTGCATGGCACATTGGTATGGCTTATGGTTGTTTGGTAGATGGTTGTGGGTTTGATTCGTGTGAGTAGCTAGCTTGGCCTGATCCAAAATTTTGATGCATTGTTTGGAGGCCACATGGCAGCGAGCGATTGACCCACGTGGCCTTCAACATTGGTCCACATAAACGAACTCTCAACCAATTAAATTGCGCCTTCACGAACCAATAAACAAGTGATACTTGGGCATTCCTGCAACCCAACTTTTAAAACCATTTGGCAATTCAATCTAAACACGATATCAAGCTCTCAACCAATTAAATTGCGCCTTCACAAACCAACAAACAAGTGATACTTGGGCATTCCTGCAACCCAACTTTTAAAACCATTTGGCAATTCAATCTAAACACGATATCGAACTTTTAAAATTTTAGCCATTTGGCTATTTAATCTAAACACGATATCATTTGGCAATTCAATCTAAACATGATATCGTTTGGCAATTCAATCTAAACACGACATCAAAATTTTAAAATTTTAGCCGTTTGGCAATTCAATCTAAACACGATATCGAACTTTTAAAATTTTAGCCGTTTGGCAATTCAATCTAAACACAATCTAAACACGATATCGTTTGGTAATTCAATCTAAACACGATATCGAGAGCATACCTGTGAAACAAGTAGTCGCTGTGTGAAACGAGTAGCCGTTTGGCAATTCAATCTAAACACGATATCGAGAAGCATACGATATCGGTTTTGTGTGAAACGAGTTGCGTTGGATTCAAGTCACCGAGGTCTACGTACTGGTATAGGCTTCGAACATTGTTTTAGCACTAAATGGATCCCTCGGATCAATCAGCTTGTGAGTTATTTTTCACGGGTCGCTATCAGTTTACAACAAATCATTATATAATATAAATATTGCTTTTACTTTGTTTTATGACATATTTTAGTGTAAAATTATCCACTATCACTCTATTCTACTTTGCCTCAAAACAATTTTTAATTTAAAATCAATCAGTGATTTTTCTGATTTGTGTTAAGTTTAAAATATATTAAGATTGCCAAAGTAAGCCCCATTGAATAGTCTTTCTTACTAAGAACTATGTATAATTTCCTGAACAAGACTTACAATCATGTACTTTAATCTTTAAAAATTAATTTTAACCTTAATGTGATTGTGAATTTGGTTATTCAAAAATTTTGACATAAAATATTTATTTTAGAAAATAACATATATTATCATTATTAATTATAAAGGAATAATAAGATTTAGGGTTCAATAAGTCATTTGTGTGTTATGGGCATTTCCGTTTTTATGATAAATATGTGAATTTTTTTAATATAATTGTATTAATAAAAGATAATTTTTTATTCAAAATTTTATTGGTGAAAAATTTATTTATTATCAAAACTTTATTCTTAAAGGGCTAAATTTTAAACCTAACATGTTTTGACGGGAAGTAAAAATCCAAAACCTCAAAAAAAAAAAAAAGTTTGATAGGTAAAAAAAATCCAAATTCCAACTTTGCATCTTCATGATGCAAATCATATCAAAAATAAATCAAGTATAGTAAATTTGAATTAACTGATATCAATCTGTATTATATGCATGTTTTAGACACGGTTATATTACGTTTTCCACTTAAAAAAAATAAGACAACTCTGTAACGAACTTTACACTCTTTTTTGGTTTAGAATTCCTTAACTTCAGTCAGGTCTTGTGTCTGCAACAAGGCACAAGGCAACTAATGATAATTTCCTTTTTACTATGACTCATCTTCATACAAGCCAACGTCAAATCTAGCACATGCTGTTTGGAATGCCATTTCCTCTGCCACTTGCACGGGATCTTCAAACTGATTATCAGATGGGCACAATTCTTGACGAATCTCGTTATGCATCTCCATCAGATCCCCGAAGTGTGACACGGTATACCACTGACACACTTCTTCGATCAAGGGAAAATATGACATTCCACACCAACCTCGCGTGGTGCTAAAACGCTGAGCATGGTACCAGGGAATGTAGTTAGCTTCGACGACGCGTTCGCTGTCGATGACCTTGTCCGAGACCCTCTTGCTCAAATCCCTCAATATCTCGGCCAATGGGCGCGTGATGCACGACGACGCAGGCGGGATGTCCAACCGAACTGGGCACTGCTTTCTTTGATGAGCTGTTGCTCTCCACCGAGAGATCGTCAGCGCTCTCATTCTTCTTGCAGATGATGGGATTGACTTTAGAGTCCGCAGTCTCAAGAATGGGTTGTTTGAAATTTTAATTTCACCTACTTGTTAGGTGTTAAGTGTTTCAGTTTAGTTTCGGTTAAAAATCTAAAACTAGTTATTTATTATTAATGTTTGTAATATAATTTTATTTAACTAATTTGAAATACTAATAAAAACAATTTTCTGCTCCACATAAAACTCCCTCACATAGCAACAACTTGAGTAACCTGCATAAAACTCTTTGAGAAAGAAACAGAAGCTATAAACAAAACTAAAAATAAAATAAAAAATCAACTGCATCCAAAATAACGCATCCAACAAGTTTATCGTATTGTGTTATTAACACAAACGAACAATTATACCTGCCGCGTTAATTGGGCATTATATCACAACAGCAGCTAGACCAATCACGCTAACTATGCAATAACGCACCCCATCACTTCCATAAGTGGCGTTATACGCGGATCCTTCATTTCATTAACGCATCGTGATAGCATCAACAAATGCGTTATAGTCGTAAATCAACGGGAGCCATGAAAAGTTTGGATCAGAGAGATAAGTAAAAAAGAAAGCGTTATAGTCGTAAATCAACGGGAGCCATGAAATGTTTGGATCAGAGAGATAAGTCAAATTTCTTTTTATGACACGTAGGCCTTTATGAAAAGAAGACCCAGACCTCGTATGAACAAAAAGTTTTCATTGATTTTAAAAAAAAAGTGTTTAATCCAAGGTTTACAAAAAGGGTTTACATGACTTTTGTTATTAAAATAAGAAAGGGATTACGTGAGTTTTTTCGAAGACGATTAGAAATGTTTTTTTAAATTTTGTTTTTAAAAAAAGGTAAAAGGTATTTAAATGTTTTAAAAAGGGGTTTATTAAAAGGGAAGGTGGTGTGTAATATATATTTTTTTTTTCGGGTAAAGAAAGGGTTTTTGAAAGCTTTGTGAAAGTATTAAAATTTTTGTAACAATGGTTTGTAATTTAGGTTGATTTCTAGTGAACAAATCAGAAAAATTAAGAGGTTAAAAATGTCAAAGTGATAACAATAGATATTTGAGATGATTTTTCTAGATTTGGGAGTGAAGAGGCAAAATGATGCCTTTGCATTGACATGCTTAAAAGAATATGTAGATGACAACATTATTTCCCTTATTTAAGATGCCAAGACAACCAAGGAGGCTTGGGATACCCTTGAGAGGAGTTTTGGTGTAAGGGAGTATTGAAGTTGAAAGTGAAGGTGGATCTATAGCAACAAATTTACAACAAGATAAAAAGTTTGTTGAATCCCATTGTGCTAAGCCACAAGTGGACGAAAATTTGGTGAATCCAGCAACAAAGCTTGTTGATGAAAATATGATGAATCCAACAACAGAGCTCGCTGATGAAAATTTGGTGAATCCAGCAACAAAGATTGTTGAAGAAAATGAAGTTGCAATTGGAGCAGTCAGTGCTACGGTGAATCCAACAATTAATATTGCTTATGTAAATTTTTGGCTAAATATGAATGGTTGCAGATGCTACAACAAAAACATCATATTGAAATGATGTTATTTGGTGAGATAATCCCACTTGAATCGAAAACCAAGTGGAAGATCACTTGTTTGCAACAACATAGGTTAGTACAACAGTGACAAAGGCAAAGGAGAGATAATGATATAGGAGAAAGAAAACAACAAAGCCCACAAAGAGAAAACAAAGACTGAAAAAGAGGCAGAGAAATAAGCGCAACAAGAGAAAGCTCTCATGGCAGGGAAGAAGCTCCAAAACCAATGTGGTTCTACAAATATTTTTAATTCTAACATTCATTTCCACTGTGCAGGTACATAAAACTATTATGAAAAACAATTAAATTTCTTTGAAGCATGGTTTGTAACACCATGTCTAGATGAGGTCTGAAATAAATGTTGAAGACAACATGCATGATGAACAAATTAATGAATTTTTTAGGTATTGGAGTCCTGAAGAGATGAAATTGTATTATGGTCTTATGTTGCAAAGGATTTACGATGAAAAGAACACAACAAAAGATGACATGTGGCAGCGGTCCACATACATGCCTACTTTTATACAACTAGAGGACATAAATGGAAAACTTAGAAAATGGAAGACTCACCAGCAAATGAAACAACTGAGGCTTGAAGAATACAACAAAAAGAAAACGCTGAGACTGCTGGCATTATGATTCAAGTTTGGCGCTATGGCACAGGTGTTGTACTTGATGGCAACTCACTCAAGTGGAAAATCTCTGTTCTGGCTCTCAAAATGATGGAAAATAAGGGATTCGCAGGTACACCGTTCAAAAGGTGCGGGCCCGCAGGCACACCGTTCACCAAGTGCGGTCATGTCCGCAAGTTATCCAAGCAGAAGGTGCAGACCCCAGTCCACTCATTCCAATGCAGAGAAAGCGCGCACACGTGGGAATTCTTATGTCTGGCCCATGGTATTTAGCCCAATGTTCATGGTCCTATGGTTTTGGCCTGTGGTATAGGATCTAAATTATTGAACCTCGGTTTGGATCCCTTGTATTGGTTTTCGATGGTTTTGTCCCATGGTGTGAATAAGGGCTTGACTATAAAAAGAAAAGGAGATCACTTGTGAAATTTGAATATCTTAAGATCTGAAATTTTGGGTGATCGGTTTGGAAAGCTAGATCTAAATCAAGGTGAAATTTAAGGTGAATCTATTGATAGGTCGTGATCTCGCGGGCGCATGATCAGACTTGTGGATCTGACTGTCTGTGGCACATTGGAGGACTGTTAATTTGGCTCTATTCAGAGGTCCGCAGCGCAGCAGAAGACGCAGGTGCGGGGGTCCGCAGTGCAGCAAAAGGCGCAGGTGCGGGGGTTCGCAGCGCAGCAAAAGGCGTAGGTGCGGGGGTCTGCAGCGAAGCAGAAGGCGCTGGTGCGGAGGTACGCAGCGCAACAGAAGGCACAATGCGGAGGTATGTAGAGGAACAGAAGGACCAGGTGTGGAGGTACGCTGTTAGGCAGAAAGTGTAGGTGCGGATCTGTGCAGTGGTACGCAGTGCAGCAGAAGGAGTAGGTGCGGAGGTACGCAGAGCAGAAGAAGGACCAGGTGCGGATCCACGCAGTTTAGACATAGAAGAGTTGCGGATATTCGCTGGCTTCTATTGGTGAAGTTGCGGACTTTTCTTGAAATATTTGTTGGCTGCCTTTTATCTATTGCTGAAGAGTTCTGGGTTTAGATTACTGGTATTGCTCTTCTGGTTACTGCATTCTGAGAAGTTATTGATTGATTCATTGGTTGATTGAAAAAGGAGATTGGTTTATTCACATGTACTTGATGATTATTTGATGTTTATGGATATAGTTTGAAAATTTATGAAAAGTGGTCCTTGCAAGAAAAGAAGTAGGCCAACACCTACGTACTAGTAGATTAGCTAGTACAAGAGCTAAGGGGGTTGTAGCTCCCTTCCAGGAGAGATTGGAAAATGAGAGAGGGTTGTAGCTCTCAGCAGGTTGCAGCCTGCGTACTAGTAAAGGCCTACACCAGTACAAAATCATTGTAAAAGAAGTTTCTAATTGAAAGAAGATAGAGACATATTGCAGCAGGTGGTTTTCACCCACATTGAGTTTCCACCTTATATCTGGTGTTCTTTGGTGTGATTATCTGTTTTTACTGTTCTTGCTCATCATTATATGGTACTGACATACAAACTAATGATCAATATCTGAAGAATAAATTAAAGTATTAAATCTGGAAGATATATTGAAAAGAATTAGATAATACTGATTCACCCCCCCTCAGTATTATTTCCAACAATTGGTATTAGAGCAGGTCCTTCTGAAGAAGCTTGATCGCTTGAAGGAAGATCCATCATCATGAGCAACTACGAGAAAGAAGCATCTATCAGGCCACCAATTTTTGACGGGACAAACTTCGTATATTGGAAGGTAAGAGTTACTGCCTATCTTCAATCTCTTGGTACAGAAGTCTGGGATATCATAGATACAGGGTACACTTTTCCATCAGCAACTCCTACTGATCCGGCTAAGAAGAAGAAATATGAAACAAATGCAAAGGCTGTCAATACTCTACTAGGATGTCTATCTTAATTAGAATTCGTGAAGGTTATGCAGTATAAATACGCAAAAGAAATATGGGACAAGATTGTTCTGAGCTATGAAGGAGATGATCAAGTAAAATGAGCAAAACTTCAAACCCTTAGAATTCAGTATGAAAATCTCAGAATTCACAACAATGAAAGTGTGGCTAACTATTTCCTTCGTGTAGATGAGATTGTTAATTGTATGAAAAATTTGGGTGAAGAAATAAAAGAGGCTGTTGTGGTTGAAAAGGTTCTAAGATCTTTGTCCCCTAGGTTTGAATCTAAAGTTTCTGCAATAGAAGAAAAGGAGAATCTACGAAACCTTACCATGTCATAGCTGCACGGAATTCTGACTACTTATGAAATGAGGAAAGGAGGACCATCAGATAGGAGAGAAGCTGCCTTCAAGGCTTCTGGCAAAGGAGATTACTATGAGTCATGACACGTGTCAGAAGAAGAAGAAGAATCAAATTTTGTTAGAAACCTTCAACGGGGTGCTGGACGATTCTGAGGTAAGTTACCTTTCAAATGATTTGCTTGTGGAAGAGTCGGTCACTATTCTACCAAATGTCCTCATAAGGATAAGATTGACAAGGGGAAGGAACCTATTAGATGGAACAAGAAACTGAATGCAAAGAAGAAAAGCTATTACACTCATGAAGATAGTGATGGACTTTCAAATAGTGACGAAGATGAACGAGGTAATAATTATAAACTTTTAATGGCTTTTGAAGATGATGATTATATGGATGCTGTAGATGAAGAAGGTCTTTATGAAGAGATTTCTAATCTCAAAATTTGTTTAGAAGAGAAAAATGTGATTATTGATTCTCTGCAATGTCAACTGGCTGAAAGGGAAAAACATCATGAAAAATTGGAATGTGAAATTGTTAGTCTTAGAAAAGAGATTGAGAAAACAAAAGCTCTTAATCTTAAATTTGTTAAAGGGTCTGAAACTCTGGATGAGATTATCAATGTGCAGCGTTCTCCACTAATCAAGACAGGTCTGGGATATAATGGAGAAGCATCTCAAGCTTCCACCTCCAAAAGTTATCTTGATGCAGCAAGGAGGAGCGAGCAAAGGCCTAATAGAAATCATCAGGTAAATCAGGGACAGTTTACCTCAAGAACGAACAAATACTATCAAGAAAATCAGGGGCAAGCTACCTTAAGGACAAACAGAAGCTACAACCAGCCACAGTTAAAATCTTCCCAATTTTCCTCAAGAATGGATGACAGTAGAAACTACAATCGCTTGGGTGATAGATTTGATAATCGCAGAAGTTTCTTCAATGGCCAATGTTTCTCTTGCCATAACTTTGGTCACAAAGCAGCTCAATGTGTTGCCTATAAGACAATCATGACTAGAGAAGCTCAAAAACAAAGAAATATGATCGGAATCACGAAAAGGACCTATAACAATTTTTCTGCCCTTGAAAGTGAAATTGAATGTTCTATTTGTAATAACTTCGATCATGAAGAGTCTGAATGCAGGAGCAGGTTTCAGAAGACAACTCAGAAGGAACAAACCTCAAATGCCAGAACATGGAGAATGAAGGAACCGCAACCAGAAAGATGTGGGATAGCTTTATATGCAGAAGGACAGGAAAATCAATGGTACATCGACAACGGATGTTCGAAGCATATGACAGGTGATAAAGAAAAACTTCAATCATATAGTGCTTTAGAAAAAGGAAAGAAAGTTTCTTTTGGAAATGATACCCCTGCAGTCATAAAAGGAAAAGGCACTGTTCAGTTGAAAGAGAAAGTCAAGGCTGGAAATGTTTTGTATGTTGATGGCTTGAAGCATAATCTACTGAGTGTCAGTCATATGTGTGATCAAGGAACTGAGGTAATATTTCGATCAAATGGATGTAGTGTTCGTGATCTTGATACAGGAAAAACAGTGATCAAAGGCATAAGAACTCCAAATAATTTATACATATTTGAAGAAGGACAACAACAATGCTATTTGAGCAAGAATGATGAACACTGGTTATGGCACCGAAGGTTGGGGCATCTAAGCTTTTCACAGATAAGGAAAGCATGCAAATACCAGGCAGTTCGTGGTCTTCCAGACATCAGAATTCCAGACAATACAATATGCAAATCATGTCAGTTTGGTAAGCAAACCAGAACTAACTTCCCTGAGAAGGAAGGATCAGCTAGCAGGCCTCTTGAACTAGTCCATACAGATGTATGTGGACCATCTAGGAAAAGGTCACCTCGAGGAGAAGAATACTTTATATTATTCATTGACGACTTCTCCAGGATGGTTTGGATAGGACTTATGAAGCACAAAGACGAAGCCTTCGAAAAATTCAAATCTTTCAAAGCCTTGGTTGAAAACGAATCAGATCACAAAATTAAGTGCCTCAGGTCTGATAGAGGTGGGGAATTTACCTCAAATGAATTTTTCGATTTTTGTGAAGAACATGGAATAAGAAGGGAATTCTCTACAACTAGGACTCCTCAGCAAAATGGAGTAGTGGAAAGGATGAACAGAACGGTTCAACAAATGGCTCATGTAATGCTTGATGAATCTGGAACTCCCGCAACCTTCTGGGGTGAAGCTGCATTTGCTGCAGTCGTTATTCTCAACAAAACAAATGTCCGGGTGAACATCACTCAAACTCCTCATGAGCTCTGGTATGGTGAGACTCCTTTGGTAGAACATTTCAAAATATTTGGAAGCAAATGTTATATTAAGAATAATGATGAACATCTTGGCAAGTTTGAACATAGAGTAGATGAAGGGATTCTCCTTGGTTATTCTCCTCACAGCAAAGCATATAAATGTTATAACAAAAGACTTGGAAGAATAGTTGACAGCACTGATGTAGTGGTTGATGAAGAAGGAAACATTCCTAGGCAAGTAAATTATGAAAATATCGAAGAGGATGAAGATCATCCTTCAAATCAGACTGATGATGAAGAAGAACCTCAAGAGGCACCAGAGGAATAGATAAGGATAGAAGAGAAGACTCCATCCAGGTATGTTCAAAAGAATCATCCAGAATCTCAAATCTTGGGGCAAAAGGAGGCAGGCATATAGAAAAGAAGAACAATTGCAGAAGCTTCAAGGTATTTGGCATTACTCTCCTCCACTGAACCACAAAATGTAAGAGAGGCATGCAAAGATGAATGCTGGGTCAAGGCAATGGATGAAGAACTTGAGCAGATAAAAAAGAACAACACTTGGGAGCTGGTTCCTAGACCAAAAGATAAGAATGTCATAGGGACAAAATGGATCTTCAAAAATAAGTTGAATGAAAATGGGGAAGTAATTAGAAACAAGGCCAGACTTGTTTGTAAAGGGTATGCTCAACAAGAAGGAATAGACTTAGAAGAAATTTTTGCTCCCGTTGCTAGACTTGAGGCCATCTGAATGTTCCTTGCTCTCTCAAGCTTTCAGAAGTTCAAAGTATTTCAAATGGACGTGAAATCAACCTTTCTGAATGGAGACTTAGAAGAAGAGGTGTACATTGAGCAACCAGATGGTTTCATTCTTGGGAATGATCCAAATCTTGTATGCAGACTAAAAAAGGCTCTTTATGGTCTTAAACAGGCTCCAAGGGCTTGGTACTATCGTTTGGACAAATATCTCCATCAACAAGGCTTTTCAAAGGGATCAGCAGATAGCAATCTTTATATAAAAATTGAAAATGACAAATTGCTAATACTTGTTGTGTATGTAGATGATATTATCTTTGGTAGCAATGAAGAAACTATGAGTCAAAGCTTTGCCTTGGTGATGCAGAAAGAATTCGAAATGTCATTACTTGGAGAGTTGACATATTTTCTTGGTCTACAAATTCAACAAAATGAAGGCGGTATCTTTGTGTCTCAAACCAAATACCTCAAGCAGATTTTGAAGAAGTATGGCATGGAAGATTCAAAACTAGTATGTACCCCTATGGTTACAGGATGCAGCCTCAGTGCAAATGATGAATTAGCAGCAGTGCATCAACCAACCTATAGATCCATGATAGGAAGTATACTTTATTTGACAGGTACCTGACCAGACATCATGCATGCAATGGGAATAGTTGGAAGACTTCAAGCAAATCCCAAGGAAACTCATCTTCAGGCAGTTACGAGAATCTTCAAGTACCTTCAAGGAACTCAAAACTATGGCTTATGGTATCCTAGAGATACAGATCTCACACTTCATGCTTATACAGATGCAGATTGGGCCGGAAGCGTGGATGACAGGAAGAGCACAAGTGGTGGTGCATTCTTTATGGGTTCCATATTAGTATCTTGGTTCAGCAAGAAACAGAATTCGATTGCTTTATCTACAGCTGAAGCGGAATATGTGGCTGCTGCATCTTGCTGCACTCAACTCCTTTGGATGATGCAGACCTTGCAGGATTTTCAAATCACTTGTACACCACCTATCTCCATCCTATGTGATAATGCAAGTGCTATCAGCATTTCAAAGAACCCAG
Organism: Pinus tabuliformis; assembly: GCA_031772625.1. NCBI lineage: Eukaryota > Viridiplantae > Streptophyta > Pinopsida > Pinales > Pinaceae > Pinus > Pinus tabuliformis. The sequence continues at coordinate 192,504,272 of CM062816.1, forward strand.
TCATGCATTCAAAGACCAAGCATATACCTATCAAATATCATTTTCTTCGGGAACAAGTGCTTGAACAAAAGGTCAAGTTGGAGTATGTTCCTTCTAAGGAACAAGTTGCTGATATACTCACCAAACCATTGCCCAGGGAGACCTTTGAATACCTCAGGCAAAAGCTGGGGGTAGTTGATGCATCATCTTATTGTTGAATCTCATCTGTTTCAGAGATTGTTGGTTGTCGCGAGTTTCATATGGGGTATACGCGTACATTTGCTGGGTTATGGATTGGTCGAAGATCGAATGACACATTTTCAGGGGGAGCATATATTCTTCTAATAATGCATTGTTGGAATTATGGTAGAAGATCTTGGAGGAGAAAGTACAGAAGGAGATCATGGATGCTGATCTGAATATTGCTGCTAATATGTCTCTATCTCTCTTGTCAAGGTCATGTATGGTGTATAGTAGATTATGGTTCTTCTTGAAGAATTTTTCTTTTGCCGATCTGGTCTATAGTTAGGGGGAGATCATTCAGAAATTTCAACAGGCACTCAGGGGGAGTATGGACATCAAAGGAAGAGAATATCTTGGTCTGCCCTTTGCCCTTGATGTCAAAGGGGGAGAATGACTTTGAGGATCTTGGGGTTGCCATCAAGTCCAAAGGGGGAGATTGTTGGCATTATGATTCGGGTTTGGCACTATGGCACAGGTGTTGTACTTGATGGCAACTCACTCAAGTGGCAAATCTATGTTCTGGCTCTCAAAATGATGGAAAATAAGGGGTTCGCAGGTACACCGTTCAAAAGGTGCGGGCCCGCAAGCACGCCGTTCACCAAGTGCGGTCATGTCCGCAAGTTATCCGAACAGAAGGTGCGGACCCCAGTCCACTCACTCCAATGTAGAGAAAGCGCGCACATGCGGGAATTCTTATGTCTGGCCCATGGTATTTAGCCTCATGATCCTATGGTTTTGGCCCGTGGTATAGGATCTAAATTATTGAACCTCGGTTTGGATCCCTTGTATTGGTTTTCGATGGTTTTGTCCCATGGTATGAATAAGGGCTTGACTATAAAAAGAAAAGGAGATCACTTGGCTAGACATTTGTGAAATTTGAATATCTTAAGATCTGAAATTTTGGGTGGTCGGTTTGAAAAGCTAGATCTAAATCAAGGTGAAATTTAAGGTGAATCTATTGATAGGTCATGATCTCTCGGGCGCATGATCAGACCTGTGGATCTGACTGTCTGTGGCACATTGGAGGACTGTTAATTTGGTTCTATTCAGAGGTCCGTAGCGCAGCAGAAGACGCAGGTACGGGGGTCCGCAGCGCAGCAGAAGGCGCAGGTGTGGGGGTCCGCAGCGAAGCAGAAGGCACTGGTGCATAGGTACGCAGTGCAGCAGAAGGCACAATGCGGAGGTACGCAGAGGAACAGAAGGACCAGGTGTGGAGGTACGCTGTTAGGCAGAAAGTGCACGTGCGGATCTGTGCAGAGGTACGTTGTTAGGCAGAAAGTGCACGTGCGGATCTGCGCAGAGGTACGCAATGCGGCAGAAGGAGTAGGTGCAGAGGTACGCAGAGTAGAAAAAGGACCAAGTGCGGATCTGCACAGTTTAGACACAGAAGAGCTGCGGATATTCGTTGGCTTCTATTGGTGAAGTTGCGGACTTTTCTTGAAATATTTGTTAGCTGCCTTTTATCTATTGTTGAAGAGTTCTGGGTTTAGATTACTGGTATTGCTGTTCTGGTTACTGCATTCTGAGAAGTTATTGATTGATTCATTGGTTGATTGAAAAAGGAGATTGGTTGATTCACATGTACTTGATGATTATTTGATGTTTATGGATCTAGTTTGAAAATTTATGAAAAGTGGTCCTTGCAAGAAAAGAAGTAGGCCAACACCTACGTACTAGTAGATTAGCTAGTACAAGAGCTAAGGGGGTTGTAGCTCCCTTCCAGGAGAGACTGGAAAACGAGAGAGGGTTGTAGCTTTCAGCAGGTTGCAGCCTGCGTACTGGTAAAGGACTGCACCAGTACAAAATCATTGTAAAATAAGTTTCTAATTGAAAGAAGATAGAGACATATTGTAGCGGGTGGTTTTCACCCACATTGGGTTTCCACCTTATATCTCGTGTTCTTTGGTGTGATTATCTGTTTTTCCTGTTCTTGCTCATCATTATATGGTACTGACATACAAACTAATGATCAATATCTGAAGAATAAATTAAAGTATTAAATTTGGAAGATATATTGAAAAGAATTAGATAATACTGATTCACCCCCTCCTCTCAGTATTATTTCCAACAGAAACAATTCCAGCGGGTGTCTTAATTGAATTTTTATGTGGTTGTAACTAAGGGAGAGTATTGGAGATTCTAATTCCATCCACCTGTTAGGTGTCAAAATCATCCATCCAAGTGTCCTAGTTCAGTTTCAGTTAAGTCCAGTTGAAGTAGATTTTAACTCCGGTCATTTATTACTGATGTTTCCAATGTAATCTTATTTAACTGGTTCTTAATACCAAGAAGAGAAATCCTCCGTTCCTCTTCTTTTTTGTTTTCATCCTTTGTAAGAGCTCTCCCTCACCACCTAGGCTTTAATACTAACAAAGAAATATAAAGATCATACACACATATCATAGTTACTAAATTGAATTTTAATTTGAACAAAAAGTTAATTCTATATTACAAAAAATAGACTATTTAAAATTCAATATGGAAAAAAATTGAATAAAAAGATAATTCTATATCTCAAAAAAAAATATTTAAAATTCCATACCAAAAAAATATACATATACATCTTACCCCTGCTAACACTATATTAGTTTTTTAAATATTAAAAAATCAAATCTAATAATCTTGATACCCAAAACTTTGAAAGATTCTTTAAAAAATGTTTTCAATCATGTTACGAATGAAAATAAACATAGATATTAAGATCGGAAGAATAAATCTTTAGTCAATGGAAATTAATCGGATGGAATGGAAGGGGGAGAATGAACACGTTTGCCATAAACAAGAATAAAATGATAGATTCCAAACCATTAAAGTTATTAGTTGGTTAATCAATAAAATTTCGTAATTTCCTAATAGGTAACTGAATAAAGAATAGTTTGAGGGTAAACGGTTCTCTGGATTGTCCAACTGACCTAAAAAACTATATAATCTATTTCCTTGTAACATTTTGAAAGACAAAAATTATAAAAAGACCATATAATCTATTTTCCTATAACATTTTGAAAGACAAAGATTCTAACATTTTGAAAGACAAAAATTAGATCCCTTGAAATTTTATAATACATAATCACTTGATTTTCATTCAGTGTGTTAAATGCTGAATAGTAAGTACTATACCAAAGAGGGGTATTAAGATATATTCAGTGTGTTAAATGCTGAATAATACTTATACCAAAGAGGGGTATTAAGATATAAGAAAGTAGACTAAAAGAAATATTTTTCCCATGAAGGTAAGTCTACAGTGTATTAAGATTTAAAAAAGTGGGTAAAAATGTTGAATGGTATTATATCAATATACAGTGCATTAAGATTTTAAAAGGTGTGTAAAAATGTTGAATAGTATTATACCAAAGGTGTATTAAGATATAAGAAAGATATAAGACAATGGACAAAAAAAATAATTTTCTATACAGGCAAACTTACAGTGTATTAAGATTTAAGAAAGTGGGTAAAAAATAAAATTAGTGGTAATTTTTTTTTTATTTTTTTTATTTTTTTATATCGTCGTAGATATCAAAGTTTAATTTTTCATTTTTAAACTTGTCATTAATCACAGTTATGGTGGAGTTCTTGACGAGGAGAAATAGAACAATTGATCACACCTTTTCAGAGTGTGGGGTTCGAGTCTCTTTGTCCCCTTTTTCTTCAATATTGTCACTAATACACCCGCTAGCGGTTGAAATTATGTTTCAATTTTCTTCAATAATATCTGACTAATACATCCGCTAGCGGTTGAAATTATGTTTCAATTTTCTTCAATAATATCTGACTAATACATCCGCTAGCTGTGGAAATTATGTTTCAATGATATACTTAAACGTTTACCTAAGAAAATATTTCAATAACACAACTAGCAACTAGCTGGTTTCGTTCTTATCATATTTTCCATTTTCCTGTAATCAATTATGATCATGTGAACTTGTAGTTTTCGAATAGCTAGATGCCAAACGAAATTGATGCGAGAAAAATCGAAAAGGACTGACCCAGAAAATAAAAAAATTGCAGAAAATTTTAACAAGAGACATGGTAATTGTTGGAATGTTAATTTCAAACAACAGATTTTTTTTTCCTGCGATGCGATCGCAGATCGCATATCGCACTTCCTTTCTTGTCAACCTTCACCGTGTCCTTTGATTGTCTGCGATTGCGATTTCACGATGCGATCTGATCGCATATCACAAATCACATATCACAAATCGCATGATTTAAAGGTTATAGAAGCGGTGGCACATCCTTTCTCTTCTTGCGATGCGATGGTGCGATATTGTGATAAGCCATGCATTAAATTCCAGTAGGATATTTTCAGCTGTGTAATTAATGATATTTACTAGGGTTGGTAAATGTAGGTGAAATTTTAAATTTTATTATTTTTTATTTCACGGAAGTATGGAAAAGCAACACGTATTGTAAAGATATTTTTGTGTTGTTCAATATAAAAAAAAATGCAAGAGCAGAGACGTAGAGAGAGTATTAGCAAGAAGAGTTCTTTCTTCTCTGCAACGCACAGCAGTGCTGAACCTTTTAGTTTTTTTTTGTGATAAAATTAGTTTCTGGAACTGGAGCGTTCCTGATGTAACCCCTCAGAAGAGGAAGACTATTTTGTAACAGTTTTATCTTTGTTGTTTTCTAATAAAGATCCTGTAGTAGAAACAGAGCGTTGTTCTCTGTGTTATTTTTTTTGTGTGTTTGAAATCAACAAAAATTTCCATCATGGTATCAAAGCCAGTCTAGGCACTCGGTGATCCAAACACAGAGTTTGTTTTTTCACTGTAGGAGCTGTAAGAAGCTTATCAAGTAGAGAAAGTTTTTTTTGCTGTTTATTATACAGTCAGTATCTCTTCTCTATTTATACAGGTTAAGATGGCAGATGCTGGAACAGGTTTGACAAATCCCCAACTGCCACAGTTTAATGAGAAAAATTACAGTTATTGGTCCATAACAATGAAAGCATTGTTTGCTTCTCAAGGAATATGGGAGCTAGTTGAAACAGGCTATGCTGAACCTGCAGATGCAACAACGTTGGCTGCTTTGACAACAGCAGAAAGAGACCAGTTGAAGAGTGACAAGAAGAAGGATGCCAAAGCCCTCTTTTTCCTCTTCCAATCAGTGTATGAAAGCGTTTTTCCGCGGATTGCAACAGCAACAAAATCCAAAGAGGCATGGGATATTCTCAAAACTGCCTATCAAGGCATGGAGAAGGTGAAGACTGCAAAGTTGCAGATGTTGAGGAAAGACTTTGAAAATCTCAGCATGAAGGAATCTGATACAATAGATTCATTCTTCACTCAGGTTATTGGGTTGATAACCCAGATAAAATCTCATGGTGAGATTCTTGAAGATAGAAGGATTGTAGAGAAAATCTTGAGATGTTTACCCTCAAGGTTTGAATCTATTGTGGTAGCAATAGAAGAAACAAAGGATCTCTCACAGTTCACGGTAGATGAGCTGAGTGCTTCGCTTTTGTCTCATGAACATAGACTGAGTAGAGGAACAGATTCCTCTTTTGAGCAAGCATTCAAGACTTAGATATCTTTTGGCCAAAGAAGAGGTCGAGGCAGAGCAAATAACAGAGGTCGTGGAAGAAGCCAAAACAGAGGCAACAATTATCCTGCAAGCACAAGCGGAAGGAGCTGCAATCAGAACCAAGATGAAGGTTCAAACAAACAACAAGCTCATGGACAAATGTATGACAAATCCCAAGTCCAATGTCATTATTGTAAGAAATATGGGCACTATGCCAATGAATGTAGGAAAAAGTAAAGTGACATGAATAATAGGGAGAATGCTAATTTTGCAAATGAAGAAGATAAGAACCCAAAGAACGTGCTGTTAACATGTAACATAGCACAAGACAAACAAGAAGATTTTTGGTTCTTAGACTCAGGTTGTAGTAATCACATGACTGGAAATATTGAAATGTTTGCCAATCTGGATGAAAATGTGAAATCTGAGGTAACAACAGGGACTGATGATACGATATCTGTCAAGGGTAAGGGCAGAGTCAGTATTCGAGCAAAAAATGGAGAATAGATGATTGTGCCAGATGTATACTATGTACCTGGTCTGAAATGTAATATTTTGAGCATTGGACAGCTCATTAACAAAGGTTACAATGTGTTCTTCAAAGATGATTTGTGTACAATCAGAGACATACCTCCAAGTAAGAAGATCATTGCACAAGTGCAGATGACCAGCAATAGAATGTTTCCTCTCAAACTCAGGGTAGATTTGAAGGAAGGAAGAACTATTGCAGCTATAACACAAGAAGTCTTTCAGGAACAAGTGAAAGATGTGAATTGGTTGTGGCATTTGAGATTTGGACATCTCAATTTCGGAGGCTTGAATCTATTGCACAAAAAGGGAATGGTAAAGGGATTGCCATTGATCGAGAAACCGGACAGCCTTTGTGAAGGCTGCATCTTGGGCAAGCAACACAAAGAAAGCTTTCCAGCAGGAAAGAGTATAAGGGAAAAAGCACGATTGGAAATTGTTCATTCTGATGTGTGTGGACCGATGCAAACACCATCATTTGCCGGAAATAAATATGTTTTAACTTTCATTGATGATTACACTAGAAAGACATGGGTGTATATGCTGAAACAGAAGAGTGAAGTGTTTGAGAAATTCCGCCACTTCAAAACTCTTGTTGAGAAGCAGTGTGGGCATTATATCAAAGTGCTCAGAACAGATAGAGGAGGAGAGTACATCTCCCAAGACTTTCTGCGTTTTTGCAGAGAGAATGGCATACAAAAGCAGTTCACCGCAAGGTATACACCTTAGCAAAACAATGTTGCTGAAAGAAAGAATAGGACCATTCTTGACATGGTCAGAAGTATGTTGAAGGAAAAACACTTGCCGCATGAGTATTGGGCAGAAGCTGTTACTTGCGCAGTTTACATCTTGAATAGATGCCCAACTAAAGTTGTCATGAACAGAATACCAGAAGAGGCATGGAGTGGTCAAAAACAAACTGTCACTCACATGAGAGTATTCGGTTGTGTGGCATATGCACATGTACCAGATCAGCTAAGGAAGAAGCTTGATAGTAAGGGGGAGAAGTGTGTCTTTATTGGCTATTGTGATGAGTCAAAAGCATACAAACTCTATAATCCATCCACCAAGAAATTGATAGTAAGCAGAGATGTGCAGTTCATTGAAGATGAAGCTTGGGATGGAAGCTTAGAGAAGACAGTGAATGTGAAGACAATTGTGTCTCACGAAGAAGAAGAGGAAGGGACAGAAGCAAATAATCCTTCCTTGGTGGCTCCTCCTCCACCACAGCAAGTACAACAAACCACACCACAAACTGGAATTCGAACAGCCTTGAGAAGTCAAGGAAGTGCTTCTCCAAGCACACCACAGGGATCAGAAATACCCTCAAGTTCGGATGGAACTCCTAGCACACCAAGAAGACCAAGATTCAGAAATCTGAATGAGATTTATGAACAAGGAGAGGTAAGTAACAATACCGGTCTGAATTCATTATTCGCTTTGTATTGTCATGTTGATGACCCAGTTCATTTTGAAGATGCTGTAAATGAAGATAAATGGATTGAAGCAATGAATGAAGAAATTGGTGCAATTGAGAAGAGTAAAACATGGGAGTTAGTGGACCTCCCTGTAGGCAAAGACGCCATTGGAGTTAAGTGGGTCTACAAGACCAAAAGCAATGCTGAAGGCAAGATTGACAGGCACAAAGCAAGACTTGTTGTGAAAGGCTACAAGCAACAACAAGGCAAAGACTATGATGAAACCTTTGCACCAGTAGCAAGGATGGAAACAGTCAGAACAGTGTTGTCTATTGCAGCACAACACAAATGGAAGATTTATCAGATGGATGTTAAATCTGCATTCCTGAATGGGGTGTTAAAAGAAGAGGTTTATGTTGAACAACCTCTAGGCTATGAAGTTGAAGGCCAAGAGCATAAAGTCTGCAAACTGAAGAAGGCTCTTTATGGGCTGAAGCAAGCTCCAAGAGCATGGTACAGCAGAATAGATGCTTATCTGATTGACAATGGGTTTGATAAGTGTGATGGTGAACCCACACTCTACATAAAGGATAATGACGGTAAGATTCTTATTGTTGTTTTATATGTAGATGATTTAATTTTTACTAGCAATGATGCTTCTCTCATTGCTGATTTTAAAGCAGTCATGAAAAGTGAATTTGAAATGACTGACTTGGGCTTCTTAAGATATTTTCTTGGAATTGAAGTAGACCAAAGTGAAAATGGTGTTTTCATTTCTCAAGATAAATATGTAGAAGCTGTGTTGAAGAGATTTAACATGCAGAACAGCAAGGCAGCTGTGACTCCAACTGTAGTGGGGCTGAAATTGACCAAAGAAGACAACAACAAATATTTTGATCCAAAATTGTACAAGAGCATAGTTGGCAGCCTTATGTACTTGACTGCAACTAGGCCGGACATTATGCACGCTGTGAGTTTAATTTCCAGATTTATGGAAAGACCGAAAGAGACTCATTGGCAGGCAACCAAGAGGATTCTAAGGTATGTGAATGGAACGAAGGGGTTTGGTATTTTATACTCCTCTTCTGAAAGTTTCATGTTGACAGGTTACACTGACAGTGATTGGGCTGGAAGTGTTGATGATAGGAAAAGCACATCAGGATATGTGTTTCATATGGGATCGGGAGCCATCTCATGGGCTTCCAAGAAGCAACCAGTTGTGGCTTTGTCAATAGCAGAAGCAGAGTATGTGGCAGCAACAACAGCAGCATGCCAAGCAGTATGGCTGAGAAGAGTTCTCAGAGATTTGTGTCATGAACAAAGAAATGGCACAACCATTTACTGTGACAATAGCTCAGCAATAACATTGTCTAAAAATTCTATTTTTCATAAAAGAACAAAGCACATAGACACCAAATTTCACTTCATACGTGAATTGGTTAACAATGGTGAGATTGTTTTGCAGCACTGCAGAACAGAGGATCAGCTAGCTGACATCTTGACAAAACCATTAGCAAAGAAAAGCTTTGATCATTTCAGGAAATGCCTGGGTATGCAGAAAAAACCCAGCAGTTAAAATTAAAGAGGAGTTTTGGAATGTTAATTTCAAACTGCAGATTTTTTTTCCTGCGATGCGATCGCAGATCTCATATCGCACTTCCTTTCTTGTCAACCTTCACCATGTCCTTTGATTGTCTGCGATTTCGATTTCGCGATGCGATCTGATCGCATATCACAAATCACATGATTTAAAGGTTATAGAAGCGGTGGCACATCCTTTCTCTTCTTGCGATGCGATGGTGCGATATTGTGATAAGCCATGCATTAAATTCCAGTAGGATATTTTCAGCTGTGTAATTAATGATATTTACTAGGGTTGGTAAATGTAGGTGAAATTTTAAATTTTATTATTTTTTATTTCACGGAAGTATGGAAAAGCAACACGTATTGTAAAGATATTTTTGTGTTGTTCAATATAAAAAAAAAATGCAAGAGCAGAGACGTAGAGAGAGTATTAGCAAGAAGAGTTCTTTCTTCTCTGCAACGCACAGTAGTGCTGAACCTTTTAGTTTTTTTTTGTGATAAAATTAGTTTCTGGAACTGGAGCGTTCCTCATGTAACCCCTCAGAAGAGGAAGACTATTTTGTAACAGTTTTATCTTTGTTGTTTTCTAATAAAGATCATGTAGTAAAAACAGAGCGTTGTTTTCTAATACGGTTGGTTACAATGACAGTCTACAAACGTTCTCCACTGTTCCTCTTGGTTCTCAGTTTACAAAGATGGTAAAAGGTTCAAGTTCTAGCAAGAGCTTAAGATCATATAGGCCAACTGCTAGGGCTATGCATTTTAACAGATACCACAGATCAGCTCTTGATATTTACATTGAGGATAGGCATCACTCTCTTCAATCCCCTTGGCCGTTGGGATCTAATCCCAAACAAAACTTAACAAATCTGCAACGATTCGGTTCCTGTTAATTGTACAAATCTGCAAGTATGCAGGGTATTTGTGAACTGAATTAATGGATTTGTGTTCTACATCATCTCATGCAAAGTTGTCCAACTGATTTTCACTCTACGCAATGATGTTGTCTTAACAAATAGAGTAAACATGGCTGTATATATTTCACATCGTCAACTGGGCATTCTGAAATTTCTATTCCAGTTTGGCAAGCGGTGCACATTTGCACTATTATCTGCTGTAAAGTGTTCTTGCATGTTCTATTTGTATAAGTATATCTAAGATCATATAGGCCAACTGCTTATGCATTGGATCAGCTCTTGATATTTCATTGAGGTAGGCATCATCGATTTGGTCAAACTTAACATCTTTGTACAAGTACAAATTTATATCAGTTGTAACTATTAATATGCTAATATTTTGATATTGGTTATCATGTTTTAAACTGGCTGTATATATTTCACATCAAAGAGGAAGTCAGTGTTAGCAAATTTGTAATACATGAAGTTTTTATTTTTTTTTATATTATTATTTTGACTATTTATTAATTTGTTTTAATGGTAATATGGATAAAGATAGTCAGTGTTAGCAAATTTGTAATAAGAAGTTTTTTATTTTTTTATATTATTATTTTGACATTTATTAATTTGTTTTAATGGTAATATGGGTATATATTGTTTCAGTATTATTTTCAGTTTAATGTATATTGTTGTTGTAGGGATATTATACGTAAAGAAAATTCAAAGATGGATATTTTTTTCATGATTTTTAAAATATTTAAATAAATGAATACAAACCTCAAGTTTAGTTAAAGTTTGTAAATTTATAATATTACATTTAAGTTGAAGGTTTTCTTTTTCTTTACATTATAATGTTTAACATTAATTATTGTATTATGGTTACAAATTTATATAATAATAATTTAAAATATATAATATTCAATTAAATTGAAGATTTTGTTTTTAAATATTATGTTTTTTTATCGAAATATATTAAAATGGTTCACAAAAGTGTTAGAAGAAACTAAATCTAGCATATAAAACTTAATTCATCTATTTTAGATTCTATTTGAAATTAATTATATATATATATAAGTGTAATATTCTACCAAAATAATAATATTTACTTCTACCCTAGAAAATCAAGAATTAGTTTTACTTAACCAGTTATGAATTAGGAAATTAGTTCCAAAAACTAATTTTAAAATCGAGGAAAAAGATTAGGGAACAGAGGAAATGAAATGACTGGTGCTATTATATTAAATGGAGAACCATAGAACATAGTTTTAAAATGATTTTCGATAGCTGCACATTAAGTTTTTAGAGAAGTTGCGTCGGGAAAGGTTGTGCTTATGAGTGGATTTTACATTACTCTTTCAAGATTTTAAATGCTCAAGCAGTGAAGTTCAGCTTTTGTGTGTTCTAAGTATAATCCACCATCTCTCTTGCCTTGAGACAAGGAAGCCGTAATAAAAGAAATATCTGGGAACGAAAAAGGGTGTAACATCTACTCACTTAAGACACATAAAAATAATAAATCAAAACAAAAAAAAATTACCTTCAAAAGTTACCACAAGCATTACAACACTTACTAGATGCGGAACGTTATGAAATTCATACCTTCTACCACTATACGAAGGGTAAGGTCAATTTAAAATGTTAGTTTGATATTTCCAATGTTTTGTTTCCCGGAGGTTATTGATTTTATTAAGGGCGGAAGGAGGCTCTGGTATCATCCATCGCCTACATTTACCACAGCTGTACGCCCCCCAGACCCTTTTGTACAGTTGGAGGTTCCCCTTGCTCTCGATGGACTAGATCCCGATCCAATGGACGAGCCATGATCAGGAGGAATGAGGTAAACCGCCTACCTCCTTCGTCGGGTAGCTCACAGCATTCGAACAACGATTTTCCTGTGCAGAGGCTCTTCAAGTCAAGGGTTTGCCAAGGTGAGTGTTTTGAATGGCTAAACCACTCAATGTGACCAGGCTTCTGTGTCGGGAATTTCTGGTTATTCCAAACAAAATACAGTGGAAAAATCCTCTGTTTCCACTGTTGAAAATTTTCTGATAAATTCCGAAACAATCAAAAATATGAACAGAGAGCAATACTCTGTTTTCTGATAATTCAAAAACACAAGAACAGAGCATAAAATAATACTCTACTTTGCCTCAGGATCAAAAACTGATCAGAATAATACTTTGTCTTTGACACAGAAAAATACTCTGTTTTTAACTCAGAAAAACAGAAAAATTCATTCTCTGGAAACGGTGTTGCAGTAACACAGTTTTTTTTTTCAGTTGCTGTTCGTGGTGTTGCAGCAACGTAAATTTTTGACGTCAAGTATTTTTCGACTTACGGTGTAACAGCAACAGGAAATTTTTGACAAAATAACTTTTGGTGTAACAGCAACGCACAGAAAGAAACTTCTATTTATGAAAATAATCTAACTGATAAAACTAAGTCTTCCTCACGTAGAGGGATCTTCACAAAATTTTATGCTAAAGAGCATCTTCCTCTTGACAAAGGGATTACAACATGAACGCTTCAGTTCCACAAAACAACTATCTCAGAAAATTTCAGCACTGCTGTGCAATACAAAAAAAACTCTCTTGTTCTACACTGCTGTGTGCTCCCCTTTGCTCTCTATCTCTCTGTTTTCTAATTCTGTTTCTGTTTCTATTTATAGTGCGGGAAAGGGTCATCACCGCTTTAACTTGCTGATAAAGTTTCTGCTGCTCATGATTAACAGATTTGATCTTTTGTTGTATTTCTTGAGTCGGTTGTGCTGAAATCCAAGACTGATAAATGCTGCGTCGGCTCGAGGCTGGTTCTTTTCTCTTTCAGTTGTTCTGCTCATTAATATGGTTGTTGAAAAGTAACGGTGTAGTGTTGTATCTGATCTTCATCCTTCGGGAACTCAAAAATAATTAAAGAGTGAAAATATGGTAATGGCGGTGACATAAAAGATCGGGAAAAAATGTGGGGTGCCGGATCACGAAAAATGAATAAAGTAGCTGCTGCTGTTCTGTTCACTGCAGTTGAAATTATAATTTCAACACTCCCCTTTAATTTCAACTGTTGGGTTATCAGTCATACCCAGAAGTTTCCTTAAAAACTCAAAACTTTTCTGATCCAATGGCTTTGTCAGAATATCTGCAACCTGTTCCTGAGTCCTGCAATGTTGTAAAATGATTTCTCCATTGTTCACCAATTCTCTGATGTAGTGAAACTTTGTGTCTATGTGTTTTGTTCTCTTGTGGAATACAGAGTTCTTGGATAATGCAATAGCTGAGCTATTGTCACAAAAAATAACTGTTGCTGTTGCCTGCTCCTGGCATAGACTTCTCAACATTCTCCTCATCCAAACCGCTTGACATGTTGCTGTTGTAGCTGCCACATACTCTGCTTCTGCGGTAGACAATGCCACAATTGGCTGTTTCTTGGAAGCCCATGAAATGGCTCCTGAACCTATGTGAAAAATGTAACCAGATGTGCTTTTCCGGTCATCTACTATCTGTGTATCCAACTAAATCTGAACATTCTGAAACAGTATAAAATATGCCATACCTTTTTGTACCTTTAACATACCTCAGAGTTCTCTTTGCTGCCTGCCAATGTGTTTCTTTTGGCTTCTCCATGAATCTGGAAATTAAACTAACAGCATACATTATGTCTGGCCTAGTTGCAGTCAAATACATGAGGCTACCAACTATGCTCTTGTACACACTAGGGTCAAAATCTTTGCTGCTGTCCTCTTTGCTGAGTTTTAATCCCATCACTGTGGGAGTGATTGCTGCCTTGCTGTTCTGCATGTTAAATCTGCTCAACACTTCATTTACATATTTTGCCTGTGAAATAAAAATTCCATTTTTATTTTGATCTACTTCTATTCCTAAGAAGTATCTCAGCAAACCCATGTCAGTCATCTCAAATTCTTCTTTCATGACTGATTTGAAATTTTCAATGAGATAGTCATCATTACCTGTAAAAATCACATCATCAACATATAACACAACAATTAAAATTTTACAGTCTTTTTCTTTGATGTAAACAATGGGTTCTCCCTCACACTTCTCAAATCCGTTCTCCAGTAGATAGAAATCTATCCTACTGTACCACGCTCTTGGTGCTTGCTTCAGCCCATAAAGAGCTTTTTTCAATCTGCAGACTTTGTGCTCTTGGCCTTTCTTCTCATAGCCTAGAGGTTGCTCAATGTAAACCTCTTCCATTAATACTCCATTCAAGAATGCTGACTTCACGTCCATTTGGTAAACTTTCCATTTGTTTTGTGCTGCTATGGACAACACTGCTCTTACTGTTTCCATTCTTGCAACCGGTGCGAAAGTCTCCTCATAATATCTCCCATACTGCTGCTTGTATCCCTTGACAACAAGTCTTGCCTTATGCCTTTCTATCTTTCCTTCAGCATTACTCTTGGTCTTGTAGACCCATTTAACTCCAATGACGTCTTTACCTTTTGGTAAATCAACTAAATCCCATGTCTTATTTCTTTCTATGGCATTCATCTCCTCATCCATAGCTTCTATCCATTTCTTATCTTTAATTGCATCTTCGAAATGAACAGGGTCATCAACATGACAATACAAAGCAAACAGGGAATTCATTCCTTCATCATAAATGTCAATTAAATTTCTGAATTTCTTACCTCTTTCATTCGGTGTGCAAGTGCTTGTAGATGCACTTGAATTTCCTCCTTGTGGTGTGCTTGGAGAAGCACTCTCATTTCTCCTCAAGGGTGTCTCTTGCTGTTCTGTTGTTGGCGCTGCTGTTTGGGGATGTGTTTCAGCCAACTCCTCATCATCATCATCATGAGACAAATAACTTTTAACATTAACTGTTTTCTCTATGCTTCCATCCCAAGCTTCCTCTTCAATAAATTGAACATCTCTGCTCACAAAAAACTTCTTAGTGGATGGGATATATAACCTGTAAGCTTTGGATTCTTCACTGTATCCAATGAAAATACATTTCTCCCCTTTGCTGTCCAATTTCTTCCTTAGCTAATCTGGAATGTGTGCATAAGCCACACAACCAAAAACTTTCATGTGGGTGACTCCTTGCTTTCTCCTACTCCATGCTTTTTCTGGCACTTTGTTCATCACTGCTTTTGTAGGACATCTATTCAAAATATATACTGCACAATGTACAACTTCAGCCCAATAATCATTTGGCAAATGCTTTGCCTTCAACATGCTCCTCGCCATATCCATGATTGTTCTGTTTTTCCTTTCAACAACTCCATTTTGCTGCGGGGTGTACCTTGCTGTAAATTGCTTATGAATTCCATTTTCTCTGCAAAAATGTAAAAATTCTTTGGAGATATACTCACCTCCTCTGTCAGTTCTCAAAACCTTGATACGCAGCCCACTTTGATTTTCTACAAGTGCTTTGAAATTTTGAAAATTTTCAAATACTTCACTCTTATTCTTCAGAAAATAAACCCAAGTCTTTCTAGTAAAATCATCAATAAATGTTAGAAAATATTGGCTGCCTGCAAGTGATGGAGCTTGCATCGGTCCACATAAATCTGAGTGGACAATTTCTAAAGGTGCTTTTGCCCTTATGCTTTTCCCAGTTGGAAAACTTTCTCTGTGTTGTTTTCCCAATATACAACCTTCACAAAGGCTGTCTGGCTTTTCTATCAATGGTAATCCTCTTACCATTCCTTTTCTACTCAACAAATTAAGACCTCCAAAGTTGAGATGTCCAAATCTCAAATGCCACAACCAATTTTCATCCTTTGGTACGCTTTGGAGAGCCTCTTGTGTCACTGCTGCAATTACTTCTTTATTTTTCAGATCTGCCCTTATTCTGAGAGGGAACATCCTGTTCCTTGTCATCTTCACTTCAGCAATACAACGTTTGCTGGGTAATCTGTCCATGATGGTGCATACATCATTCTCAAAGAAAACATTGTAACCCTTCTGAACAAGCTGTCCAATACTCAAGAGATTACACTTCATTCCAGGAACATAATAAACATCTGCTATGGTTTTCTTTTCACCTTTCTTTGTAAATATTTTAACTTCTCCTTTTCCCATAACAGAAATTTTACTATCAGTCCCAAGTGTGACTTGTGACTGCACACTCTGATCTAAAGCAGAAAACATGGCTATGTTTCCTGTCATATGTTTGCTGCAACCAGAATCTAGAAACCATATATCTTCACTGTTTGTTTCAGCCATATTAGAAACTAACAACACATTATCTTGACTGATATTTTCTCTAGTGATATTTGCACTAGATCTATTACTCATATCATGCTGCTTCTTCCTACATTCATTTGCATAGTGCCCATATTTTTTACAATAATAACATTGGACATTGGATTTTTCATACCTTTGTCCTTGAGTATGATGTTGTCCACTTTGCTGGTTGCTGCCATGGCCTTGGTTCTGATTTGGATTGCTGCCTCTTCCTTGAACGTTTGCTGGACTGTTTCTTCCGCCTCTGTATTGGGTTCTGCCTCTTCCTTTCTTGTTTCCTCTGCCTTGACCTCTTCCTCTTCCAAATGACATCTGGGTCTTGAAGGCTTGCTCTAGAGATGAGTTTTCATTTCTGCTCAACCTCTGCTCATGTGTTATCAGTGATGCATGAAGTTCATCAACTGAAAAATTTGAGAGATCCTTTGTCTCTTCTATGGTGGTGACAATCACATCAAACTTTGAGGGTAGGCATCTCAATAGTTTCTCCACAATCCTCCTTTCTTCAAGAGTTTCTCCATGAGACCTTATCTGTGTGACCAAACCAATTGCTTGTGTGAAGAATGAGTCAATATTGTCTGACTCCTTCATACGCAGGTTCTCAAAATCTTTTCTAAGCAACTGTAGTTTTGCTGTCTTCACTTTCTCCATGCCTTGATAGGTTGTCTTGAGAGTTTGCCATGCTTCTCTGGATGTATTGGCTGCTGCTATCCTCGGAAACACACTCTCATGCACTGCTTGATATAAGAATACAAGGGCTTTTGAGTCCTTCTTCTTATTGCTCTTCAACAGCTCTTTCTCTGCCTAAGTTAATCCAATAAACTCTTCTTCATTTGCTGGTTCTTCAAATCCATATTCAACAAGTTCCCATAAATCATGTGAGGCAAACACGGCTTTCATGGTTATTGCCCAGTAGTCATAATTTTTCCCATTGAACTGTGGGAGCTGGGTATTAAACATACCCATGCTGGTGCTGGCCATTCTTGCAATACTTGACTGTAAAAAAAAATCACTTAATTGTCTTCAGCAGCTACACAAAAAACTAATCTGAAAAATACCTTGACAGCGTTTTCGCTCTGCTGTATAATTTGCTGCAGCAACAAATCTTCTTTCAGCTTCTTTGATGTCTTCAAAGAGCCTGGACAAGCTCTGATACCATGTCGGGAATTTCTGGTTATTCCAAACAAAATACAGTGGAAAAATCCTCTGTTTCCACTATCGAAAATTTTCTGATAAATTCCGAAACAATCAAAAATATGAACAGAGAGCAATACTCTGTTTTCTGATAATTCAAAAACACAAGAACAGAGCATAAAATAATACTCTACTTTGCCTCAGGATCAAAAAATGATCAAAATAATACTTTGTCTTTGACACAGAAAAATACTCTGTTTTTAACTCAGAAAAACAGAAAAATTCATTCTCTGGAAACGGTGTTGCAGCAACACAATTTTTTTTTTTTCAGTTGCTGTTCGTGGTGTTGCAGCAATGCTATTCGTGGTGTTGCAGCAACGTAAATTTTTGACGTCAATTATTTTTCGACTTACGGTGTAACAGCAACAGGAAATTTTTGACAAAATAACTTTTGGTGTAACAGCAACGCACAGAAAGAAACTTCTATTTATGAAAATAAGCTAACTGATAAAACTAAGTCTTCCTCACGTAGAGGGATCTTCACAAAATATTATGCTAAAGAGCATCTTCCTCTTGACAGAGGGATTACAACAGGAACGCTTCAGTTCCACAAAACAACTATCTCAGAAAATTTCAGCACTGCTGTGCAATACAAAAAAAACTCTCTTGTTCTACACTGCTGTGTGCTCCCCTTTGCTCTCTATCTCTCTGTTTTCTACTTCTGTTTCTGTTTCTATTTATAGTGCGGGAAAGGGTCTTCACCGCTTTAACTTGCTGATAAAGTTTCTGCTGCTCATGATTAACAGATTTGATCTTTTGCTGTATTTCTTGAGTCGGTTGTGCTGAAACCCAAGACTGATAAATGCTGCGTCGGCTCGAGGCTGGTTCTTTTCTCTTTCAGCTGTTCTGCTCATTAATATGGTTGTTGAAAAGTAACGGTGTAGTGCTGTATCTGATCTTCATCCTTCGGGAACTCAAAAATAATTAAAGAGTGAAAATATGGTAATGGCGGTGACATAAAAGATCGGGAAAAAATGTGGGGCGCCGGATCACGACAAATGAATAAAGTAGCTGCTGTTGTTCTGTTCACTGCAGTTGAAATTATAATTTCAACATTCTGGCCTTCACTAAGCCTGCATTTCTATTCTTCCAGGTCGAGCATGGGTTTGACTGTCTCACTGGTCGCTTTCGCCTTTTAAGGGAGCGTTCTGGTTGCGGCGATGTTTCTACTCTTCCCTCTGCAACGTTTGCGTCCACAGTGCAAGCCAAACACTGCCTCGTCGGAGGTTTCGGCACAGGTAAGGGTAGTGTCATACCTTAACAGGTTCAACTAAGTTGAATGAAGTTCGCCTATACTTACCCTTGTTAAATTCTTTGGCTGACAGAGCTCCTCGAGGATTTTCTTGCTGTCAAGGCTTCATTTTACAAGTATGTTTTTCCCCTCTACCCTGTCTAAACAATTATTAATGATTTTTTGTTCAATGAATTGGTTTAACTCTCGGCAACCTCCTCCTGCAGGTATCTGAGGACTCCTCACTGTGCATTCTTTACGTTTATGAATACCGTCGGCAACAAACCCACCAGTTTCGCATGCTTGTTTGAGGTTGGTCTTCTTACACAGTCTCAAGTCTACAGTTCGGTTTTGAATCAAAGTTTATTGTTCGGTGAACCCAACCATGGAGGCCACGACTTCTACCAGTTCCTGGCGACAAGGGATATATGGTTTCACACTAGGGTTTCATTTCATGTCTTTTCGACTTCAGAACTATATTAATTTTTTATGTTTGTACATGTAAAGAGTAACTTCTTGAATTCGTTTGTGGATTATTATCCATTCTGTGTTTTAATGTATGATTCGAATACTGTGTGTTTTAATGTATGATTCGAACACTGTGACTACACAGTGAATGCATCAAGTCTCATACAATTTTATATTTATTAATGTTTTGCTATTAAACAATGAATGCGGTTCAGACTCATGTAAATATATGTCTATTTATCTCGCTATTAGACAGTGAATGTGGCTAGGGTCCACTCTATGGTTTATTTTCCTTCATGGTCATTTTATGACTTTGTCCAGTCTTTACCTTTAATGTTTATGTAAATTTCAGATATGGGGTTTTCTTGTGCCTACTCTGCATGCAATGAACTTGTTTCGTTTGGTGCGCTCTTGTGTTTTCTATATGAGATGGCTTATGCTTTTATTGACGGTTTGGTCAAAGTATTTTCTTAGAAAAGGTTAGAGGGCCTTAGAATAGTTCCATGCTTGGGAGTTTCATGAAACTGATACATTTTACAGAACCAGAATGCTTACTGTTTTTCTTTTTTTTTCTGAAAATGTTTGTATGGTTGATAATGCAAGTTTTACTATTCTTTACATCAGTTCTCAAGTCTTGTAGCAATAAACTATGACTACACATATTATGAAATGTCTGAATCCCTTTAATATCTACAGAATGGAACTTCATCATTCATAACCTGAGTTATTTTAGCATTAACAACTCAACAATTCTTAACAATAGAATTGTACACTGGAATGAGGTAAAACTTAATAAATTAAATCATACTTTTCTGTTTCTGCCAGCTGAACAACCTCAAACTTTTTGGAAGATCTCTCCACCGAGCCACCTCAAACTTTTTGGAAGATCTCTCCACCGAGCCTTGAGTCTAGCAATGACATCTAGACTCTCCCCCGAGCTCTTCCTCCTCCAGACAGTATTTATAAGGTTTGTCTTTAATTTGGGTATCTTGAAGCGTCAAGACTGACTGTCCAACATCAAGTCACATACCCTCATAAATTCTCTCCAGATCTCCCACTAATTTGTTTCACCCAGGTCAAGGAGTTTCTAATGGATGCGCTCTACCTTTTGACCAATCTATTCCTTTCCTCTCTTCAATTCTCCAACCCCCTAGGCCTTCCTCGAATTCTCCTTTTGAGGACTCAAGTGAGTAACCACGTTAACTATCTCAGGAGGTTTAAAAACTATTTTCAGTTCTTGAAAATAATTTAATTCTTATTATGCATTATTTATAAATTGTTCTAGCCAATTCAGCCATAGTTCTTTAATGTTCTCATCAAACATATGATGACAAAATCATAATAGTAAGTAAAAGTAAAAGAGTAGAATAAGTTAATTGTTCATATAATGTGGGGTGTTACATCTCCCCCCTCTTCTGAGGAACACCGTCTCCAGTGTTCTATTTGGTTTACGAAAATAGTGCAGGATAAGATTTCCACATGAAATCCTCTTCTTCCCGAGTGGCTTCTTCCAAGCCAAAGTGCTTCCACTGCACTTTAACCTGGGTGATGGCTCGTTTCGCAAAGTTGTCTCTCCCCATTCGAGAATACGAAGAGGTTCTGCTATAAATTATCCTTCCGGTTCGATCTACACATTTTCATGGACTGTCAACATAAATTTAATTTATATAAAAAAAATTATACACTAATTATTTCATTAACTAATTTACGTGCACATTTCCCTAGTTAATTATATTCTAAGGATTGTACACATATTTTTTTAACAAGGAGACATGGAAAACATTGTGAACCTGGATATGGCTTGGTAACACGAGCTTATATGCTACAGGTCCAATCCGTTCCAATATTTGAAAAGGACCACAGTACCGGGGTGCTAACTTAGCACAACCCCTCCATTGCAAGGTACTTTTCTTTGGCTTGACCCACAAATACACGTGATCTCCCACCTGGAATTCTCTATAGGTCCTCCTTGTGTTCGCATAAACTTTCTTTCTGTCCTGGGTGACTTTTAAGTTATGGTGAATCTTTTTAACCATTTGCTCCATCTTGGCTAGCATATCAGGACCCAATGTTAATCTATTGACATGATTATTCCAATCTATGGGAACCTGTTGTGGTAAAAACACAACCCCCCATTTTTGACTTGCTCAACTCAAATAATGGGGACCCTTTCTATAAAAATTTGGGCTAAGCACCTTTTTGGATTTTTATTTTAGTTGATTGCCCTACGCTTTTGTTAATTTTTCGTTTTCCTTAGATTCTTGTTTTGATTGCTTTGTTAGAATCGATTTTTTATAAGCTTCACATTGACGCTTGTTTGGTCTCATTTGGTCAACTGGTTTGAAAATGGCACTCCTTTGAAGTCTCATCATTTATCTAGTCTGGGTTAAAAATGTATAAAATGTACAATATTGCATTTTGTAGATAAATTAGTTCAATAATGCATTCATTTTAAATATTAACCCGTAGCGAGTTTTTACTAACATTTTTCATTTTTAGTTATGCAGCCAAATTATTAATTATCAAGATTTTAAGAAATTCACTCTAATTTCCAAATCAAACTCTAATCCCAAAATCCAAACATTCAAGTGGCTGTAGTTTATTTTTTCATTTATTTTTCAAGTGGCTGTAATTTAGTTAATTTCATAACTAAATTTCATTAAAATAAAATTAAAACAAAACATTAATTTTATATATTAAATTTCAAAATAATTAAATTAATTATTATATAAAATATAATTAATTTAATTAAATTAAAATTTAATATATAAAATTAATATATATAAAATAAAAGTAATTGTTTGGGACTTTTTATTGCATCGCAAGTCTTATTCGCAACACATTTTCAAAACCCCGATATACCCCTTGAGCTACCCCCGACGCGAGTTGCCGATAAACAAAAGGCAATAAGGCATTGACCAAGTCTTATTAAAACTGCGATCACATCGGAACTTATATGTATGCGAAATAAGTTTATTAACTCGTCCATCCTCTCATGCCGATAGCGAAAAGGGATAAAAACTATGAATTAAAACCTTGTATAGTTTATTTCAAATGACTTTTTTAACTCTTACGTATAATGACAAGGTTTAGTTTTAATATTTTTATATGGTAATATGGTTAGTTTATGTTTTTTAATATTAATTTGTATATTAATATGTATATGTAAATATATTATATTAATTAATTAATAATATGTAATGTATTATATTATTTAAATTAGTATGTAATATTTAATTAATTTAATTTAAATTTAATTATCATTTAGATTAATATTAATTAGTTTTTTAATTAGATTAATAAATAGTTCATTAAAAATTAGTTTAATTCATAAATTAAAAATTAATTAGAATTCTAATTTAGGATTTAATTTTTAATGAGAATTTTGTTTTTTTTTAGCCCAACAACAGAATTTCCAGATTCATGCCAGATTTGACTCCTCAACTTTGGAAGCTCATAGAATGAGTTTTACTTGGCCAAATGAGGCCCAGGACGGCTCATTGGAAAGATAAAATCAAGGAGAACATTTTGGAGGAGGTTTCACCAACAGATTTAATCATTTATTGGGCCAAAAATCAGGCAGAAGATCAGGCTCCGAATTTTGAAAACAAAATCAATTTTCTGAGTTATTTTTTTTAATTTCATTTGTCCAAAGCCTCTTCTAATTGCAGATCCATTGGTCAATGATATCCTTTGCCAATCAAATCATTCCAAGCATCAATACAGAGCTTATATTTTATTTTCAATTATTTATTTAAATAGAATTTGATTGGGTTTGATTTAAAGGCCAGCAATGCTATTTTGATTTGGTGGTTGCATTTTAATAGATTTTGATTTCTTCTTGCAGGAAAACAGTGGAAGAAATATGGAGAAAAAGATCTCAGTCAATGAGAATGTTCCAGCAATTGAAGATCAGAGTTTTGAGCAAATAAAATTGGATTTAGCAGATTTCTCTTCAACAAACTCTTCTCTCAAAGAATTCCTTAAAAAAAAAATAGTATAAGTAATCGATTGCAGAATGTAAAAGTGGCTGCTCTCCTCTGCAATTTTAGACTTCTGAAAGCACTATTGTTATAGGAATTTAGAGTTGTAGGAGAGAGGAGAGAAATCTCAGATCTGGGGATTATTGAGGATTTTCCCTTTGTATATTGAATTATGCATGAAGAACAAAGCTTGCACTATTGTGGCTCTAGTTTTGAAAGAAGAAGTTCAAGCAATGTAAAGGGCTGTTGGAGACCAAGGACAGAGAAATGGATGCAATAAATTGGTATTTCTAATACTACTGTTTCAAATATCAATTTCATTTTTATGGTAACAGGAATGTGTCATTTTATTCATGTTTGTGCACTATTGTCAATATGGGTAGTTTGTCTCAATGTCGTTATCATGTATCTCTGTTCTTATGGATTAATTTCTGATTTCTGAGTAACTATTTACTCAGAAATCTACCTTATTAAAACTGATTTATTGAATGGTAATATGTTGTGAACTATTTCCACATATTATTGTTTAGTTATTGGATTTGCTGATTTGATAATCAATATCATTTATGTGAACTACTTCCTGAGTGTTGTTGGTTTATTATTTCAGTTAAGAGGTCTCAATAGGATGTGTTTTGATATCCATAATATCAGTTAATTGAACTACTTCATTAACTTGGTATTCATTATAAACAAGACATATCTAAATCCCAATACTTTAATTATCTTGCTCTTAGTTGGGTTATATCTATATCTGCCTAATTAAGATAGGATTTACATTAGTTTCTTTTGCTTGCATCATAGAATAAGCTTGCATTTAGAGTAAATTCTGCATTCTTTTAAGTCCTCTCCTCAAAGAGGCAAAACTTTAGTTGTGGCTTGGCTGAACCCAAATCAGCTTAAGGGTCATTCTCTTGCCTGATCAGCAAGAAGAATTGATCTGATAGCCCTGTCTATTAGTAGTTAAAGATACATTATAAACCAATAGCAATAGGGAGAAGGTAACTGGACCTAGATGAACAGTCGGAGCCACCACACCAAACGGAAAAGGAGCTGCTTTTAAGGTCCGGACCGGGTGGTTATCCCCTAATGTTGTTGCAGCGATTTTCGAGGCATCAACAGAACCCTACACCTTCTTCCATACAATGCTTCGAAGGGACTCATTCCCAGTGACTTGTGGTGTCCATTATTATAAGAAAACTCTAGTAAGTGGAGGTAATCTTCCCACTTATGCGGCTGCTCCATCACAAACATTCTTAACATATCCTCTAAAACTTGATTAACTCGTTTTGTCTGACCATATTCTAATCTATGGGCACCCTACACCTTCTTCCATATAATGCTTCGAAGGGACTTATTCCCAATGACGTGTGGTGTCTGTTATTATAAGCTACTAAGTGGAGGTAATGTTCCCACTTATGCAGCTGCTGCATCACAAACATTCTTAACATATCGTTTAAAAATTGATTAACCTGTTCTGTTTGACCATCCATTTGAGGGTGGTAAGTAGTACTGAATTGGATCTGTGTGCCCAATCCAGTGAAAAGGCTCTTCAAGAATGCTGATGTAAATTTTACATCCCTATTTGAGATTACCACCTTGGCTATTCCGTGTAATCTAAATATATCTCTCACAAAAATATAAATTGAGTGGTTTTACTTAGCTTGTCAACCACCACCATAATTGAGTCATGCTTCTTCTTAGTTCGGGGAAAACTTGTGATAAAATCCAAAGTAATCACCTCCATTTCCACTCAAGGATAGGTAGTGGTTGCAGTGGTCCAGTGGGATGTTGGTGTTCTGCCTTCACTAGATAATATCTTTTCAGTAATATCTATTCAGTAATATCTTTTCTTAAACCCGACCACAAATAACCTTTCTTGATAGCTAAAAGTAGTTTCTAGTATCCTAGGTGGGAAACATATGGTTTCCTATAAAATTCATCCAATAAAATTGTTTAATAGAATTATGATTAGTGTTGGATACCGAATCCTCTAAGGGTTGGTGTGGAAAATGAACAACCAAAGAGAGTCCAAGAGACCACTTGGAATATGAATCCAAGGGTCACTCCTATGTATTATAAATATGTATCATTGTGAATAAGAAAAGCAATCTATTTTTTATCTTTCCTATTGCCTCTGCCATGTATGTGTTTAAAATGGTATCAGAGCGGGCAATATCCTGCCCTGCTTATATTTGAGCCACCTATTTTATGGCCTTTCTGTGCAGGTCAGTTCTGCCATCAATTCTGCATTTTATGAATGCTTTCTCAACTAAATTCTAGCTGCAATATCTGCTCACATGAATGTTTTCCCAGCTAAATTCTAGTTGCAACCTTTGCTATTTTTCCAAGAATCTACTACACTAACGCTCCCTCATGAAATACATTGGTCCTAATTTGAAAAATGATGTGTATTTTGACCTCTTGCATGAGAATCAATACCTGATTCTACCTTGAAGAGTGATTGGTCTAATATCTGCCCACTGACCTGTAAACAAACGTTTTATATTCCCACTGTATTTGCAGAGGTTTATTTGACTTTGTGTGGAATCTCCTTAGCACTATCCTTGGGCCTTGCAACTAGGAAATTCTCAAGAAATTGTATTCCTAGGTGATCATCAACGCCTCTCGGTGTTAGTAAACAAATACGTTCAATATTAAGAGTTGTGGTTTCACCGTTTTCCCATATGACCTCAAAAGCGCAATCATAGTTTTCTTCATTTCTGTTTTCTCCATTTCTATGTGGACCCGGGCTAACCATGTTGCTATGATACACATATTCGCATTTCCTCTTCCAGAAATTTCAGCAAAAACGGTCCTACGTTTGCTCTTGTAGAATCTTATGACATCATAAATGGTGTTGTCGGTTGGCTCACATTTGATGTTGTTGGCTGGTAGTTGTAGGCACATTCTGTTATAGATTTCAGCAACATCATTGTCGGTTCCCAAGTGAATTTGTATTATACTGCCATTTCTTAGTGCTTGAGCATCATCGACTGTGTCGATCAAGGGTTTGATCAAGTTCAAATATGACATGAGGGGCTGATTCTTTATTTTGTTTAGAAATCTTAAATTGCTACAAATTTCTAAAGAAAACATCTTTTTTTCCATCCATTTCAATTATAGGTCAGGAAAGCGTGTAGTTTCTGGGATCGAAACTAATTTCATTCAGCAACCCTGTGTTTGGAGCAAATTTCACCCTTTGCTGGTGGGAGAGTGATCCTGACGCACCTCTTGTTTATCCTCTATTTATAAAGGTCTGAAGAGCTGATAATATTTTCATATACAAATCCCAAAAGATGTGAATCCCACCTCCATGAGACTCTAGGTGTTACATGTGAATCCTCAACCACTACTAACTGATGTAGCCATGGTCGGAAGAAGCCATCTGCATTATAGAGCCAGTTTGCTGAGATCTTTGAGCGGTAGGGATGGAAGGAGGATTCATTAAACTACGGTAAACTGCCTAAAAACCTCAAGGAATAAGCCATCTTGAGCCATCATTTGATATAAGTCATCATCACTATAAAGATCCATCTTTCAATTTCTACCTTCTTCATTAATTAAAGGACATTGCAACCAAGTATACCAAGCTCAAGATAGCTGATTTAAGGATTATATGGTAGATTTTTTGATAATTTAGTACTTGTATATTTGTACAGGAGTCCAGAGATTTTAGCATGAGAGTTATGTAATGTTTCTATAATGACCACAAGCATGGTTGTGTGAGTTAGTATAAAAAGTTAAAGCATTTCTTCGCCAATTCTTATCATTGTAGTGTTTTGGGGACATGTCAATAAAAATGTAAATTTGGTGTCATGCTACAAGACACCCCTTTCCTAGTTCTTGTTATCTGACACATTGATGTGCATATATCCATCTTAATCCAAGGACAAACCTCTCACTGCTTTAATTTGGTACAGTTCCAGATTTGTGTGTGCCTCTTGGATCGCTTTTTGTATGCATGTAGCCACCTATACATCAGAGACTGAGTTGATTTCATAGACCTGTAGCAGCCTTTTTTGAGAGAAAGACGAGTTGTTCTCATCTCTGTAGCAGGCTAGCAACCTATCACTACAGATTTGCATTTCCTATTCCTGTAGTAGCTCATTCTTGGAATGGGGCGAATGAATGTGATTCATGTAGCAGCTTGTTTGGAGTGCCATGTTGGGTTCAAACAGTCCTAGATTAGCCCATTCAATCTTTGTCCATTAGGATAAATTACCAGGTGTATTCTCTACATTAGTATTGTAAACATTTGGTGTTGCTCTCTATGCTGTTTTGAAACATTGAAGGTTGTGAACTGAGTTTTATTTATTTTGGATTATTGTCAATGAATTGATTTGACCTATTGAAGTTTAAAAATGACTCAAATTAGCAATTTATTAGAGTTATTAAGAACTCTAATTATGTCAACTACTGAAAGCACAATCAACATTAGCAAGGAAACCCTTTTTGACATTCAAACTTGCTTGTAACATACACAAGAGAAGATTTATTTTTTGCAGCTTGAATCTCAACTTTAGCAAGATGAGTTACAATAGTATAAGCATCATGACACCCATCAGTAGCAAGTCAATATTGTTGAAGTTCATTCAGATTTAGTACCCAATGAAGCAACAGTTGTACATGCAGATGCAGAAATTCAATATGCACTTCCCAACTCGGTCATCAGACCTTGGGAAGAACTTGTCCATAACAAGTACAAAATTGGTCTTGGATATGATAAGGATGTGTCCTTTCATATTCCAAACTGTTCCAAGCCCATCAAATTTCAGAGTGCAAGATTTCTTCATGAGACTTCACCTTCACTTCTTCCAAGTTTTGCTCCTTCATATTCACAATCAAAAGTTGTTAAATGCCAACATTGTGACCAAGTTGGCCATATGAAATATCAGTGTTTTGATCTTCATCCATGTAAGCATTGTGATAAAACCAGTCATTCTTCAAACAGATGCTTCAAAACAAGCCTCCTGCAAGAACAAAGATTCCACTTGGATGGATCACTTAACGACAATGGGCATCAAAAACGAATAAGATATTTCAGTCATATGTCCAAACTTGTTCTAGAGTATTGAACAGTCTTGCAGTTGAGTTTTCTTTATCATCTCACCTTGTATCTGAAAGGGGGAAGTGATTGTCATCTACAAGCTTCAAAGCCACATCAAGCGAGCCCGAGCCACAACCTGCCATACCAGATCCAAAGTTGTATCTAGAGACAAAGATGCCCCTGAGCATGCCTTCAATCGGTGATACCTCTTCACATAATTGGAGACACTTCCTCTAGCAAAAGACTTCAACTTCTTGCCAGTTTTGGAAGAGTTTCAGGAATTGCATTAAGAATTCCAGAGTTGTTGGTCATCCTTAAACCATCACAGGTTGAGACCTCCCTTTTCAAGTTGAGTTCTCCCTTTTATGTGGGGTGAGACCTCCCTTTCATGGTTGAAGGTTTCCCTCTTCAAAACATCATGATCACTTCCTCTAGTAGAAGACCTTAGCTTCATGCCAGATTTGGAAGAGTTTCGAGAACTGCACTAAGCGTTCGAGTCTTAGTGGTCATCTTTAAACCACCTCCCTTATACCAACATTTTAGAGAGCACATTCAGCCTAGTGCTGCTATGCACTTTTGCACATTTTGTATTATATATCTCTTATTGGAATCATACATACCCCTTCAGATTAAGGGGGGAATGTTGGACACCTAATCCTTGAAGGGTTGGTGTGGAAAATGAACAGCCAAAGGGAGTCAAAGAGACCACTTGGAATATGAATCCAAGGGTCACTCATATGTATTATAAATATGTATCATTGTGAATAAGAAAATAAATCTAATGTTTATCTTTCTTATTGCCTCTGCCATGTATGTGTTTAACAATTAGGAATATAAATCTGGTTTCTAAAAGTTAACAGTTTATCCATATTTATTCCATATTTAGATTTCTCGCTTTTATTTTGAGCATTAATTGCTTGCTGCCAAAGGAAGGTATATTCTAGGTCCTTAAGAGATGCTTCTTTAATCATATCAGGGAGGTTTGACTTCACTTGGCTGAATTATATTTCATAAATGCAATGAAACTTTCTGCTTAATGCATTGGAAACTCGATTTTAGTTTCCCTTAAGGTGCCTTATTTTAAAGTCAAATTCCCTTAAAAAGGTTTTCCACCTAGCTTGACGAGCATTTAAACAGGACTGATTAAAGAAATTTGTAAGACTACTATGATCTGTTAACAGCATAAATTTCTTCCCCAGTTTGTAGTGTCACAACATTTTTAGTGCGCGCACTATTGCTGTCAATTCAATGCCATAAGAAGAGTATCACTACTTATATTCCTTCAACTTATGGGATTCATTAGCTATAACCTTTCCCTCTTGTGTTAATAATCCACCAACACCCTCCTTGCTAGCATCTGTGCATAAAACAAAATATTTTTCCAGATCCGCCACCTTTAATACATGTGTAGTAGTAAGTAGGTGTTTTAATTGTTCAAATCTTTGTTGACATTCAACTGTCCACCGAAAATTTCTTCCCATCTTTTGTAACGAAGTCACGGGGAAAGTGATTTTTGAAAATCCTTCAATGAACTGATGATAGTACCCAGCTAGGCCTAAGAAGGACCTAATGTCAACGACATTCTTCGGGTGGCCCACTCCATAATGGTCTTAATCGTCTCCGGGTCTACCGCTATACCTTCTCTTGATATGACATGACCAAGATATTGTATTTGACTTTTGTAAAAATCAAACTTGCTATACTCAGTGTACAACTGATTGTCCCATAAGGTGTGAAATATAATTTTCAAATTCTTTTCATGTTCCTCCTGATTCTTAGAGTAAATTAATATGTCATCAATGAAAATCAACACAAATTTATCTACGTATGGCTGAAAAATATCATTCATGAGACTCATAAAAGTCACAGGAGAATTCGTAAGACTAAAAGGTAACGCTACGAACTCATAATGACCATAATGAGTTCGAAAAGAAGTTTTACTAATGTCTTCTTCCTTAATCCTTATTTGATGATACCCAGACCTTAAGTCAATCTTCGAGAAAATGCGTTCTCCCCAAACTTGATCGAATAAATCATTAATTCGAGCTAAAGGGTATTTATTTTTGATAGTAAATTTATTCAACTGACGATAATCAATACATAATCTTAGAGTTCCATCCTTATTTCATAAAAACAATACAGGATCTCCCTAGGGAGACACACTGGGGTAGATATATCCTTTCTCAGGTAGCTCATGCAATTGCATTTTGACTTCTGCTAATTCAGGTATACTCATACGGTAAGGAGTTTTGGAAATAGGAGTTTCACTTGGAACCAACTCAATTGTAAAATCGATATCCCACTTGGGTGGTAACCTGTGTATGAACTTAGGAAACACATCAACAAAGTCTTGAATGATAGGAATATATTCCAAAGAAGTCATCTTGCCCTTGGAATTTGTATATCCTACCTGTACAACATAAATTTGACAACCTTTCCTAATGAATTTACCCAGCTGGTTAGTAATAATAGGATGTAACTTAACATTTTTCTTAATTCCTTGAATTTCCTTTATTTGTCTCGATTTAGTGAGTTAACTAACAAATTTTCCCTTACAATCTACTAAGGACCAATGTCCTTCCAACCAATCCATCCCTATTAGCACATCATATGATCCCAGTGGGAGTATGTTTAGATTAACATAAATATGTTGTCTCGAAATATCCACAGGACAATGTCTGTTTTTGCAACTACCCTTCGCTTCGTCCCTGTAGCTAATTGAACTAACTGGGGTTTTTGAAATTTACTGCTTTACAGTTGGCATCCATCTATAATCTTAGGACCAACATAGCTTAAGCTAGCACCCAGATCAAACAAAATAGAGATAGATTGATTAGCAATCATACCTTCATACTCACTCATGGTGAGTTGGTATTATGCTTGATGGTCGTCCAGTGCAACATTAATCTTGCGCATGCTCCTCGCCACCTACTCAACCATGGAGGCTTCTTGCATGTTCAAAAGCTACTTCGTTCTTTCTCTATACGAACAGTTTTTTTAATAATGGGATTCTTTGCATCCCCAACACTATAGAGGTTGTTTTTGTTGTTGGTCATTAGCAAGATTATTAAATCCCTCAATTTGTCTACTTTCAGTAGATGCTGAGACCTTTGGTTGATTCTTTGTTGGAAATTTACTGAAGGTTCTTTGCTACAAATTCCTTCCATCGACAATTTTTTTCTGTCTATTTGGGGGAAAATTTCTTCCCCTTCGGTTCAAACCTACTTTCAAACCCTCACTTTTCCATTTCATTTGCTGATAAAAGATGCGGGCTTTTCAAACAACATCGTCCATCATTTTTGGATAATCAAATTCCAACTTCTCCTTCATGGAATTAGGTATACTACTAATAAAACATTGAATCATGGCCTTTTCCTCCTGCATATACGATACATACCATAGTAAATAAGTAAATCATTTCATATATTCATCCATAGTTAAGGCTCCCAACCTTAAATCATGGAATTCCTTCACTTTTTCATCATAGTAGCACTCCATCCAATATTTATCTTTGAAATGCTTCTAATATTCTTTCCATGTCACCTGCTCTTCATCAATTTTCCTCACAGTTTTTATTTCTTCCCACCATAGGGTGGCCTTACTTCTTAGTTGATAAACTTCCAACCACACCTTCAATTTATCGTTATAGTCATAGATCTGGAAATATTTATTCATAACTATTAACCAAGCTTTCGTCGCTTCCTCTGATTCACCTTCAAAAATTGGGGGTTTTATCTTTTTAAATTCCCCTTGTAATTCAACTTTCTATCTTTTTTATTTTCGTTGATCAGAAACATTATCAAAACATCCTTCATCATCCTCATGTCTTTCCTCTAATTCAACATTATCTTCTCCTTGATGGACAATCACATTTTTCTTTCCGTTCCCAACACTTGGGTCTAACCCACATTGATTTTGTCGATCGGACAAGATTTTCAAAATTATCTCTTGTTCTTGTCGTAATCTCTCATTATTTGTTCTCAAGTTAGTCATCTCATCACATAACTGCTCAATGGTTTTGAGTAGGGCAGGATTGGCTCGATGAGATTCTTCTCCCAACTGTATCCACATATCAGGGTTGGCCCCTACATATGTCACACTTGACTGCTTTGGTGGTCTTGAACCCCTCTGCATTCTGGTCTTGTTGCTCCATGCCTCTCTTTTCTCTCTTTGTCTTTATATCTGTGTTCAATCACTCACACCCAATTCAACTTAGATTTTTTTTTAATGTATATTATATTTTTATATATCCCAAAAGCCTCAGTGTCATAATCCTGGGCTTTGATACCATATGTAACATCTATTCACTTAAGACAAATAAAAATAATAAATAAAAAAAAAATTACTTTCAAAAGTTACCAAATGCATTACAACACTTATGAGATGCGGAACTTTATGAAATTCATACCCTCTACAACTATACAAAGGGTAAGGTCAATTTAAAATGTTCATTTGATGTTTCAAATGTTCTTTTTCCCGAGGTCATTGATTTTATTAATGGTGGCAGGAGGCTCTACTGTCATTTATTGCCTTCATTTACCATAGTTGTATGCCTTCCAGACCCTTCTGTAAAACTGGATGTTCCCACTGTCATCGATGGATTAGATCCCGATCCAACGGACTAGCTGTGGCTAGGAGGAATGAGGTAACCGCCTACCTCCTCCGTCGGGCAGCTCACGACATTCGAACAATGATTTTCCAATGGAGAGGCTCTGCAAGTCGAGGGTTTGCTAAGGTGAGGGTTCTAAATGGCTAAACCACCCAATGTGACCTGACTTCTAGCCTTCACTAAACCTGCATTTCATTTCTTCTAGGTCGAGCATGGGTTTGACTATCTCATTGGTTGCTTTCTCTTTCTAAGGGAGCATTTTGGTTGCGGTGATGTTTCTACTCTTCCCTATGCAATGTTTGCGTCCACAATGCAAGCCAAACATTGCTTCGACAGAGGTTCTGACACAGGAAAGGGTAGTATCATACCTTAATAGGTTCAACTAAGTTGAATGAAGTTCGCCTATACTTACCCTTGCTAAATTATTTGGCTGACAGATCTCCTCGACGATTTTCTCGCTGTGAAGGCTTCGTTTTACAGGTATGTTTTTCCCCTCTACCACTATCTAAAAAATTATTAATTATTTTCTATTTAGTGAATTGGTTTAACTCTCGGAAACCTCCTCTTGTAGGTATCTAAGGACTCCTCACTATGCATTCTTTACATTTATGAATACCGTCGGCAACAAACCCATCAGTTTCGCATGCGTGTTTCAGGTTGGTCTTCTTACATGGTCTCAAGCCTGCAGTTTGGTTTTGAATAAAAGTTTATTGTTCGGTGAACCCAACCATGGAGGCCACAACCTCTACCAGTTCCCTGGTGGCAATGAATATTTGGTGTCATGCTAGGGTTTCATTTCATGTATTTCCGACTTCATAACTATACTATTTTTTTTTTATATGTTCGTACATGTAAAGAGTAACTTCTTGAATTCGTTTGCGGATTATTATCCATTCTGTGTTTTAATGTATGATTCGACTACTATGACTACACAGTGAATGCAACAAGACTCATATAGTTTTATATTTATTAATGTTTTTCTATTAAACAATGAATGCAATCAAGAGTCATGTAAATATATGTATATTTATCTTGCTATTAGATAGTGAATGTGGCCAAGCTCCACTCTATGGTTTTATTTTCCTTCATGGTCATTTTATGACTCTGTCCAA
The DNA here is from genome assembly GCA_031772625.1 of Pinus tabuliformis. Classification (NCBI taxonomy): domain Eukaryota; kingdom Viridiplantae; phylum Streptophyta; class Pinopsida; order Pinales; family Pinaceae; genus Pinus; species Pinus tabuliformis. Next base: position 192,538,293 of record CM062816.1, read on the forward strand.
TCTTTACATTTAATGTTTATGTAAATATCAAGTATGGGGGTTTTATTGTGCCTACTCTGCATGCAATGAACTCGTTTCACTCTAGTGTTTTCTGCATGAGATGGCTTATGCTTTTATTAACGGTTTGGTCAATGTATTTTCTTAGAAAAGGGCCTTAGAATATTTCCATGCTTGGGAGTGACATGAAACTAATACATTTTGCAGTTATACTAGAACTTGAATGCTTACTATTTTTCTTTTTCTGAAAATGTTTGTACAGTTGATAATGCAAGTTTTATTATTCTTTACATCAATTCATAAGTCTTGCAGTAATAAATTATGACTGCACATATTATGCAATGTACCAATCCCTTTAATATGTTTCTACATACCTACAGAATGGAACTTCATCATTCATAACCTGAGTTATTTTAGCATATACAGATTCACATTTGGACATTACATAATAACAACTCAACAATTCTTAACCACAGAACTGTATTCTGGAATGAAGTAAAACTTAATAAATTAAATCATACTTATCTGTTTTTGTTAGTTAAACAACCTCAGACTTTTTGGAACATCTCTCAAACCATCCTTGAGTCTGGAAATGACGTCTAGACTCTCCCTCGAGCTCTTCCTCCTCCAGACAATATTTATAAGGTTTGTCTTTAATTTGGGTATCTTGAAGCATCAAGATTGACTGTCTAGCATTAAGTCACATACCCTCATAAATCTCCAGATCTCCCACTGGTTTATTTCACCCAAATCAAGGAGTTTTTGATGGCAGCACCGTGCCTTTTGACTAATCTATTCATTTTCTCTCCTCAATTTTCCAACACACTTGGCCTTCCTCGAATTATCCTTTTGAGGAAACAGGTGATTAAACAACTTAAATGTCTCAAGAGGTTAACAAATGTTTTCAGTTCTTGAAAATAAATTTATTCTTGAAAATTGTTGTGGCCAACTCAGCCATAGTTCTTTAATGTTCTCATCGAACATATGATGACAAAATCATAACAGTAAGTAAAAGTAAAAGTAAAAAAATAGAATAAGTTAATTTTTCATATAACGCGGGGTATTACAATGGGGAATGATGCACTTGTTCTATTGATTCCATGCCATGATGGCTATGCAAGATTGAATGACTGTAAACAAAACCTTTTTGGAAAAATGGTTGTGCTTCTCAGGGTAACCTACATTGAGAATGTCTGGTACACAAGGACTGACTGTTTTGAAAAGTATTTCTCAAATTCCTAGTATGTAAAGACAACTTAACATCCCTTGCAAATATTTCATCATTATTTGGTCGGTAGACATGGGAAAATTTTCACTAGTTATTGGGCACATGGATGCAGTTAAAATAAGATTACCTTATTGAAGAGTTTCTTTTGAATTCTAGTTCCAACCATTTACATTTCTTGGAAAGTGTGTTTTTCTTTAGAAATTCATAGTTTTGTATAAAAATAACTACCTTATGTGCTTATAAGACATAGGTCTTTATTGAGGAAAAGATAAGTAACTATGACCTTTTAGTTAAATAGAATGGATAATTTTTGTGGTGTTCTTTGAAAAAGAACACAATGGTTTTGTGCTTAGTCATGGTAAAATATTTCCATGGTGTTGGTAAAGATTAGTTATTTAATAAATCAATGGAAAAAATTTACATGGATTCTCATGGGTAAGAGATCATGGATTCTCATGCATAGAAAAAATACTTAGTTATGAGAAAAGATAATAACCTATGCATAGATACTTAGTTATGAAAAAAGATAATAACCTATGCATAGATCAAATGCACAAAGATAATATAAGTCATAGGAATCTTCTTTGGAAAGAATGTGTTTTTCTTTGGAGTGAAATATAAGTCAATTTCCTTAATTCCTTTGTAAGAGTTTGCAAAAGTTACATCTTTTGGTGGGTTAAAAGATAAATTATTTGTGTGTTGTATATTGTATAGTTTGATTTAATTGCATGATTTAATTCATAAAAGGTTAACATTGTTATTATTTTAAAAAGGATTTCCTAGTTCTTATGCGCAAAAGAAGGGTTGAATACGATACTTTCTTGAAAACAAATGCATGAAAACTTTGTACATAAAAGATAGAGAAACTATTTTGGGTTCTTGAAAATAAATGTGTTATTCTCACAAATAAACAATCATTTTATTTGAAAAGAATACATATGCATGAACATAGAAACAATAGTTAGTTCCATCCCTTTTTTTTTGAAAAGGGAAAGTATTTCCATATATAACATAAATAACTAGACCCTCTTAAAGGATGGATATGTGTTGCATACATTAAAAAATGACTATTATGATAAGTTCTTTCATACACAAAGAATAGTCATGTTATAGAGATATGTCCTTTGCACAAATAGAACTATTGGGCTATATTTACTTAAAAAAAAGATGTGATTATTTTTATGCTATCATAACTATTATGTTGGTTTCTTTTGGAATAATATCATGTATACGCATGCATGATTTGTATTAGCTATCATTTAGAAAAAATATACATTTGTATGCAGGAAAAGATAACATGTTGTGTTGGCTTAAACTAGAAAATATTCTTTGGGAAAGAATATGAATTTACATGCACAAAAGCCATAGTACTGTGTTGGTTTCCTTGGATATATATATATATATATATATATATATATATATATATATATATATGGGTAATGTTGGTATGCTTTACGACATTAGTTTTATGGATAATAAAACTTTTTTTTGTATGCCCTATTGTGCTAGATTTCCTCGAAAAGGAAACATGTGTTTGCATGCCCTATTGTCTTAAGCATTGTTTTGGAAAATATATGCATTCACATAAGAACACCATCCATTGTGTTAGAATTCTTTATGCATTTTCATGCACCAAAATAAATGGCCGAAGGAATAGTTCTCTTGATAAAATTTATATAATTCGCATGCGGGAAGATCATAAATGATGTGTTATTTTCCTTTAAAGGAATGTTTGGACAGTTGTAGTGATTTGTCTTGCAAGAGCATGTGTTTGTGTAAAGGAAATATTAGTTAATGTGGTATTTATTTTATAGACATGCTTTGACGGTTACATGCTTATATCTAGTGCATATGCAGTGTTGTTTGTTTGTTGTTGTTTTTTTTTTTGAATAAGACTAATTCTACTAAAGATAAAAAAATATGTTACATGGAGGTAGCAGCCTCTACAGAACCTGTCTTAGAGTAATTACCACATATTAGTAAACAATGACTGAAAATGCAACTACCCGCAAGGGGAAACCAGTCCAGAAAAGTGAGCTGCCCACGCAGGGAAACCAACTTATGATTTCCATGTTTGAGAGTTTTTTTAGCAAGACAAAAAAAACCAAAAATACCCCATGTAATAGCCATTACAGCTTAAAACAACAAAAAAGACCCCAGATATGGTGACCTGGTATCTAAGAAAAAAGAACCAAAGTCCAATACGTGTCAGCAGGTGGCAAGGGCTTGTCGACGATGAGACACCCATAGGCATAAGGGTCATTGTCAACTTGTTGTTGTCCACTGGTCGTGGCATCCCGCTGCTCTTTGCCACCTAGAATGTTCGTCTCATTTGCCGTCTTCCCAATACCACTTGGGGTGTTGCTAGTCCTGTTTAAGGCTTCCGGGTTAGAGCAAGCAGCGTCCATCTTGTTCTAAGCATCACCATGCGAGCTGTTTCGCCTGCTATCGCCTGTCCTATTTGGAATGATGCTATCCGGGACTGTATTGTGTTGTGGCTCTTCCTTGAAGGCGATTGAGATAGTGGCGATTATACGGGGGCGGTCTAGGTGCATCTGAATTGGAATTGGGTGGAGTGAGAGGGATTCATCGTAGGATCATAGTCAACTTGTGGGTGCTGCGTCTCTGCATTATGCCGATGGCCAGCCCTCTGGGCCTGCCCTCTTCCGCTGCAGGTGATGCGATAGTGATCTCTGCTGTGAGACGCAGTCGAAGGCGAGGAGGAGTCTGCCTGAGTCGAATCAGATAGGGACAACGAGGGAGGGCGAATTGCTCTCCCTCGACTGCTTCCCCTGTGGCTTCTCATTCTGTGCCTTAGGCAGGGCATATTTTCATGGTGAATATCAGTTCGCTGGGTGCTTGGAGGAGCTGGAGAAGGGATGGAGTGGCTTGTGGAGGTAGGGGAGTGAGGGATACGATTGCATTGGCCACATGGTTTAGGTTTGAAACTGTAGTGAGCATTGACATTCTTTGTCTAGTTCCTAGGTTGATGATCTATACGTTGATTGTCTTCGGTTAAATCAGTTTACAAAGGGATGAGTTATTGTTACTGTACCCTTGAATGATAATTTACTTAGTTTTCTGAATGCATGGTTTAGGTTTTAAAGTGCTTTGCTGTAAGTAGATCTTGTTTTAAGCATCCATTTACTCTTGTATTTTGAGCACTGTACTACTAGCATTACTTTGGCAAATGATAGCCTCAAATTGAGTACACTCTTTGAAATAAAAAATCGTTCCTGGATTGACAAGTTAATGTGACGTAATTAGAGGTGAAAAAGACCCTTTTTATGACTCGACATTTTGGCACCGTTGCCGGGGAAGAGTGTAGCCATTTGTTTCTTTTTCAAAGTAGTGTAAGAACCCGTTAGGAAAGAACTGGGTTTTAAAAACGAAAGGTAAGAACCTGCATGTGGAGTATGTAATAGCCCTGCTCCCCTGCCAGCTTTCCTGCAGATTTGTTGCTATTTTATTTGGGTAGAACTTAGCAGTTGATTCGAGTGCATGACTAAGCAGAAAAAGCCTGAAAAGAATCCCAAACCTCTACCCAAGCTCGATAAAGCTAAGGGGCCAGTGACCCTTGGCCGATAGACCTTTATAGACGAAATCCTTAAAAAAGCAGAATCTCAGCCTTCAGCAGGACCTAGAAAAGTTTCTTCGAGACAGCCTACTAGTTCCCTTCGGGCCACAAGATCACCATTTGTAGCCTTTGCTGAGGTGCATAGCCAAACTGAAGAGCAAGATTTTCAAGAAATTGAAAATTATAGCCCAAAATCATTGCAAGAAGGGAACCTTAGTAATCTTTGTGAAGGAAGGGGAGAAACAGGAGAAATTGAAGAACCAAAATATCCTCTTGGGGTAATACAACCATTAAGCAGCCAGATAAGGGAAGTGTTGCAAAAATCATTTACAATAAAGTTGAAGAAATTCAAGAACCTGAACCCTCGCAGATATTAGACACTCTCATCATCCCAGATAAAGGAAGTGCTATTAAGGCCATTCTCGTTAGAGCCATTCCCCCTCGATAACGTAGGAATACCCTCCTAGACATCCCAGAAGGTTATTGGCATATATTTGACCAAATGGCCCAGAACCAGCCAAACACCCAAACCTCTACACTGCAATACCACATTGTGGATACTGCAGCTAATGCACCTATGAAAGAAATTCCTCTCCAGCATATCCCTACATTCCATGGTCTTACATCAGAAGATCCGGATGCATTTTTATTCGAATTTGATGTGCTGTGTAGAGGATATGACTATACCACCAACCCCCAGAAACTGAAATTATTTCCCTCTACATTAAAAGGGGCTGGTCTAAGATGGTTTATGGGATTGGGTGGTGGTGTTAGAAATAACTGGGATCAAATGAAAGAATCTTTTCTAAAAAAATATCAGGACTATTGCAAGTCTAGAGAGTTAAAAGATGAAATATTTCAGATGGTAGCTAGACCAAATGAAACATTAGAAGAATATGTAGAGCGTTTCCAGTACAATCTTCAAAGATCTCCTTATGCATCATTACCCTTACCTGATAATGTATTAAAAATAGCATTAATTAGGGGAATGAAGGAACAATGGATTGAAACACTAAATATTATGGGAAAAGGAGATATTTATCAGAAAAATTTTGTTGACATTATTAATCTATGTATCAGGAGCTCAAGAGGCAGCACAAGACTAAAACCAGTAGAACATGATTGGTTTGCAAGAGATAACAGAACTTCTGCAGAAGGAGTAACTCGTGCAGAAATTGGAAATTTATTAGAAAATTTTAAAACTGACATATTGGGGACATTGGCAACAAAACTTGATATCATGCAGGCCAAACAAAAGCAAGCAGAGACAGAACAAAGTTTGGAAATCTTCTGTCCCTGATGCAGAAAGAAACATAGCCATAAGGAGTGTCCATTAGATGCAGTCCAAGTTTGTGCCATTTGTACAAAAGACCATTTTACAGAGAGTTGCCCCTCACTTCCTGGATTGAAAGCAATATACAAGGAAGCAGAGGAAGATCCAGAATCGGTGTATCTACTTAATCAGCGCCGTCAATGGCAGCCACGACAATCAGGTATGTTTTCAGACGCAACTTCTTCTTTTCAGCCTCCACAATATCATGCTCAACAATATAATACAATGTGGCAAAATCAACCTCCCTTCCCGAATTGGTCACAACAATCATGTCATGCATCATCTCCATGGCCAAATCAACAGCTTCTAGAATGATGCTTAGGGACTCACAATTACAACTACAAATTACATGGAAGCATTGATTCCAACAGGGTTTGGGGGGGGGGGGTGTCCAGCCCCCCCTTTGTTGCACTAAGCATAGCAAGGGGGCGGTAGGCCCCCTATTGGGGGGTTTGAGGGGGGCCCCCCTCTATGGGGTCAAGGTCAGCGCCCCAGGGAGATTTGTTTTTGGACCCTATATTAGGTGGGTAGACCTACGTATGTTTTTGTGCATGGTTTTTGCACATGCTTTTGGGCATGATGGTTTTCTACCCATGGTATTTTGTAGATACGGTCAAGGGAACTACGATTGTGCTCTAATCCATGGTTTATGGATGCTTCAACATGTATATATATGTATTTTGACATTGAAAGGAACATAATGAAAAAATCAATCTGGTAGTCCCAGTTTTGGGATCTAGGGGAAAATCTCTGCGTATATATGTTTTATGTTTTATGTTCTCCCCATTGTTTATTTTCTATTTTTTAGAATTCATATGCAGGTAATTTCTGTATGGGGTTAAAACCTACATTATTAACGATAATTGAATTTGATTATAAGTTTTTGTCCCTTTCATTATTAGCAATATTTCTGTTAGGGTCCAATCGTAACCCCTTTATTTATGTAATAAGCGCAATGGGCTGAGTCAGATTCATAGTTAGTTAGAGAGGCAATAAATACCTTATTAATAATTGTAAGTGGTTGGCCCGCATTAGAGAAAAGGGACCATAGTTAGTTGTAAATAGGCCATAGTTAATAAATAAAGTGGTTAAAATGTGTTATGCAAGGGACCACTAGTAGTTAGGGTGGGATGTCATTTAGCTATAAATAGTCTTAGTTAGTAAGGGAAAGATCATTGAGTCTCATTGTAATCAAGCTCTACTCTACTGGATCTTTCCCCCTCAAAGAGACAAGTGAACATTGAATCTATTTCTGAATAATAAAATACTTCGCAGCCTTTCTCATTTCATGTGATAATCTGTGTTCTGGGCTATATTTCTTCGTATCTCTAGTATTTTATATTTCTCATAGGTTAAGAGAATAACAATTTCACCTTGAGTTTGACTATTGATGATAGTCAATTTAGATCTAACTATCATTCAATAAGTCCATTGTACTTGATCTCATGAACCTTGAGATGTGCTCATGGTAATTTGATCACTCTACCACAAAACTAATTTTTTGCATTCATTTATTTCTACCTTTAAAATTCATATGTGGTTCATATCTAGGATGAATGATCCATATTTTACTTTTAGCTATAGACATGATATCCATAGAACAACCATATGCATTAATTGAATATAATGGTGAAATAACATGTAATTGGTTGTCTATAAGAAGACAAATGACATCAAATAAAGACAAGTGATGTGAAAATAGTAGGAAAATTTAAGTAAATGTGTTCATTGTAGTTTTGTTATAATGGGGATCAATTATTAAAAAGTTCTTGTTTACTTAGTTACAAATTGAGCACGAAACAATTAATTGTACAAAGAGCACCCAAATATATCTACAACCTAGTATGATAGAGATGTTTCAATGAAAATAAGATGTTGTCATGTGAGTAACATTTACAACATTATATCATTATAAGTTTGCTTTAAAAAAAACACTTTATAAAAAATAATATTATTAGTTAAATGATGATGATGATGTTGAGTAACATCCAATCAGACCAATGAGGTCTATCAAACCTTAAGAAAAGATATTAATTTAGACTTTTTAATATTTTATTTCTGTGATCAAATATAAGGGAAAGGAGTGCTCCTAGATTGCTATAGTTTTCCTGACTTAATAGGTCAAGAAGGTTGGTAGTATGGAAAAGGTTTTGGAAGTGAGAATGGATGTGAGTGAGAGCCAAGAAATCCAAGAGAGAGTGCTTTTCATCTTTAATCTTCTTAGTATCACACAACTGAAAGGTTCTTCATTCCCATAGTGTTTTGGGAATAGACCAACACTCGATTTCACTTTGAAGCTCATGAGAGTTAGTTCTTATCTTTGCAACGTTCATTTTCTTCTTAGCACTACTCAAGATAGAGAGATAATTTGGTTAGATAGAGTGGGGTTGATCACCTCCTTATAACACCTTAACTTCCTCTTCCCCTCTATCTCCTTATCATCCTACAATTTGTCCTTAAATTTGGAAGTAATATTATATTTATTTTCCAAGACGATCTCCTTCTTTAACCCCCAATGTTTGAGCCAAGACTGGGCATCCTTGTGCAAACCCCACTTGAGATGGAGGTGGGGGTTTTCTCTAGAGTTAGAAGAAATGTTTGGGAACCACTTGGTTTCCATGTTGTAAAGCTTCTTATAATACATTAGATAATGAAACATAGTAATGCTTTCAATGGGAGAAAGGCTATTTTTAGTCAAGAGGATAGGAAAAGGAATATTACCTTTAATCTTCAAGTTGTAGGTTATAAATTGGTTTTGGATCATCATGATATTCCTCCACGATTCTTTAGATATAAGGAAACCAAAAACCTCGTAATTGTATAAAATAACAAGGGTGATGAGAGTCTCAATGATGAACTTTTTTTTACTCAAAACCTAGAGATCAATTATCTTGCAATTATTTTCAAGCTCATAGTAAACTTGCCAACGGTCAATAATACTTTTTTCAATTATATAATTCCAGTTGAGCTAATGATGAATGTCAATACCTAAATATTTTTGTGAAGAAACCTTCTCCAAGTAGTTGTTATCATAGTTAGTTGTCATGGTTGATCCTTTTGGGTTTAATTATCGTGACTTTAGTCTTACCGATATTAGCAGTCATACCCATATTGGAGTAGTAATCGTGGAGGATTTGAAGCTCGTTTTCAATATCCTCATGGATTTTAGCTATATAAGAACAATATCATCAGCATAAAGGAGGAGAGTGATGACCATACTAGCGAGCTTGGGGTTGGCACATCCCAAAGCTTCTAGATATGCTTCTAGCTTATTAATGTAGATGCCAAAAGGGTTAGGGGATAGGGGACACCCTTTATTAATGTCAATGTTGCATTTAATTTCTTTAGAACAACCCTCGATAGTCTTAAGCTTAGTGAAACCATGCTCATATATTCAAATGACAATGATCCTCAACTTAAGAGTGACCATTATCTCCTCAAGCCTTTGCCATAAATGATCTCAAGGAACTATGTTGAAAGTTTTTCTAAAGTCAACAAAACAACAGAAGAGATTAATTTTACTATTGTGACATTCCTTGGAAATTATCCTTAGAGTGATAAGGTGGTCAATAATTGAGTGATGTCTTCTCAAACCAACTTTCCCTTTAGCTCTTTTACCATGGATTTCAAGCCATATGCTAATATTCTTTTCCAAAATGAGACCATATAGATTGTGTTATATATTGGATAAATCAACGCTCCCCGTGTGTTTTGTGACATGGAATAACCACCTCTCATGGATCCTTATCTCTAGTGATGAAATCATTGACTAACACCTGCGGGTTTTGGTCTAATGACAACCGCGATTCACAACAAGTGGTATCAGAGCATAGGTCACAACTTGGATACACAACCGACTCATGTTGGGGAGGGAGATTGATGGACATTGGATAAACCAATGCTCCACGTGTGTTTCACGACATGGAATAACTGCCTCTCATGGATCCTTATCTCTAGCGATGCGATTGTTGACTAACACTTGCAGGTTTCAGTCTAACAACAATCATGATCCCCAAAAATTTGGCTAAGATGTGGCTAATCATATTGGTCCCTCTAATTACAGTGAATATTTTTATCCCTAATTTTAAAGATAGGCACAATTAGGATTGATTCTAGGGCTTAGGAAAGTCATGTTTTACTACCAAATTTAGAAGCTTGTGAATATGAGTAAGGACATTCCCATTTTGAAATTTTTAGCTCAAGGACTTCAATATCCCTATATTTCCATTTGAGAGTTCCTTAATCCTGAACTCCACATCTTCCAAAGAGAAAATATCTTCCTCTATAAGATTTTTTAACATGCTTCCCATGGTGTCTGAAGAGTCATAGATATTCTTAACATAGGTCTCCCAGTTCTTCAAGGGGATCGAATTATTTTCCCTTTTTTACAAACAAGTATATTCCTCGAAAAATTTATAGGCTCGACTTTAGAAAGATGGGGAAGGCACTCTTGCCTCTTAGTAATATAGGGCCTTTTCTTATATTTGATAAGATATTTATACATACTTATTTTATCAAGCTTGATAGCTTTTCTAGGAGCATATTTGATCTCTTTTATAGACACTTCACAATCATTACCATATCAAGGTTTGGAAGTTCTATTATTCTTTTCATATGACACCTTGGTATAGAATTTGTTGATGGCAATGGAAAGGGTTGTAGTAAAATTGTGGTAGATCATATCAATGTTATCATTAGATGTTAAGAAACCCATATCCCTCTTTTAATATTCTAAGAATAGATCCATTTTACTTTAGTCAAAACAAATGCTTCTTTGAATTTCACAATTTGTTTTCACGTCGTTGGTGTGCATGCCAAGATTTAAGGTTAGGGATAAGGTTCTATGGTCAGAATTGGGATCGTGGCCATTAAGCATGTTCAAAATTTACCATACAATTTAGAACATGGGTGTCAAATATCACATAATCCACAACACTATTGTCGAACCCATGAATGTAGGTCATCTGGCTAGAGATAGGCCACTTATTAATTCCATTACAAATAATAAGATCTTGGGAAATAGAAATCTTGATAAGCTCAGTACCAAATAGAGTCTTCATTTTGTCTTCAGAATTTATTTTGAATCTATCAGCTAAGTCACGAACCTCAACTCGCTATAGGGCTCAAGGTTAGAGTTATTTCTTAGGAGAGTAGCATGGTTAGTAGCGGTTCTAGAATTAAATTCTCCAAGAAAAAGGATATCACATTCAACCCTTAGATTGTGGATATCCTATTCTAAGTGCTGAAAGGGAAATTCTTATCTAGGTTGATTTTCTTATAGGAGGTAGAGTTGATAGGAGTGAAATAACAAATTGCGAGAAAGATCTTATTCGTGTTAGAATTAGAAATTTCAATACACATGTATTGATTGAGGGGGTTATCTTATGAGTATGAATGTGAGAATACACAATATATTTTATATAATAGGATATACCACCAAAACCTCTATGATAGGATTTCCTATTCCAAGTTTACTAGAGAATGAATCCATCCATGTGGGGGACCCTAGATTCATCATGCTCCCAAATTTCAACTACGAAAATAAGATCAATATCACTCGACATCCAACTTAACATAGGTCCTTTATGCCATGGAAATCCAAGAATGTTCCAAAATAGGATCCAAAGTGTCCTTAATTCCTATTTATTACTTTTATTTTGGACTCTTTCTAGAATAAGATATTTTATATTTCTAATGATTGCCCATTTCCCTTCCTTTCTTTCCTCCTTTACCTTTTTGACATCCTTCCTTATTTCAACTTGATCTTCTAGGATAAGATATTCATTTATAAGTATTATTGATCCTCTTAGCCTTGGATATTAAGTAATTACGTCTAATTTATGATCATTACAACTTACCTTAACATGGATCAACCTATGTTTATGGTCAAGTACGTTTCCCACCCTTTCTTCTTCTATTAGATAAGTTGTTTAAATTTGTGAATTAGTTTTTAGTTGTTATTTATTTCTAATGTGTCCTCCTAAGGTTTCTCTTTTATGCCAACAATTATAAGGTTTTGGGATCTCTTGTGGCGTTCATGGTCTAGTTCAATTAGTTTTTCATCTCATGTTTGATATCCAAATTATTCTTTTTATTGCTAAGGGTTGGGTTATTGTTTAGTTTTTCTTTTAATTCTTTAATCTCCTCTCATAGTGAAATTTTTCTCCATCATTGATTGATTTTCGTATTCAATTTATTGCATCCCATATTTCATTCCTTGGAGTTCAGTCTCAAATGCTATCATTTTGTTTTCCAAATATTTGTAGTTGTTGTCAAACATTGTAAATAATTTGAGCTTATTCTTTGTGAGTATTATATATAGTTGTTGTTTAAGTTTCCCTTCTCTCCCTTCTCTTTGATTTTCTAGAGATTCAATGTAATCCTACATTGTGTATAATTCTTGTTTAAGCTACCCTTCTCTCTCTTCTTTTTACTTTTCTACAAATTTGATGAAATCATACAGATTCTTTAGAGTAATTTCTATTGGGCTCCCTTTGATAGGGGGGTTTAGAAATATGAGAATAATTACTCATAGTTTTAATAAAAAAATATTTACAAGAAAAAGATAAAGTAGGGAGAAGGGAACATATGCAACTAGAGTATTTGAACCGTAGAGGTATATTCAATTTTGATAAAAAAAAAATATTACGAGTGAGCTGCATAGAGATATGTAAGTTTTTGGGAAATATCAATACATGAGTCACATAGAGATATCAATATATTAGCCAGAGATGTGTAGCGCATGGAGATATGTGAGCTGTAAGGAGATGTAAATATGTGAGTCGTAGACATGTTAGGCATAGAGGAATATATAGCAAAATAGTAGTGATCCCCTCCCAAATTGAGAAACTTGTGAATATGATTAAGGGGGATAGACCTTCCCATTTTGAAAAATTTAGCTTGGTAGCCTTCAATATCCCTATATTTTCCATTCACGAGTTTCTTAATCCCAACTCCACATCTTCCAAAGAGAAAATATCCTCCTCTATAGGATTTTTTAAGATGTTTCCCATGGTGTCCAAAGGGTCATAGATATTCTTAAGATGGGTCTCACAATTCTTCAAGGGGATCGATTTTTTTTTTTACAAACAAGTATATTCCTCCAAAAATTTCTAGGCTGGACTTTAGAAATATGGAGAGGACACTCTTGCCTCTTATTAATATAGGGACTTTTATTCAATTTGATAAGATATTTATACAAACTTATTTTATCATGTTTAGTAGCTTTCTTAGGAGCATCTCTAATCTCATTTCTGGACACATTACAATCATTATCATCCCAAGGGATGGAAGTTCTATTATTCTTTTCATATGACACCTTGGTATAGAATTTGTTAATGGTAATGGAAAGGGTTGTAGTAAAATTATGGTAGATGAGATCAATGTTATCATTATATGTTAAGAAACACATTCCCTCTTTAAATATTGTAAGAATAGATCCATTTTACTTTAGTGAAAACAAATGCGCCTTTGACTTTCATAATGTTTTTGTATGTGGTTGGTGTGCATGTCAAGATTTACGGTTAGGGATAAGATTCTATGCTCAGAATTGGGATCGTGTCCATTAAGGATGCCAAAATTTACCATGCAATTGAGAACATGGGTGTCATATATCACATAAAACAATGTAAACTTTGAAACGGGAACTGATACTGTTACCCGTTTTGTAGAGGTGGCAAAAAAATGACCCGATTTTCAAAAGTGTTGATGCAGAATACACATGTTTTTTTAAGAACATGCTTTTTGGAACTTTAATTTTTTTCATGTGCATTAAGTGGGTGAGGCTCGGTGAATGGTAGTGATTTTCATCCTGATTTTAAAAAGTGTGTATTCTGCATCACACCCTTTTTTTAAAAGACCTATTTTTTGACTTTAAATTTTCTAGTGTGTGAAATGTAAAAAATTATTTTCTAAATTTGATAGTTTTTGAAGTCGTCATTGTATTCATATTTTCTTGTTCTCTATCTTAATTTTTTTTTTTTTTAGTGGGGTTTTTATTGTCTTGCATTTTTAAATTAGAAAGTCGATAGTTTGAATTTTAGATAATCTACATATTTAGACATCCTTAATTAATTTTTCAATCCACATGAAATAATTGTTTCTAAAAAAACAACATTTTTTAACAATGGACATAAAAAATAACCATTTTTAACATAAATATAAGCAAAAAACTAAACGTTTTGATAATTTTTTGCTAGAATTAACATGTCAAAATTACAATTTTTATACAAAAATATTAACTAAAAATGGTCAAATAATAGTTTTTTTTATGAATTTCATGTCAAAAAGATAATAATAACTACTTTTTTTTTCAAAAATTAATGATTAACTTAAATCTAACCTCATTTAGTAACCTAAACAATGTGATACAGAAAACTTTAATATTCATCAACCATGTGTAAGACCAACATTATTGTTTTGCCAAAACTAACCATAAAAAATAATTTATCTAATGAATTCGCATCGTGTGACTGCACATATATTGTCGTGGCTATTTAGCACAAAGTTTTGTGCCCCACGATTATGATGTCACTCAATCCTAACGAGCCTTCCCTGGCTTATTAGATGATCTACTTGCTCGTACAATTAAAATCAATTTTTTTCATGAGCTACTAACTGGATTCCTTGGTCAATACATCACCGTGTATCAACTCGGGGATGATAAATTATCAAGGTGCTTGTTGTTGGGCTGATAAACCACTATTAGAGTGCTTTCCACGACTAATAAACCACATGTAACTAAAATATTGTATGAAATGACCATGATTTCCAAGAGTGTTGGCATGTAACAATAAGTTTTTATAAAGACTTTGTAGACGTGCTCCCAATTGGTTGATGTCAAGAAACAATTAGGAACTTTGTAAACACTGTTTCTTTTTTTGAATGGTTTTGGCAAATACCATTAGTTTATGGACACCAATATTTCTAAAGGGGGGATTGATTATGGGGAATTAACCCAAAATATATGTGCAAGGACATTTATTCTTAGGGAATTGATTATTTTGTGCCTACAAGTTTATGCATTTTAGCATGTGAGCTTGACTCTACCTTATACTGGAAGGAGAATTTATTTTTATTTTTTATTTCTATGGTAGTAAATTATATGAGCAAGTAAAAATTGTGCTCCATCATGCTAAGGATGGTCACTTTATGTTTTTCTTAACTAGGAAACAAAGAATATTGTTTTCTTTAACTTTACTAGATTTTCATTCTAAAGTTAAATACCCATTATAACAAAAATTAAAAAATAATGGTTCAAAGCTAAAAAATTGGTATCTAGTTGGTTTGAAAAAACAAAGCCCAATGATTCAAAGAATAATAAAAAACCAAGGACAAGTACGACTGCAACAATGGGAGTTTATATTCATCCAATTTTTTTCATCTTAAGCAATTATAAGGGCTATTTAAACAAGTTATGGTTATGAACTTAGTGTGCTGATATAGAAAGATGTAACACAACCAAGATAAACTTGACAAGTGGAAGGTACTAGGAATCCTAGGGTGGTTGATTTCTATCTATAGTATTCCCTAAGAATACATTATAGTACAACAACAACAACCTATAATTCTAAAAGGATCCTATAGGAACACTACTTGGACTAAGACGAAAACAAAGCTGTAAAAGGATCCTATAGGAACACTACTTGGAATAAGAAAAAAACAAAGCTGTAAAATATTTTGGATTTTTAGAATAGTACCAAAAATCACCCCAAAATTTACATTGAAAGTGCAAAAATAGGTCCTTAAATATGTGTTCAATGAGTGCTCAAAACCCCCTCGAAAGGTGTGCTAGACTAGTATAGAAATAGGTGTCAAAATCTATGTTGGATGCGTGTAAAAATTGGGTTCAACTACTACATTGATACTGAAAATGATAATGCAAGTTCTATTCCATCTTTGAGGGAAAGATGAAGGATTCTAGCTTAGTGACCCATATAAAAAACAGAACACACAAAAGATAAAGAAAATCCAAAATCGAAATTATGAGTAAAAGTAGTGAGATGGATGAAAAACACACTCACAACCAGGGAAAAGTATATGGATATTATCCCATTTCTTAACTTTGCAAGAAACGTCGAGCGTGCAACTTGTTCCGACTTGGAAGGATAAGAGATCAAGGGCTCATAAAACATAATGATAGTTTCAACTTGCAATAGGTAGGTAGGAAGTAAACAAACCATTATGACCCTGACGGTATAGCATCTAATGCACTCTCTATCTTCTACGTATATATAGCTGGAAATATTACATGTTTTCACATCTTGTCACTATACTATTAAATGATTATATAATTTTCATATTTGTTTTTAATTTTTGTCCTGAGGAATTTTAATCCTTTTTGCGCACTGTTGTAGGTATATACCCAGTTTGTCGTGGTGTTCTTTTCAATTTAAAGAGGATCTTCAACAGACCAATTCAACTGCAAACTCTCGAGAATCATTTAAGTACTCCAGATTGGTCACAAACAATCATGATCAAAGAATTCAAAATACAGAAGCATCGAAATATGCCAAATACAGTTTCAATGGAATTTTATATACGTTTAAAAATGGTTTTTATTCTATTATGAGAGAATCAGACAGAGGGAAACGATTTCTCAAAGGGTTGTAATATATTTAAACGCGTCAGTCTCTTTGTATAAAGAAAGTGGGGAGGATAGAGCTGAAGGAGGAGAAGCTAGCGTGCCACTCTTATCACATTTTTTTTGGAACTCAGAAAAGATTTCGAATAAAATGGCACAAGGAATCCATTAACTAATTTCATAATAACGGTGTTAATCGCTACGTTGTGCAGGTTTTTTATGGGTTTCATGTGCAGTACGCAGAATGTTGCAGGTATGATGGTTGCGTTTCTTTCTTTGACCATGAAATTTATCCATATATCAAACATGTTTGTTAACCGTCAGGAATATGTTTGTTTCTCTGTGCTGCAATATTAGGATTGCCGCTGTTATATGTGATTGACTATGAACCTCCCAGAGCGGGTACCCGCATGTTAGTTTTCACAATGTTCAACATTCATGAATCTGATCTCCTGGCTCCACCAAGCTCCCGGGAAAACTTCAGTACCACAATTTTTGCTCAAAATAATGCACTTGGTTACCCGCTGGGTGCTTTTTTTTTCTACGTCAGGTGAAAACGAGGACAAGAAACAGGAGAATGGGGTTAGTGAATCGTGTTTCGTATCAACTAGTAATCTGAGGAGTATGAACAAATAAGAGGACGAGGTTTTTGTTTCTTTGTGGGTTGCCTTCTCGAGCGTCATGTATGAAAACAAGGACGAATATCCGAACCGTGAGGATAATGAATTGTCCATTTGCACGAGTTCTTGGTGGTATAGGTAGAAAAAAGAGAACGAATTAAGAGGAAAGCACGTGAGAAAGATTATGTAGTGATACCATTTTCTCATCTTAATTCACACTCTTAGATTGCCATTGTTTATTGTTACGGTAGTTAATTATATCAAGCACGCTAGCTTCCACTCTTATAATTAGCGTGCCACTCTTATCACATTATGGCTTATGATCATGACGGGTCGATTCCCGGAATCGACCCGCCGCCGGTCGGGCGGCGCGGGGGTGGCGCTGCGGTGCGCAGCGCCACCCCCGCGCCGCCCGACCGGCGGCGGGTCGATTCCGGGAATCGACCCGTCATGATCGTAAGCCATAATGGTTTGTTTGTTTACAATAGTGCAAAAAAAAAGAAAACTCATTAGATTACAATAGTGCAAAAAAAAAGAAAACTCATTATTATTAAATTCAAACACTCATGTATATAGTATGTCTGATTATTAAATTGGTTCCCAGAAATTGACCTACGCTACTCCTTAATTATTTTTCTCGGAACGTGGATCAGCCAGATCGTTGTCACGTGATGGAGATAAATTCCACCATTACTTGATTCGGCTCCTCCATTTTTTTTTTCATCCTCAATTCCTCTGCTCCGCTTCCTGGCGTATCTACAACAAATTCGTGGCTTGACTTTGTCTTGCACCCGTGGCTTCTAAAAATCAGTGTTGGCAAATGAAAACTTGGTATTACAGTACGCCTTTAGCAGCTCCCTTCTCTCATGCGTCTCATCCCTTTGCCAATTGATGTGTTCGGTCTCAATCTAGCATGGAGAAGACACTTTGGTCCAAAAGAAAACTAGCCCTCCACACGGCCTAACAATTGGAAATGAATTCGACTTCTGAGAAAGGGAACTTTATGTTCAAGGGTTTTGATCAATCTTTTGCAAAATTATATTTTTCTTCAACAAAATTATGGCTTGGGCAAATAGAATAATTGGGCCTTATGTTCCTTCGACAAATAAGTTTCTTTAGACACTCGAATGCCCAGGTTCACCTGCTGGTCAGTTTGTATGGTTTTTTATTTTTATGATTAGGCTGCATAAATAATTTAGAGTTTGCGTTTGACTTCATCCCATGATTTCTTTTCGTATCTACTCTCTAGATCTGAATGAATAGCTTGTTTTGCTTTAAGGTTTTAATCTCAAGAGTATTTAGGAAAATTGATCTCCTGATTTTTCAATAAGGAAATGCTTTGATCTTCTGATTGCCTGGAAGAAATTAAAAAATGTATTAGATATACATATGAGTGCTTTGACATTGCTGATTCAGTTTGGTGGGAGTCGTTTTTCAATAATCAAAGTGATCTCATTTCGACAACAATAAATGAAGATATACCTTTGAAAAATCCATTTATTTGGCCACAAAATGTGTCGAATGAACATTATTAATTCTTCACAGGCAGAGGAAAGAGAGATGTATATAGGTTCCAGAAGATCTCGTGCACAACGTGAAGCCATGGAAGACCTTTATAGGGGTACAATACAGGATATTAAGGAGGGTTGCATGATTGCAGTGCTAGCAGATGGAGATCCCAATGGCTATCCATTTTGGGTTGCTAAAGTTTTAAAGGTCTTTACAGAAAATGAGGATGTTACAGGTGTTGAAGTACATTGGTATGCCACAAATACACACCCATTCAATGGTGTGTATAAGCCAGAGATGGTAGTTGACAAAAAAAATGGTGGAAAAAGAAAAAGAAAGGGTACAAATATAAATCGCCGCCGCACAGACATATTACAATTGAAGGATGTTGACATACTTGTTTATGACTTCAATTTAACAAAGAGAGGAACTCTTCGCTTCAAGACGACAGAGATTCTGAAAAGGTTGTTACCAGAAGGAACAGTGTTGACATGGGACTCTGCTGAAACCAGTCGTAGATCTAGAAGACTTTTGAAACCTGGAATCTTGGGCATGCATGTGGACTCAGATGGGGCACTAGTTGATGACAGAGAAGAATATGGAACATCTTCGTCAGCATCCAGTCACTCATCTGAAGATGTGAATTCTGATGGTGTGCAAGAAAATATGAGTGATTTTGAATAATTGTTTAAGACAGTTTATATAACTGATGTATGCATCGTATCTTCAAATAAAATGGATGTTTTCCATATTTTGTTAAATGAGAAGTTATGAAGCATTTTTATGTTGTTGGATTATGTCTTAAGTATGATAAATCTTATTGTTTAAATATCTACAATGCAATATCAAATTAGAGATATAATGTCTCTTTTATTCAGTGTACAAATAAAGACTTTTGAATTCATTCAGTGAAATAATTTGTTCATAATGTCATGTTTTTTTAGTTTTGTGGTTGAAAACATGTTAAATTTATACTTAAGAAAGAAAAATGATATTCTACCAGAAACATTAATGTGTTTTTCCTTAAAAGTTAACTTTGTTTGAGACATAAAAAATTGGTTTTATTAGCATTGTTTAAAAAGTATGAAAATTGACCCTAAAAAAAAAAATCATTATTCCAGTATCAACACTTTTTTTCTGAAGCTATATTTTGCAGGAAAATTTCGTAGAAAATTTCGTAGTCGCTGCCATTTTTAAAACAACCGCAAAATTGACACCTAAAAAAAAAAACATCGTTCCAGTATACACACTTTTCGTTTTGAGCACTGTTTTTGTGGTTTTTTTGGGGTTTTTGGGCCAGAGTTCTCGTTTTGAGTTTATAGTTCCCGTTTCAAAGTTTACATTGTTATAATCTACAAAACCACTGCCCAACCCATGAATGTAAGTCATCTGGCCAAAGATAGGCCACTTATTGATTCCATCACAAATAATAAGATATTGGGAAATAAAAATCTTGATAAGCTCAATACCAAATAGATTCTTGGTTGTGTCTTCAGAATTTATTTTGAATCTATTATCTAAATCATGATCCTCATCTAGTTATAGGGGTCAGGGTTAGATTTATTTCTTAGGAGAGTAGCATGGTTAGTAGCAGTTCTACAATTGAATTCTCCAAGAAAAAGGATATCGTCTTCAACACTTAGATTGTGGATATCCTATTCTAAGGTTTTGAAAGGGAAATTCTTATTTAGGTTGATTTTCTTATAGGAGGTGTTAGCGCTTGAAATTGCACCTCAGGTTGAGAAAGGTAAACCTCAAGGCTACATAAAACCATTTAGCCTCGTAGCTAGCCCTACGGGGCAGGAGAAGGCTCTCTCCGGTCAATCTCGGCAGATCTTCAATGGGATGAGATGACCAACAAGGTAACACTGATATTAGGCTAGTAAACTGATTAAAAAGGTTGATTTGCGGTTTTTTGGGTTTTTTGGTGGCAAATTGAGGAGTTGCAATTTTGGGTGCGGGGATTGGACACAGTTTCTGCAGGGGGTTCCTTGGGGCGAGGTAGGAAACAGTATTGACGCCTTAACTTGAGATGGATGATCAGGAATGAAAGATGAGGAGCTAAAGAGAGCAAACAATGACTTTGAATTCTCTTTAGACAGTAGAAAACATAGAAATTAAACAAATTTAAAAGTAGAGCATGGCAAGCATGAATTCTAACTTTATCACTTCATTTGTTTAATATGCAGCAGTATAGAAAGGAAATGAATCACATAACAAAGCTTACAAGAACATGAAGAAACACACCATCAACACATGAGTCCACAAGAATCCCAAAGATGACTGCAAAACCCTGGTCTTCCTTAGCCAAAAATTGCAGAGATACAGTGAAAATATATAATGATAGCTTCTCCCTCAAGAGTCCAACCTCTCCAACCCTGAAAATGATTGAAAAAATACATAATATAGGCAAGCCAACCTCTTCCCTTGCCTCTAGGGGTCGATCTCATCCTTCTAGGAGTTGTTTCAACCAATTCTAAACTGAGCCCTAAAACCTAGGCAGTCAAAACAACTTGCCTCTATAAACTTGGAAACCAGTTCATACAGTCAATTTTACCCTTTTACATGAGAGAAACTTCTAGAAGAGTAAAACAAGGGTAAAAGTATCCAAAAAGTGCCACAAGTACAGTCAAAAGGACCACCATCGACCTCAGAATGTCAAACTGGAGCTAAACTGCAAATTCTGGGCTGAACTGGTCAAATCTGGCACAAATTCCTCAACGGGTCGCGCACATCCTCCTCAACAGGTCGCGCACTTTGGAGCCCTGTTTGGAGGCCTTCCCGGTGTCAGAATGAGGTACAGGATAGCTCGTTGGAAAGGTCTCTGAGTCTACTTTCCAACCCAACTGGAATTTTTGGATTTGGAGGTCATTTGACCAGTAAAAAGTCAATTCTCCCAAGACTACTTCTGCAGCTCAAAAAAGGGGCAGAAAGTCAAAATTTGGCTGTAATTTGACCTTTTGGAGGCCCAAAACTTCATGAAAACTCAAATCCATCCATAGACATGTATAAATTTGCATGAAAAATCTAGAAATGCTGAGTTTTCACAAAACGGAGCTACGATGACAAAGGGTCTCACCAGGGGTGAGACCCGTTGAGAAGCCAAAACCTGTAAATTGCCCAAAAATGTTAAAAATGAGCCAAAACTTCCAAAATTTTTTGTGCTTGGTGCTGTGAAGAGGCTAGTGGGTGTCATGATGAGTGAGAGAAGCCTCGGCCAAGACGCGGAGGGGGTTGGTCTTCTTCTTCCTCTTAAGAGCCTCGGTCAGCCTTCTTTGGAACATTTTCATCTTTGCTTTACAAACGTGCATCCTAGCCCAATAGTGGTTTTTCATGTTCCTTAGCAGCTTTTTCTCTTGGTTGGCCTTAGCCAACAGCCTCTCCAAGTGGGCATTCTCCTGAATAAGCAATGACTCACGGTCAATAGGCAATGGGTCACTGGGCCTCCTACGGTTTAGGACTCGGTCACTACGAATCCTCCAAATCTCATCAAGTGCCTTCTCCTCCTCCAGCTGTGTGTTCCGCTGCTCTAGATATGTGATGGTCCCTTGGGCACCCTCAAGTCTCCGCTGCAAAACATCATTCTCGGCCCTGAGCTGCTGAATGATCTCCTTTGCCTCTTGGCTAGGAGAACTGACCTCGAGATCAATCACCGGATCCTCATGAACCATGGGCTCTTTGCCCCTCTGCAATACCTGTGCTGGCGAAGAAAACGAGGCCCCTTCCACCTGCTGTGGAGATAACACTCGCTGCTCTGAAGATGAAGGCGAGACCCCTTCCATCCGCTGTGGAGCTAATACTCGCCTAGCTGCTGCAAATAAGGCCCTTGGGCCTTTCTGATAGGTGACCATAGGAGTGGAGCTGACATGTCAGGTGATGGGAGCATCAGGCTGCTGAGATGGTCCTCCCTCCTCATGAATAGCCTCCTGATGTGGCTGAGGTGGCACTGTGAAAAACTCACGGGAGATGAACTCCTCCCATGAGATACCCTGCTGAGTCAACTGATGAGAGACTATAAGCTGGATCAAACCATAGTGACAAAGGCTCCTGTACTGCTGGGCCGGGGTCTTCCTTTGCAACATGGGCACCATCCTCTGAATGTTCTGAAACAGGAAGACCGGGAGGTTCATCATCCTCACCCGGGTGAAATGCATCAACAGGCGAATGTGATATGAATACACCTGTGAAAATCTGCCCTCACAGGTAAAGTAATGCATGATAAGTCTCATGAGGGGGGCATACTCACTCCGAAGAAATCTGAATGGGAAAACACCCGTCAACAGTCTCACAAATGATGGCCGGACATAAGGCTCAAAGTGAACAAAATCAAGTAATCTGCGCTTAGGCCACACCTCACCCACATTTGGTATCCCTGTAGCCTCTGAGATCACCTCGGGTGTCAATATAAAATTCACCCCTGCAAGAGTGACATGTCCATCATGGAGGTGTAAGACAAACAAGCGGGCCAACTCTCTATGATGCTGAATCTGAGAGAGCCTCTCACAGAACTGATAGCATGACATATACTGGAAACAATTCAGTGCCAAAGGACAAGCCTGTAACTCTGCCAAAGAAGTAGGCTCCTCCCTCTTATGATGGCCTCCCTTACCTCCTCTACGAGGCCTCCTCTGTTCCTCAATCTCTGTAGATGATGAATGGTCATCACCTTGCTCATAAGTCTCGGTATCTGACATGGTTTTGGAGCAAGGTGGACAAACTGAAGGACAAATTGAACTGCTGCCTCTGCCTGCAAAAGTACTGAACTCTATGCTGTTTCAAGGGGAAAAAACATGAGGGGAATGTTAGGGGAGGGAACTTCTTAACGAGGAATGGGAATATATGAAAATAACAGGGAATTTTCAAGGGAAACTTTACAAATTGTCATGCATATAGGAACACATTTTAACATTGGGAAATCATTTGCAAAGAACATCTCATATGGGACAAAAACATGTGTGATAGTAAACATGGAAGGAGCATGCATGTATCAATAGGGACATAGGGAAACCATACACCAAATTTACTTATAGGAGTTCATGTGTATCATAAGGCAAATTTTTGATAAGGAGTACATGTACATTGTTTTAGCATAGAGGGAAGGTTTTCATGTACAAGGGGATGTCAGGGGCATGTAGGGGTTATGTACATGACTTTAGATATATAGCAACATTTATTTTCACATGACTCTTTTCTTTATTTGCAAATGTATCTTTTCTTTTTGCCTTTATTTTTGCATGTGTATGGTAGAGGGAATTAGGGTTTTGTGTGCTTGGGAGAGGGGTAGGGTTTATAGATTAGGGATGGGAGAAAAGTTTACATTTTATGTACAAATAATATGGGATAGAGATGAAAGCATGACTGTGAATGAAAGGGGAAAAAAAAAGGAGGGAACCAAATGGGACAAAATCACTTGAAACAGTCACAGAACCCTAGCATTTTACAAACATTAGCAAGCAGCCATATTAATCCATTCATTTGAAAATTTAGAAGATGAGATCATAGCATACATCCTTATTTTCACCATCAATATCAACAACCATGCATTAAGAGCCTACCTCGACTGATTGAGCAAATTTGAAGTGGAATGAAGGAATTTGATTGAAGTTTTGGTGGCAGACAGTTGAACGGGTCGCGCACGCTCCCCAACGGGTCGCGCACAGCCCAACGGGTCGCGCCCATTATAATTTTACACTGCCGGAGTGCGCTGGATGGGTCGCGCACCGCCCAATAGGTCGCGCACAAGCCTGGACGGGTCGCGCACCTGCAAACTGCCCGAAACCGTTGCAATTTCGCCTCCTTCGCCTATCACTCTCTCACAATCTCTCTTGCAAGCTTGAAATGCACAATGAGAGTGAAAGGAGGGAACATTACCTTTTATAATCTCATTTGAAAAAAATTCATCCATAAACCCACTTTATAAAGTCTATTTTGACACTTTTTTTTAAAACACTGATTTTCTTGATTTCCTTTATCGTGAAGTTGACTTTTTGAGTGCTTTGACCTGATTCTTTTTGCAGGTAGATCATCTGAAGGACTGTGGCAAGGGGACCAGGGTTGTTGCTGCCTTTTTGAAGACATTTTGGAAATTTATTCTTTTTACAAAAATTATCATGACCTTGGCTTTAAAAACAGGGTTTTTAAATCCAAGGTTAAAAATGAACTGTACATGATGAAAATTTCAAAGGAACATGTTTACCATCCTCCCTCTGGCTTGCTGGTCACTCAAGGACTTTCAGAAACATGACCTTGCAAAGACAAATGACCAAAACCCTAGACCTAGACTTTTGACACTAAGACCAAACAAGAGAAGCTTGACAAACTCAATGACTGATATGACCTGATCCAGCAAAGCCAAGAGGGGTATGAATAGACCAGCTCCTCCATCAGGATTATGGCATGCCTAACGGGATGCAAATTTTGACACTGATGAGACACCTACTAATGCAAATGCAAAGAGCTTTGATCACTGATGGAGGGCTTTCAAGACCGACACTAACAGGAGGTAGAGTTGATAGGAGTGAAATAACAAATTGTGAGAAATATATTTTGGTGTTAGAATTAGAAATTTCAATACACATGTATTGACTGGGAGGTTTATCTTAGGAAGATGAAAGTGAGAATACATATTATCTTTTATATAATAGGATATGCCACCAAGACATTTATGAGATGACTTCCTATTCCAAGTTGACTAGAGAATGAATCCATCCATGTGGAGGACCCTAGATTCATCATGCTCCCGAATTTCAACTAAGAAAATAAGATCAATATCACTCGGTATCCAACTTAACATAGGTCCTTTATGCCATGGAAATCCAAGAATGTTCCAAAAGAGGATCCAAAGTGTTCTTAATTCCTATTTATTACTTTTATTTTGGACTCTCTCTGGAATAAGAGATTTTATATTTCTAATGATTGCCCAGTTCCCTTCCTTTCTTTCCTCCTTTACCTTTTTGACATCCTTCCTTAGTTCAACTTGATCTTCTAGGATAAGATATTCATTTATAAATATTATTGATCCTCTTAGGCTTGGATATTTAGTAAGTACGTCTAATTTATGATCATTACAACTTACCTTAACATGGATCAACCTATGTTTATGTTCAAGTACTTTTCCCACCCTTTTTTCTTCTATTGGATAAGCTATTTGAATTTGTGACTTAGTTTTTAGTTGTTCTTAAACTATTTCTAATGCGTCCTCATAATTTTGCTCTTCTATGCTAGCAATTATAAGGTTCAAGGCTCTCTTGTGGCGTTCATGGTCTAGTTCAATTAGTTTGTTCATCTCATGTTTGATATTCAAGTTATTCTTTGTGTCGCTGAGGGTTGGGTTATTATTTAGTTTTTCTTTTAATTCTTTAATCTCTTCTCTCAGAGTGAAATTTTCTTCCGTCGTTGACTGATTTTTGTGTTTAATTTCTTGCATTCCATGTTACATTCCTCAAAATTTAGCCTCAAATTTTATCATTCTCTTTTCCACATATTTGTAGTTGTTGTCAAACATTGTAAATATTTTGAGCTTACACTATGTGAGTATTATATATAGTTCTTTTTCAAGTTTCCCTTCTCTCACTTCTCTTTGATTTTCTAGAGATTCAATGTAATCCTACATTGTGCATAATTCTTGTTTAAGCTACCCTTCTCTCTTCTCTTTTTTTTTTTTCTATAAATTTGATGCAATCGTACATATTCTCGAGTAATTTTTCTTGGGCTCCCTTTGCTAGGGGGATTTGGAAATATGAGAATAATTACTCATAGTTTTAATAATAAAAAATTTAACAAGAAAAAGAGAAAGTAGGGAGAAGGGAACATATGCACCTGGCTTATTTGAACCGTAGAGGTATATTTAATTATGATAAGAAAATATTATGAGTTTTAAAGAGATATATGAGTTGTTGGGAAATATCGATACATGAGTCGCATAGAGATATCAATAAGTTAGCCGGAGACGTGTAGTTAGCAGGGAGATATGTGAGCTGTAGGGAAATGTCAATATGTGGGTCGTAGACGTGTATCTATAATCAATTCATGTCAGGCATAGAGGAATATATAGAAAAATAGTAGCGAGCCCCGCCCCCACCATAAGAATATGTGAGAAATTGGGCCACCTGAGAGTATATATCAGTGGCAAGACGTCTGCAGAGTATATAATAGTGGCAAGAGAATGGCAAGAGACCACCGGAAAGTATGTATATGTCAATGGCAAGAGTATGTATAAGCCACTGTAGAGAGAGATGTGAGAAATTGGACCGTAGATGTATCAATGGATGCAAAGAGTATCCACAGAGATATGTGAGAAATTAGACTGCAGATGTATCAATGGCCACAAAAAGATATCTGAGATATTAAACTGCAAATGTATCATTAACCATAAGTGTATCAATGGTTGAAGAGAATAATAGCAAAAGGCCACCATAAAGTATAAAATAATAAAATTATTTAAAATAAAATTATGTTTATAAATATTAAGAAGATAATTTTGATACATATATTTAATATATGAAAAATATTATATAAAAATATTTTAAAAATTTTACACAAAATATAAATACTATAAATATAATATTTGTATAAAAATATATTGTGATGCAATTATCGAAATTTTAATTATAGTAAATTTATTTTAATGATTAAAAACATTATATTTAAAATAAATATTTGTTTTTAAGTTAATAATTAAGATGGGCATAATCTCGATATATAGACAATATGTAACCACTAATAACTTTAATATATAGATATTATATGTTTGTGTACTTTTCAAATAAAATCTAGGGTTATGAACTATGCTTTATCATTAAATTTGTTATGGTAAATTTAAATTTTTTGATATTTATATTTGTGAATAATTTTATTATATTTTCATAAAAACATAATACTTAATAGCAAAGAAATATAGAGAATGGAAACTTGTAATTTAATTTAATATTATAAATTTTCTAATTTAATGTTGTATTTATTTAGATCTTTGAAAATCATTACTAAATTATTTTTATGAAAAAATATTTATTTTTGACTTTTAACTTTAAACATTATAATAATTATATGCATTAGTTGATGATGATGATGGCGGTGGTGGTAGTGGTGGTGGTTAACTTCCACTGAGACCAAACTGTGGTCTATCGGACCTAAAGAAACGAATTATTTAGTTTGATTTAAGATTTTATTCCTATGCTCAAAAAGCTTGGGGAGAAATCTTCCGAGCTCATTGTAATTTTGACATCGTAAAAGGCTAGAAAGGTTAGTATTGCAACGTAGATTTTGAAACTGAGATCTAATGTGGTTGTACGCAGGGCACTCTAAGAGAAAGTGATTTTCATCCTCGATGTTCGTATTCTCACAGAAATGGCAGAACCTTTCCATCCATGGTGTTTTAGGAACTGTCCAATGACCCATTTCACTATGGGGCTCATGAGAGTTTGTTCTAATCTTGGCTATATTAATTTTCTTCTTTGAGCTAGTTAAAACCGAGAGATACTTTTGATCTTCTAGGGTGGGGTTGATGACCTCCTTATAATATCTTAATTTTCTTTTAGCTGTTAAATCTTTCTCACACCACATTTTTTCTTTGAACTTAGAAGTAACAATATTTTTAATGTTCTTAATGTTTTGCAATGCAACATTCTCGTCGATCTCCCAATGATTTAACCAAGCCCTAGTGTCTTTATACTAGCCTCTCTTGAGCCTTATGTGGTTTTGGCTAGAATTTAAAGCTAACTTAGGAAGTCTATGGTCTCCTATGTTATTGAGTTTGTGCTTGTACAACATAAGCCTAGTCATAGCTAGGCTCTCGATAGGGTAAAGACCCACTTCTATAAGGAGAATATGACAGGGTGTGTTGCTTTTAATTTTGAGGTTATATGTTATAAAACGCTTCTGGATTTGCTCAATCTTTCTCCAAGATTCTCTAGAGATGCTACAACCCCAAACCTCACATCCATATAAGATAATTTTAGTGACTAAAGTTTCAAAGAGGAACTTCTTTCTATCCCACATTATGAGGTTTGCTGTTTTACAATTATTTTCAAGACCAAAATAAGCTTTCCACCCCCCATTAATCCTTTTCTCAATGTTATAGTTCCAGTTAAGCTTGTGATGAATATCAATTCCTAGGTACTTGTAGGAAGATACTTCCTCCAAGTTACTATTGTCATACACAAAATTAGCGTAAGTGTCCTTCTTGGATTTGATAATCATAACTTTTGTTTTGTTAATATTAACAATCATACCCATGGTAGAGAAGAAATCCTTAAGAAGTCTAAGTTGCTTACCAAGATCAGATGGGCACCTTGCGAGAAGAACAATAGCATCAACGTAGAGAAGAAGGATGATGACTATCCCAGCTAAGATCATGCCAACACATCCTGCTTCCTCTAAACAACCTTCTAGCTTGTCGATGTAAATGCGAAATAGGGTAGGGGAGATGGGGCAACCTTGTTTAACTTTGACATTACACTTAATATCTTTTGACCACCCCTCCTTGCTCTTTAACTTGGAAATTACATTCTCGTATAACCTTATAGCAAAAGCTCTCAACTCAAAAGGAACCTTTAGCTCTTCTAATATAAAGTCCACAAAGCAATAGAAAAGATTGGATTTATCATTACAGGATTCCTCCACAATGATCCTAAGCATAACGAGGTGGTCGGTTGTTGAGTGCTGCCTTCTAAAACCCACTTGGGCTTTAGCTTGCTTACCTTCACTTTCAAGCCATATGCTCAACTTCTTTTCCAAAATAATACCACATAACTTGGCTCTGAGAGGGCTGATCATAATTGTCTAATAATTAGAGGGGTTATTTGTATCCCCACTTTTAAAAATAGGGATAATGAGGCTTTGAGTCCAAGGTTTAGGGAACCCTTGCTTGGCCGCTTGATTGAAAAGCTTTTGGATGTGGGGGATGAGGACAGGACCTCCAATTTTTAGGATTTCGATCTGGTAACCTTCAATGTCCTTAGCTTTCCCATTAGCCAAACGATTAATCCCAAAATAAATGTCTTCTAATGAGAAAACTTCTTTTGTAGTGAGCAGGGTTTCAAAGTTATCCATGACATTCGAAGATTCATAAAGCTTTTTAAGATAGGAATTCCAGTCGTGTAAAGCAATTTTATTATTATCTTTAGTTTTCCTAGTTAGAATTTGCCTCCAGAATTTCTTGGGAGCTACCTGTAAGATATTCTCTTGTCTTTTACGAATATACTGCCTTTGCTTCCTTTTAGTTAGGGCTTTGTATATTTTTATCTTGTCAATTTTAAGGGATTCATCAACAGCTTCCTTAATGGCTCTCCTCACACTTTTACAATCTTTGTCATACCATGGGTTGGTTTTTCTATTTCTTTTATTACTTGAAACTTCAATTGAGAACTTGTTAATAGGATATGAGAGGGTTGTAGTAAAATTATGATAGAGTTCTCCTATGTTGTCTATACTAGATAAATGAATCAAATTAGTTTTTTATTCATTTAGAAAGAGATCTTTTTTATTTCTATCAAAGATTAAGTTCTTTTGGCTATAAGTATTATCTTCTATGGGATGTCTATACATGACAAAGTTGAGAGTTATAAGTAAATGCCTATGATCAGAGTGAGGCTCGTGATCGTTTAAGATGTCAAAATTTATTATTTCGTTGTATAAAGGGAGATTAGAGATAACATAGTCTACCACATTGCTACCAAGCCCATGGATGCACGTCATTTGGATAGAATTTGGCCACTTCTTTAGACCGTTGTAAATTATGAGATCTTGAGCACTACAGAGCTTGACTAGCTCTGACCCAAACAAATTCTCCCCGCGATCTTCAGAGCTCCTTTTGTACCCGCTAGCCAGAGGAAGATCTTCGTCTAACTAAAGAGGATTAGGGTTGGAATGATTTCTTAGAAGGATAGCTTGGTTGCTTGAAATTCGAGCATTAAAGTCACCCATTAAAAGGATATTACCTTCATTCCTTAGGCTAGAAATATCATTCTCTAAACCATTGTAAGGACTATTTTTATCTAGATTATTTCTATGTATTTCTTTTTATCTTAAATGTCAGTAATATCTATCCAACTATATTGGTTGTAAGGGTCGTTTTTATAAATCCTAGCATGGAGAGAGATGTTCTTCTTAATGTAACAAGCTATACCCCCAATGCCTCTACTGGAGGATCGCTTGTTCCAGGTAGACCATAGTGTAAAGCCATGTATGTTAGGGACCTTACATTCTTTGTGCTCCCAAGTTTCAACAAGCAAAATAATATCAACATCATTCAAAATCCAACTTAGCTTGGGGCCTTTTTCCATGGAAAGCCCCGAAAGTTCCAAGAAAGAATCTGGAGCATGTTGAATTTCTATTTATTATTATCTTTTTGGTTTCTATCTCGAATAACGACTTTTCTATTTCTGATTATTTCCCATTTTCCTTCCTTCCTAGCTTCCTTTACCTTTTGAACCTCCTTTCTTAATTCTACTTGCTCTTCTGGAATGAGATCTTCATTTATAAATATTCTTGTTCCTTTTAGAGTTGAGGTTTTACTAATTATGTCATACTTATGGTCAATAGAAATCACCTTTATTCGGATCAACCTTCCTTTATTCTCAGTTAGTTTCTCCAACCTTGTTACTTCTGTGAGACACGTTGTTTCAATTTGTAATCTGTTATGTAATTTTGTCTGGGCTATGGCTAAAGTATCCTCATCTATATCCTCTTTCAAACCAAATATTATAAGGTTCAAGGCCCTTTTGTTACGCTCATGGTCTAATTCTATCAATTTTTTCATTTCATCTTTAATTGGTTTGATATCTAATTTACCTACCATACTGTTTAAGGTGAGGCGGCTATTAACTTTTTCTTCTAGTTCTTTAATCATGTCCTTCATTTTAAGACTCTGTAAAGTATCATCATCTCCTTGTTGAGATGTTTGGTTCATATCTGGGTTTTGTTTTTCTATAACCTGCAACCTAGTCTCCATTACCTCCATTTTATTCTCCAATAGTTCTATTTTATTTTCTGTTTGTTTTTGGATCTTGTCTTCAAGATATGTGAATTCATTTTCCAGCATGGCTGCTAACTCTTTTTGTAGCTTGGCTTCTCTTTCTTCTCTACGTTTCTCTAAAGACTCTATATACTCATAGAGGCTTCGTAGAGTAACTATGCTAGGTCTACCTTTGGTAATCTTCGGTAGCTATGGTGAATTATTCATACTTGAAAATATATGAGCAGATATGTATTAGAAAGAGATAAGGAATGTGTGCACCTGATATCAGCAAGCCGGACCGTAGACCCACGTGCCCCAAATTGGATCGAACTGCAACCCGCAAAATGGATTGGATCTCTGATATCTGGTTGACAGAAATTGATACCAAATATCTTCATTGAATCTACAAAAAAGTCCTTAAATTTTTCTTCAGGCGGAGACGTGGAGATTTTGACAGAAATTGAATGATCGTAATCTTCCTTGATCCTCGCAGTCAATCTTCGCCAAAGAGAATGGCTAGGGTTTATGCGACTCTGAAATCTCTCCAGAGAAATTGCGAACAACCGGTAGTGGGCACTCTATTGACGCCTATTAATGCTGAACAGTCCTGCAACTTCGTTGAAAACTTGATGTTGCATCATTGAAACTTGATGATTTTGATGTGTTTGTTTGCACATAAGTGAGTGTATGTGTGACCAACTAACTA
Source organism: Pinus tabuliformis (assembly GCA_031772625.1). Taxonomy (NCBI): domain Eukaryota; kingdom Viridiplantae; phylum Streptophyta; class Pinopsida; order Pinales; family Pinaceae; genus Pinus; species Pinus tabuliformis. The sequence goes on from CM062816.1 coordinate 192,570,800, forward strand.
GTAATCTTGCATCGAAACAAAGTCAATTTGGCCCACCAACCCTAAAATTCTGGCTACAGCAAGCACAGGTTATCCTGTGACTAAAATATCATAATCTTGTTTTGGGTACACGGTGCGGTATAAAATCCAATTGGGTTTTAGTTGGAGCAAATAATTCCTCAGTTGGGTTTCGGAAAATTCATAAAAAATTTACAGAGATACAATGGGAATGAATTCTCATTCAATTTTATCACCCCCGAAACCCTGTATGCCAGAGCCCTCAGATCAGTTCAAGGCCTTATTGGATAATGAATCGAATAAATCCCCATAATCAGCGCCCAAAAAAGCCAATTATACCCTAATAAGCATGACGCTGGGCACATTTCCTTCATTCCAAATCATGGATGTTTGATCCAAAGTAGTGCAAAGGGGAGAGAAAACACACCCTAGCTTTGATAAGAGAGGAAAAAGCATGAGGTTGAACACATTGCCTTCATTCCAAATCGTAGACGTTTGATCCAAAGCAGTGCCGCTGGTTTTGTTAAAAATTGCTGCAGAGGGAAAACATAACATACGCCACAGTATATAATAAAAATGTGATAAAACTAGTGTTAAGAAATAAATAAAAACTATTTTAAAATGGTATATGGGCTAATACTAGTCTAGATCCATCTTAATTTTGGAATTAAGAATCACATAGAAAAATAAACTTTACAACGATATAATATGATACACTATCAAGAATTCTATGTTTATGAAAAGATATAACCTTGATTTTACATTTAATATATTTACATACATTATAATAATAGGTTGTTTTAATTTATGAATTTGTGTACAAAGATGATATAAATTTTAATTTTAATTAGATTTTATATTAAAGAAAATAAATGGAATTTCATTTTATAGTTCAAAGTAAAACTTATCATTTGGTTGAAATGAACTAGTTTAGTGAGTTTATTTTTTAATTTTTTTATTAATAAATTTTATACAAAATTTTAAAAATAAATTTTAATTGAAAAAATAATTAATTTAAAATGTTGGATGTATATAATCTAATGGTATAAAGCCTATTTAGACGATACCAAACATAATACTTTGCTAAAAAATGTGGTTTGGGTTGAGAAAATAGAGATAGATCTGTTATAATAACTTTACACAAACGTTCCTTTTAGAAGCTCATGAAATTGGTCATTAAATTTTCAAACATTGGAAACTTAATTGGTTAATTCCATAGACCTATCTTATGACTTTTCCCTAATACTCATATTATTATTTCACACTATTTTTCCCTAATACCTATTTTTAATTTTTTTTATTAATAAACTTTATCTAAAATTTTAATTGAAAAAATAATTAATTTAAAATGTTGAATGTATATAATCAAATGTATAAAACCTAGTTAGATGATACCAAAAATACATTGCTAAAACAATGTGGTTTGTGTTAAAAAAATAGAGATAGATCTATTATAATAACTCTACACAAACATTCGCTTTAAAAGCTTATGAGATTGGTCATCAAATTTTCAAATGTTGGAAACTTAATTGGTTAATTCCATAGACCTATCTTATGATTTTTCCCTAATACCCATCTTATGGTTTCACACTATAGTATTGATTATGAGTACCATTTAGAATAAAGAAAAAAACATAAAAGATAAAAATGTATTGATAGTAGACGAGAAATACAAAAAACATCACTTTGAATTAAAGCTTTAGTTTGATGTCACATGTTGAAGCCTAGGAATTTCGATAATGTCTTATGTTACCTTTACCTTTACCTTTACCAATAATAGTTCCCTATATAAAACTTCATCCCGCACCTTACTTTACCAATAATAGTTGGATTCAATTTAGAAAACACAATTGATCCAATTTAGAAAACACCCAATAAGACAAGGAAAATCTTGTGAGTCAAAATATTTACACAACACAAAAACTGCCAACATTAAATTGGCTAGTTTACCTCAATTTGACTATTTCAATTCAAATTTATTTTACTTAATAATTCTATGTATTTTATTTTTATAATTTAATTTTATAACTTGGAGTCAAAATATTTACCTAACACAGAAACTGCTAATAGTAAATTCACTATTTTATTTCCGTAAATTAACTATTTTACTTCAATTTTATTTAAATTATTAATTTTATTATTAATTTTTTTTGCTATGTAATTTATGTGAGTCAAAATATTTAAAATACATGCCATTACAACTTTTCTTCCATAATAAATTAGAGTACAAAAATTTATTATTATATAAATAGATGTGTATGTTTTTCAATTGCATGTAATTATTGAAAATTTATATTTTATCATGTTATAGATGGATGCGTACGTTTTTCAAACTGTGTACAATTATTGAGAAACAAGTATACTGATTCTATAGATAAGTGATATGATAGTTTGATTTTTGGGTGGAGGTTGTTTTCTCACAATTTTTGTATCCCCGATATGACTTGCATCTTCAGCATGCAAGTCATATCGGGGATATGGCAATCTGGTTTATCTTTATGTTTTACACTTAAAAATAAAGAGAATCATATTACATCCCGCTTTGTAAATAGGAAACCTCCGTAACGAACTTCACGCATTTAGTTTTTGGTGTTCAGAATTCCTCAACTTCAAGTTTGTGTGAAGCTTCTGCCTATGCTTATCAATTCTTTTAAACGCATTTCACCTTTTTTTGTCAGCAACAAGAGACACAGCACTATAGGACAACTTCCTGCACCCGGAAAGTGGTCAAAGCCGATAAAACGTTTTCTGGAATGGAAGGTGAAATACCAATAGATATTATCTAGTTAATGGCTAAAAATCAACATGAAAACTCGTGGAAACTAAATCTCCTTAAACTACAAAATAATCCATGGTTACATAATCCTTGTCACTCACACCAAAACCAAAAGAATCCATGGTTACATAATCCTTGTCACTCACACCAAAACCAAAAGTGAAATACGTTGAGGCATTTGAAAAGCATAAGTGGCAGTTCAGATAAGTTTGAAGTTGAGGAGTTCTGAACACCAAACAAAATCAAAGATGTAAAGTTCGTTAGGGATCTCTCTTATTTTCAAAAAGGAAAACGTAATATAACTCTCTTCATTTTTAATGTGTAGGACTATATGTTATTATATTAAAATATATTTATAAAATGATAACTATATATATTTCTTCTCCATATATTTTAATTTTATTTTTTTATACTATTTAAATTCTGTATTCTAAATTAATATCTATACTATTATATGAATTTCACCTTCACTATAAGTTGAATGCTAAATATTATTAAAATTATAAAAATAGATGTTAAAAAAATATAAATATGAAATAATATGTATATCTAAATACTCTTTAAATTTAATATAATTATGATTGTGTAAAAAAAACATAAACAAATTTCAAAACTTTCATTTCAATTTAAATAATAAAAATATGGAAATAAAAATATCACTCTTTTCTAAACTAAAATGTATTTTTTTTTAAATATAAGTATGTTATATTTTATTATTAAAAAACCAAAAATACATGATATAGGCACATTCATAGTCATATAGAACCTTTATCAAATAGATAGGAGGACTCAAAACAATACAACCTACTATAACAAGTACTGGATTAAAAAACCATGATTCCAAGCAAGCTAAAACCATCACAAATTTGGGCACGAGAGAATACATATGCCATTGTATCTGGAGATACAGAGGTCATTGTATTCCAAAGATACACAGTTGTCCAAAACCTTATATAAACTTCACATTATATCCCCATCAGCAATTATATCCCCATCAGCAATGAAGATCAATAATTAAAGAACCAAAAAAAACCAAAGACATCAAATTCATCAAATAAACATTAAAAATCCACATTCTAGAATCCAAGCTAAATTAGCGTCACATATAATGCTCCAAATTAAAACCATTTCATCCAAAGATGAACCAAAACCATCAGCGTTTTTAAAAACCATTGAAACTCCATCCACCATGAAACCACCAACATATCAAAAAGCCAACTATAAACCAAGAGGCCGCCCAAAATAAAACAAACCAAAGTAACAGTGTCAAAAATGAACGACAAAGTTAACTGATAGTACCATTCTAGTTCTTAAACCAAAATATTATACTTAAATAACTATCTATTTAAAATCAGTTTATATAAAAATATAATATATGTTTGTATTATAAAATAACTTAATATAATATAACTATTTTGAAAGGTTACTAAAATTATTTGCATATAACCAACCTAGATTCATAACTCCATATCTACCTAGGTTCAGGCGAAAGGTTACTAGAACTATTTACATATAACCAACTTATATTCATAACCTCAGATCTACCTAGGTATGAGACGAATCAAATATTTTGGGATGCAACCATATCTTAGAGTGAAGAGAGATTTGATCCCTCTGGAGACTTGGTATATCTAGAGTTAATATGGATCTAAGTTGGTTTAATTCCCCCCTTTAAATAGGCCATTTTCCACATCGATACCGATGAGTTCTCATACTATGGGTTAATAGGATGGATTTATTTTTATTTTAATGTTATTTTTATTTATTATTTATTATTTTCATTAGTTAAAATGCTTACATTTCATGACATTATTGTGTAGAGAGGCCCTCTCCAGCTAGTATGTAAGAGATGTTGGTCTATCATGTTAGTTATGTAAACATTTTGACTTGGTCAAATGACACAAAAATAAAAATAAAATAAAATAATAAACATTTGTACTCTCAAAATAAAATAAAAATAATAAAAGTAAATAAATTCATGGTATTGACTCATGGTATGAAAACCCATGATATTGTCCCATGGTATTTATATGGAATATATTATTTGGACTGTAAAAAATGTTTGCATCTCAAGAGATTTTATCTTTCGAGACTTAAGATTGATCTAGGTTGGTTTTACACATCTCTACCATATTTTGATTTTATTCTCATCTGGTCAAAACGTTTACATTCCATCATCCTAAATATTTTTTTAAGACTTTTGTGTCTATAAGTCAGACAACACACACACACACACATATATATAAAGGAGAGATGTTTTTTGGGCATCTGGTATTGATGAATCATGCTATGATATGGTTAATAATATCCATGATAAAGTGTGGGTGAATATCCATGGTTAAAAATCTTGTTATATTGTAAGTATTAAGTTTGAGTTTAAGTTGTTTAATTTGCAGAATTCAAGTGCTCCATGGGTTTTTCAGGGTGCTGAAACCATTTATGGATTCAAAAATGTATTTTAAGCAACAAAAAATCTTGAAAATTGGTGAATTATGGTGAAAAGGGCTATTTAGTCTATAAGTTAGAATACGCTATTTTCACATGATAGAGGGTGTAGATATATCTCAAAAATAATTATAATTTTTTTTCTTTTAGATTTAATTAAAAAATGATTATAAAATTAAATTCAAATAAAATATTTATAAAATATTTTGTTTGTGAAATGAGATATGGTTTATGGGCATATGGTATCAATGCCTACACTTTTTTATAACACACCTACACAGCTTCCCTACTACACATATTAATATAAATTCAACATATTAAGCATATATGAAAAATATTGATAAATTTTTTTATATTGCACCTACATATCTTATAAATCTTTTACATCTTATGAATTAAACATAGTAAGTCTACATGTAAAAATGATGACAAACTTTTTTACATTACACCTACACCTCTTGAGTCTTCTCTACACTACACATATTATATAAATTCAACATTGTCAACATTCTTATATTACACCTACGCATCTTTCTTATAACAACAAACTTTCTAATATTACACTTACTACAACAAACTTTCTAATATTACACTTACTTGATTGAAGTTCAGTGATTGTCTTGTTTGGGCATTCCCAAATGGTTGCCTTACTTGGGCATTTGAAAGGAACACAATATATCTCTTGCACACGTTTCTCGCTCATGTTGATTTTTAGGCATTAACTCGACAATATCCATTGGTATTTGATCTTCCCTTTCAGAAAACGATTTTCCGCTTTGACCATATTCCGGGTGAAGGAAATTGTCCTGCAGTGTCTGGTCCCTTGTTGCTGACACAAGAGGTGACAGGAATCTAGATAATCCAGATTGACATTAGTTAATTCCAACTAAATCAAACTAATTGGATAATGTGTAAGAAATTTAGATAATTGACATTAGTTAATTCAAACTAACTATACTTCACATATTCCAGATATGAGTTGCATGATGAAGATGCATCCCAATAAATTTGTAACACGAAAATAAAAAATTGTGAGAAACCAACAGGCAGCGAAAAATCAAACATTATATATATGTTTGATCTCTCTGAACCAACATACCCGTTTCCGGTCATCGTAACAGTACACAACTGAAACATATACACATCCATCCATATGATAATGAAACATAAATTGGTAAATTTTATTAGCCCACATATCACTTCTTTGAAATGGCTTTCCTTTCCAACGTTTTAAAACTCAAAACCAGAATCATGTTTTATCCTCTAATTTAAGTGAGGTTCGACTCAAAAGTACACAATAAGGCAACTCTTTTTCCAACAAATGTTTCCCAGTAATATGCTGACTGTTTTGAGAAAATACTATATGCAGTCAAATAACATACACTATCTCATCCCATCGCTTGATTTTGAAAATATCCATCAAACGTGATAGAACCATCTATTGAGATCCGTGTTGCTATATTGAAATATCTTCATAAAGCGAAAACTATATATATATATATATATTTTTTATAAATTTAAAAATGGATATTTTTTTTATTTTTATTTTTCAGGTTTGGTATTCTAAATCAATATCTTTACTACTGTATATAGTAAAAGATAATTATATATCATATATTTACTATGCTAATATATATAAATAATTATATATTTAAATTTTAATATATTATAGTTGAATAATTTGTTTAAATTTAAGATTTATATTTTTAAAATTTAAAATTGTTAAATATGTTTGACATTTAAATTTAAATAATAAAGTTTGAGCTATAATTTATATTTACTTTATTAAATATATATATTAATGTATTGTAGTGATTTTTATTTGTGATATATAGAGATTTGCAAAATTTTAGTTAGATTTTTTGGGAGCCTTAATTGTTATGGCAGATTTATCTGATCCAGTCACTTTTCTTATGGTTAATGCCACTAGGGGAAGTCACATCCTCTTTTGTAAGAAGATTGTCTATGAAGGAGGAATCTCACAAGACTTCCATTCCCAATTCCTCACACCCAAAGAAGAATGGAGACCACCAAAACCAGAATCAGCCAACCAACCACGCATGAAAACCAAGGACAGGGAGTTGCTTTCTGAAACTAGCTATAGACATAAGTTTGAGATCTAATCCAATTTGATTGGTAAGTACATACACTACATGTAGGATCATGTTCTTATAGGAAATTTTATGAGTATTTGGTCTTTCAAAAAAGCCTTATCCCAATGGAAATGGAAAATTAAAGGCCATATTAAGCTTCATCTAGGAGGAAAGGCCTTTTTTACTATTGTCTTCACTAGTTTAGAAGATCGAAATTGAGCATTCGAGAGAAAGTTGTATCTTTTTAATTTAGCTAGGCTCTACCTTTGATTTTGAAATAAGCATTTTGCTCCTGAGAACGAGCATTTCATGGTAGTACCTGTATCAATACAGTTGTACTCATCACCATGGGAGTTTTGGGAATTCTCGCAAGAATTTTGCTAAAATATTTGAAGCAATAATGCAAGTGAGGTATATATCCTATACCCTCATATGTGTGTATAAAACATTTCTAAGCCTCTACCAGAATCCTTAAATATCTATTACCAGGATTATTTATGGAAGAAGACACTTGATTATGAGAATATTCCTTTTCATTGTTGAAGGTGTCATGAATATGGGAACTTATACTGCAACTTTCCACTGGTAACCCTAAAGGAAACCCCTTCATCATCTCCAAATCAAGCTAATTATGGATTTGCTATGGTTAAGTTGAATCTTCGTAATCCTACCCCACCCCCCTCGCCTCCCCCTTTGAATCAAAATTATCTAGAGAAGAAACGAGGAGAAGAAAATCATTATGGGCAACTTTTTTCGCTAAATTTTTTTAAGTCTAACACTCTTGAGTAATCGTATGACATTAAAATGAAAGACCCATTTGGTCCGCCCCTCCTCCATGGATGTGCCCCTAACCTTGATGGTAATTTTGACACCACCGCTTGTAACCCGAACACCCTCCACCCAACCCACACTAAAACCTTAACCCAAATTTCTTGTCCCCCCATCATTCTTCACATTGTACCTAGGGGAACCAAATTTCTTCTAGATCATGCTAAGAATATGGATTTGGATGGAGTAAAATTTTCAAAAATAGAAAGAGAATAGAAATGTAAAGATCCTTTCACCATACCAAAGCATCAAGTTTGTTTACTAGGTTGAGCTTCTTTAAAATATAAACATGTAGCATCCCAATCAAATTTAGCAACTGGTAGTAATGGACCATTGAGGGTCCAAATGAACTCGTTAAAATACATAGAAAAGTCACATAGGGAGGAGAGAAACAAGGTCATAAGAGAAACTTACAATTGTTGGATGAATCAGGAGGCACATTGCTTAATTCAAGACGAGTTAGGGTTATCATGGAAGAACTCCATGGATCCAATAAGTCTTAACCATGGAAGTAGTCTCCTAGAATATGAGGAGCCTTAGCAGTGCAGGAAAGAAAAATATCATGAGAAATAAATGGGTTGGAGAGAAACCATCAATAATAATGATGTAGGAAACAAAAATTTCAGGTGAGGTTTTTTCTAGAATAACTAGTAACTAGAGTTGGAAATGTCAAGTAGTGGAAATAGATGTCCAAGAGTACGATTGAGGTATGACCATTATTTGTGATGATCAAGATATCCGTGTCACCAACATGTTTGCTACAGTTTGCATTTTGACCATACAGTTTCAGTTAGTTAAATCTAGGGAATATTGTCATCTCTTTAACGTTTATCGCCTGAATATTGGAAATGACAAATCTCTATTCCTAAAATATATTTTCCAAAATGGCACCCTAATCTGTCCCTCTTCAAGGATAATTGGGGAATATTTCAGAATTATTACATTAATCCATGATAAGAAAGGTGGAATTCAAAGGCTGGAGATAAATGCAACATTTTCTTTGAAGCAATCGATTCATCAAGCCTCATTGAGGTGGAAATAAACAATGGAATTTATACCTGGAATAATTTGAGAGGATGTCAGCAACCAATGGAATCAAATTTGGATTGATTCTTAATTTATAAAAATATACTAAGATGGGATGTGTTTATTGAAGCCTTTATACTCCTTGACCATGGGTTAGGTCATTGGTCCATATGCCTCAATATTGATTTAAAAACATGTCTTTGCAATTGTCCATTTAGATTTGAGAAATTTTGTGTTGTAATCCATATTTCCACTCTAATATTTAATAGTGATGAGAGGATCTAGGGAAATTAGATGGATCAACTATGTTCACCTTATATAAAAACTTGAAACACATTAAACATAAACTAAAAGGGTAGAATAAGGGGTGGTTTGGCAACATCTTGGGAGAAAAAAAGAAAATTGGAACAAAAAATTGGCGGGGATCCAACATGAGTCTATATTATACAACAGATATGAGAACCTAATCAAGGTTGAGGCAGAAACTATGAAAGAACTAAAAGAATGAAGGAAGCATGAAGAAATTTTGAGGAAATAAATGTCCCACATCTAGTGGTTAAAAGAGTGGGGAAAAAACTTTCTTCCATAAATAAATGCTACAACATAGGCACCATAATCATATCTCTTTGTTGAAAGGGCCCGAAGGAAGAAAAATAGAAACTCATTAGTAGATATCTTAGGATCTGGTCTAGTTTTGTCAGAAAAATATTTTTAAGCCTAAAATCAACAAATCAAGGGAAATCTAAGAGATAACTTGAAATATTTCATAGATAATCACAGCTAAATAGAATGAGGCACTACTCAAAAAAAATCTTATGGAAAAGGTTAAACCATGATCAAGGCCATGCCCCATAATAAATCTCGAGGGACAGATGGGTTCAATATCAATTTTTTTCAATTTTGTTGCCCAATAATAGGAGAAGAAGTTTCAAAAGCAGTGGAGGAATCTAGACATCCTAAATCTATATTCAGAGCTCTGGATTCCACCTTCATATCCTTATTTCCCAACAAAGATAAGATGGAGGACCCAAACAGTTACAACCCTATTTCACTTTGCAATGTCATTTATAAAATTATCATGAAGATAATAGATAATAAACCCAAGTCATTCATTCACAAGATCACCTCTCTATAATAGATAACTTTCGAAGAAGGAAGACAAATTCTAGATGGTATCATGATTTCACATGAAGTTATCCATTTATTGAAAAGCACAATGAGAGAATCATGATCAAACAAGACATATCAAAAGCCTATGATAAAATCATTTGGGAACTTTTATCTAGTGTCCTAAGGGCCTTTACATTTGTAGGTGATTAGATCAATTGGATTTAAAATCTTATATCTTCATTCACCTTCTTGATTGTAGTCAATGGTTCATTACTCCCTCCTCCCCAATCCTCTCAAGGGATAAGGTAAGGAGATCCTTTGTCTCGATTTCTCTTTATTTTAACAGTGGAGGGTTTGGGATCATCCTTGAAGGTAGCAGTAGCTAATCATAGGATTAAAGTTCTATGGTTAAATGGAGAGGATTTTTCTCGTACCTCTTAGCAGTTGCATTAGAGGAAATTGAAGCCTAAAAGTGCTTATAAAATTTTCATATAATTTCCATGTCATAATATGTAAACAGATTTAAAATTACTTTAAATTTAAAAGAGATGCATATAAACATTTTGGAGGGAAAAGAAGAAAACCACTTTTTTTAATTGTATTTTTGTCCTATATCTTTATAGGTTTACTCAAATTTCAACTATAGATGCGGAATTAAATTCCACATCCAACGACTGTCTACATTTGAAATTCGATTAAACCTATAAGGAGATAAGAAAAAAAAGTTTTCTTCTTTTCCCTTTAAAATTCATAACTCCTATTTTATTATTTTAACTATTAAATTATTATTTTTCCTTAAGAGACCACTTTTTGGCTGAAATTTCATCTAATTTTGACAATATCATGGGATTGGGTACCCCAATGGTGCATGAAACTCATGCCTTCAATCATATATTGGAAAAATTCTCCAAGACATCAAGTATGGAAACTAATAGACCTAAATATCAAATCTTTTTCTTTAATACCCCTATGAAAGTTCAAAGACATGGTTTGTATCCTAGAAATCCATATCAGTAAGCTTCCACCTAAGTACCTAGGTGCTCCTCTATTGGAAAACTTGCTCAAATGGAGCATATGGGAAGAACTACTAAATAAATTTCATAGCCAATTGATGATATGAATGTTTAAATCTCTGAAATTTGTAGGCCAATTAGCAATCCTTAAATCTATCCTTCAAGCCCTACCTATATACCTTTGTTTAGCTATGATGGATTTTTCATCCATTCTTCATGAATTTCATAGAATTCTAATATATTTTCTTTCAGGATGTTCATTATTGGAAAAGAAGTGTCCTTTAGTGGCATGGGATAAGATCTTCCAACCAAAAATCAATCAAGTACTACGATTACATGATCTCTATATCATGCAAATAGTATTATGTGCACAGATATGGTGGAGGTGTCCCTAAGGAGGGATGGAACTATGGAAAGAATATGGAAGTATAAATATCTACCACAAGAATCAGAACAAAATTTTATCAGAATGAACACATCATCCCCTGGACCTTTGATGTGGACCTTGCATAGAAAGGTATTAGCTTGATTCAAAAGCATTGTTTTTTGGAAATTAAAAATGAATGTACAACTTTATTTTGTGCTGACTACTGGAAGAAACTAGCCCAGTTGGAGGACCAAATTGTGCTAGAGATTTTAAGGAAACAAATGATATCCCAAAGTAGAGTAAATATGGTACACTACTCGGCATGGGATGTAGTAGAGAAACGATGTTGTCGATTGATCCGTTCAGAGAATTTGCACCCTAAACCTGATGGTGAAGTGTGCAAGAATTTATAGACAAATCTATAGAATAGAAAGATCCTATTATCCAATCAAGAGAATAAATTAAAATTGGGGTATAAATCCAATGGTACTTCATCTATCAATGAAGCCTATCAACTAGAGGACAGACGTTATGATCTGTCTATCGAAGAGGTCTGGTCTAAAATATGGAAGTAATGTTTGTGGCCAAATATATCTATTTTCATGTGGTTTCTGTTGAAAATAGCAATAAGAAATGATAAAAATAGAATCCAGAAATTCCAATTTTAATTTTTCCTTGAATTAAAATCGAATTTAGTCTCACTATCTGCTTGGAAATAATTAATTAATTCATTATGGATTAATTAGTCGGATAAATTCAAGTTAGAAGTCTTTCTGCAGTCATGCAATAGTTATCCCTTAAATTAAGGAGATTATCCCTTAAGTAAGGAGATAATATTGAGTTATATTTGAGTTGTAATTAGTTAACTCAGTTTACTGAGTTAAGTCCAGTTAAATTAGTTCCAAACTGTTTGAGGAACTAATTGTGAGTTATCAGTCAGTTGATGCATGCATGCACTCAACCAGTGTACTCCAGATAACTGAAGATTCCCTCATCAGAAACTCATGCATGTCTATTATGAGAAAGACCTAGTTGAGCTAAATGTCAAGGACAATGTACTATCAGTTGCATGTATTTTCCTATAAAGAAAACTCATGCATGCAAAAGGAATCATTTCCTTGGGGGATTGCATAGTTCTGACAGTGTGTGAGAGCAATTTTCCACTTGGTGAGGTGAGAATCATCCACTAGGAACAACGCAAGGAAATAGGAGCTTGGAGGGCCAAGGAGAAGGCTTGTGAGAAGCGAGGAGTGCCTGTGAGCATTTGTGAGGATTGTACTGAGAGCTGGTTAGCTATGAGAGCTAAGGCTTTGTATAATTCCTATGTATTTCCACCTTGTATGATAATACATATAGTGGGGTTTTAGATAAAAATCAGACTTGAATTAAAAAAGAAGGAGTTATAGCTCACAGGTGAGTAGTGCACTTGGAGACTGCAATCAAACAAAGAGAACTCTCTCCGTACACTCTACATGCATCAAATGAGCAATTACATCATTAAGTACATTACTAGAGATCAGGAAGTTGCAACCAAACTCCTAAACTCTAGGAAAAAATCCTAAACTAAGGAGATACATTACAACTTGTGTAACCATTTCTCCATTTCTCCATTAATACAAAATAATATTAATTATTTTCAACTCCCCCCCTTAATGGAGAAAGGATTATCCTAAACTCCTAGCATCCCTCTAAACAACTCAAAATTTACACGCCCAAGAGGCTTAATAAAAATATCAGCCATGTTATCACAAGTTTTACAATATTCAACACATATCTCTTTTGACTGTAGTTTCTTTCGATGAAGCAGAGCTACAGTGCTCTACTTTTTGCTGCTCCGTGCTATGACCCCGGATCCAATGCTGAATGCGTAACCTATGATAGATCTTCGATCATCCAAGTTACCTGCCCAATCAGAATCTGAAAAATCTGCTAGAATAACATCAGAAGAGTCAGTGTACAAAATGCCATAATTACTAGTACCACTAAGATACCTCAACATACTTTTTGCTGCGACCCAGTGAATTTCGAGTGGTTTTGACATGAACTGGCTCAACACACTAACATAGTATGCCAAATCTGGTCTAGTTGTAGTCAGATATATCAAACTGCCAACTAGCTGTCTGTACATGGTTGCATCCACCTCTTTAGTACCGTCGTCACTGCTCAACTTTAAGTTCTGCTATAATGGTGTTGCTGCTGATCTGCACTGCTCCATTCTGAACCTTTCCAGCAAGCTTCTGGCATACTTCCCTTGAGTAAGAAAGGTTTGTCCAGAGTCTTTCCATACCTCCAATCCCAAGCAATAATGAAGGTTTCTGAGGTCTTTCCATCTCATACACTTGTGACATCTGATTTCTTTGATCAGATTGTTAGCATTCCCTGTTATGATCATATCATCTACATACAAAGAAATAAAAATAATTTGCCTCTATTTATTAGACTTGGTATACAAATTTGGATCATTCAAGCTCCTATGAAAGCCATGCTGTACAAAAAATGAGTCAATTTTCTCATACCATGACCTAGGTGCCTGTTTTAAACCATAAAGTACCTTTTTCAATTTACACACAAGATGTTCCTGCCCCTTTTTCACAAAACCTTCAAGCTGTACCAAATAAATTTCTTCCTTTAAGTGAAATGCAGACTTAACATCTAGCTGGTGTAGCTGCCATTTTTGTTTTGTTGCTAAGGAAATTAACATTCTAATGGTGTTTAATTTGGCTACAGGAGCAACGGTGTCATCGAAATCTATTCCCTCTTGTTGTGAGTAACCTTTTGCTACCAGTCTAGCTTTAAGTTTCTCTATACTCCCATCTGCATTTATTTTTGGTTTATATAGCCATTTGCATCCTATGGGGGTTTTACATTCAGGAAAGTCAACCAAATCCCAAGTATGGTTTCTATTTATTGATTCTATTTCCTCATACATTGCAGCCCTCCATGCATCAGATTTACTTGCTTCCTCATAATTTGCAGGTTCTACAATGTTTAAAAACTTTGACATTAATGCATAGTCTTTCAATTTAGAAGGTAATCGAGTATTCCTACTTGATCTCCTTGGTAGGGGACTTACCTCAAATCTGTCTATTTCAGCCTTTTCTGGGCTTGCATTATTGATTACATTTCCTGTTACTTCTTCTTCTTGTTTCTGCTCCTACTTTTCATCTTCCTCACTGTTTTCTTCCATTAGCAATGGAATGTGCCAATCACTGTTAGAGTCATCATTTCCTTCTTCAACCTGTTCTAGTTCTAACATTGTAAATTCCCCAGGATTCCCAAGATTCGACAACAATAACATTGTCGCCTCTTGCCATGAGCCTGTCAAGTAGATGACTGCCAACAAAGCCAACTCCACCCGTCATGACAACTCGCAGGGATTTTCTCTTCAAACCTAGGGGCACTTTAGCCCCCGAATTCACCATCGAACCCGAATGATACTGAGCAAACCAAGAAACAGGTGTCTCATAAACAACCCGATGAGGTTTGTCGGGCATAAACCTTCCATTTTCATTAACATTAGAAGCCAAAAAACCAGGCTGAAGGATAAAGAAAGTCGATGCGATGGCGATTCCTATCAAAATAAACAGCAGCCACTACTCCCTGAGCAAATAATCTACTGGCCTGATAATAGACCACGTCTTTTCTGGCTTAAGAGAGTACTCATCACTGTTATTCATATTGGACTGATAAAATTTCTGATCCTCTGATGAATAAGTCTTCAATGAGCCACCACCGGGCAAATCTGATCTGCTGCCACCAAACAGATCAGGAACTCCAATGCGCCACCACCGGGCAAATCCAATCTGCTACCACCGAACAGATCAAGAACTCCAATGCGCCACCACCGGGCAAATCCGATCTGCTACCACTGAACAGATCAGGAACTCCAATGCGCCACCACCAGGCAAATCCAATCTGCTGCCACCGAGTAGATCAAGAACTTCAATGCGCCACCACCGGGCAAGTCCGATCTACTGCCACCGAATAGATCAGAAATTTCAAAGTGCCACCACCGGGCAAGGCCGATTTGCAAAAATTTACAGATTTTGCAAAGAGAAAGAGGCTGGCACTTCTCGATGGCGAAATACCCACGCCGAAAACAAAATCGATGCGTGTCCTGAAATTGGCACGATTAAGGCTTGATTTTCTGCGCCAATAGCACTTTCTGGTGCGCTGGCGCGACTATATTTCTCAAAACCATGCCAAATGGCACAACTATTCCTTAATAAATCGCACCAACCCTTAGTTCCGCTCAAAAAATGGCGCGATTGTTCGCGACGAAACCGCGCCAACACTTTATTCCGCTCATAGATGATCAGTCATCAGAGACCTGTCTTCAGGTGTTACTGCAGTTCACCTGATTCTACGAATGCTTCTGTACACTCCACTGCCACTACAGTTCTCTAATCAATGATGCATCCTAAAAAAAAAATTAAGGCTATCCCTACTCTGTGCTTTGATACTAAGATAAAAATCAGACTTGAATTGAAAAAGAAGGAGTTACAGCTCATAGGTGAGTACTGCACCTGGAGACTGCACTCAAACAAAGAGAACTCTCTCCGTACACTTTACATGCATCAAATGAGCAATTACATCATTAAGTACATTACTAGAGATCAAGAAGTTGCAACCAAACTCCTAAACTCTAGGAACAAATCCTAACCTAAGGAGATACGTTACAACTTGTGTAACCATTTCGAGCACTGTAACTCCTTCATTTTCAATTCAAGTCTGATTTTTATCTGTTTTTAGCTGAGGCTTTCCCCAAATTATTTTCATGTGTCTTGGATGATTGGTTCTTCTTCTTCTGGTTATATGTGTTCAGCTCGATCTTGCTCAATATTTAAGCTTCCGCAAAGAAAATTGATAGTAGAAGTAGATTATAGTATTTTGCTTTGGTTATATTGCATTATCGGGTTAATCTACAGGCAGATTTTCTACATAGGTCTCAGAGCGAGATTTGTAGAGAATTTGTAGAATTTCTACATGGTATCAGAGCTAAGTTTATCGGAGCTGTGAACAGTATACTGAGAAGAGAATTCGAAGTTTGAAGTTCAAGGTTATAGGTGCAAATCAAATTCATATCATACTTCAATTAAGATGGGACATTATGTGACTAATTTCCCATCGAGGAAGTCCAAGAAGGGATCCTTGGAAGGATCGGAAGGTGAGGCATTGGCCTCTCAGTTTGAAATGGAATTTACCGTCATCACATGCATGGTGTCATCGATGATGGGTTGTGTTTGGTATATTGAAACTAGAGCCTCATTCCACATGACCGGTGATAAAAAGTTATTCACTGCCTTGGAGGAGAAAGACCTCAAGATGCGCATAGAGATGGGTGATGACAGAAGGTATAGTATTTCAGGAGTGGACACAGTTCCTTTTCAGAGGGAGCATGAAGCTCTTATCACCTTGACAGATGTGAAGTATGTGCCTGGACTGAAGAAGAACTTGGTATCGGTCACGATGTTGGAGGAAAAAGGCTACGATGTTGTTTTTAGTAAGGGAAAGGTTTTCCTTACACACATCACCATGAGACAGGTGACACATATCGGTTCACAAGTTAAGAAATTGTATGCTCTTGAGGTTCAAGATGCATGCAAAGCCTTGAGGAGCAAGGAAAATGTTAGAGACTTGGTGTTTGAGAGGGAGACTAAATTACCTCTCAACATGCAACCCTAGAATAAGTCTCAGACAATTGTGGAGGAGCCACAATTGGAGAAGCAGAGAGGAGACCGAGTGAAGAGATCCACTCATGCAGATATCTCCATTAGGGGGGACTTTCGATCCAAGTGGGTAGAGGGATCACATGCAGCCATACCTCCAGGTGTGAGGTGGGGCGATGTGAAGTGATAGTCCCAAGAAGGCTAAAATTGGGTAGGGTCCATTGAGAGGTTTTATCTCATGGATTGTACCTTGCTACGGGAGCCTAAAGTACATAGTAGTGGGAGGAATCAGTGGGATTGATGTAGTCAGAGATCAAAGTGACAGAGGCTAGAGCAGTGAGATACTGAAGAGCGTAGAGAAGGATTGAAAAAAGTGTAGAAAGGCAGAGTCAGCAGAAGCGCAAAGTTTTCAGTTGACAGAGGCAATAACAGTCAAAGACTTTTATGAGAGATGCAACACACTAATTCATGTTGGATGTCTTTTTGTTTCTGGAGTTGCTGGAGCAACAACACTAGAGAGAAGTGTTGCACGCATAACATTCGAAAGGTTCATGATCAAGATCGATTTGAATTCCTTCTTGTTGAGAGGGAGTGTCAAAAATAGCAACAAGAAATGATAAAAATAGAATCTAGAAATTCCAATTTTAATTTGTCCTTGAATTAAAATTGTGAATTAAAATCAAATTTAGTCTTATCAGCTGCTTGGAAATAATTAGTTAATTCATTATGGATTAATTAGTTGGAGAAATTCAAGTTAGAAGTCTTTCTGCAGTCATGCAACAATTATCCCTTAAATTAAGGACATTATCCCTTAATTAAGGAGATAAGATTGAGTTATATTTGAGATGTAATTAGTTAACTCAGTTTAATGAGTTAAGTCGAGTTAAATTAGTTCCAAACTATTTGAGGAACTAATTGTGAGTTATCAGTCAGTTGATGCATGCATGCACTAACCAGTGTACTCCAGATAACTGAATATTCCCTCATCAGAAACACATGCATGTCTATTCTGAGAAAGACCCAGTTGAGATAAATGTCAAGGACAGTGTACTATCAGTTGCATGTGTTCTCATATAAAGAAAACTCATGCATGTAGAAGGAATCATTTCCTTGGAGGATTGCGTAGTTTTGATAGTGTGTGAGAGCAGTGTTCCACTTGGAGAAGTGAGAATCATCCACTAGGAACAACGCAAGGAAGTAGGAGCTTGGAGGGCAGAGGAGAAAGCTTGTGAGAAGCCAGGAGTGCCTGTGAGCATCTGTGAGGATTGTATTGAGAGTTGGCTAGTTGTGAGAGCTAAGGCTTTTTATAATTCCTATGTATTTCCACCTTGTATGATAATACAGATAGTGGGGTTTTTAGCTGAGGCTTCCCCCAAAGTATTTTCATGTGTCTTGGATGATTGATTCTTCTTCTTCTGGTTATATGTGTTCAACTCGATCTTGCTGAATATTTAAGCTTCCACAAAGCAAATTGATTGTAGAAGTAGATTATAGTATTTTTCTTTGGTTATATTGCATTATCGGGTTAATCTACAGGCAGATTTTCTACATAGGTCTCAGAGCGAGATTTGTAGAGAATTTGCAGAATTTCTACAGTTTCTAATGAAAAATAAGTCATTAACATGGGAGAATATTCAAAGGAATAAATACCAACTTGCCATTCTATTTGGTGAACTCCGAGAATATCGACCAATTATTTATTTCATTTTCCTACTCTAGGAGTTTATGGAATAGATTTAAGGATTATCTCTTGAGAAAGAGTAGAGATCCTACGAGTATTTCAAATACCATTGTTAGTTGGTGCTCTCAAGGCTTCCTTAATCCAATCCTCAATCTTATCGGAATCTCTTCCACTGGATTCCTTCTTTAGGGGATATAGAAATAATGTAATTTATAAATTTTCAAAAGTCAGGAAATTCCCTCCAACTCCATATGGAGCTCCTTTATAATCGAATTGAAGGAATTGTTCCTTGCAGTCTCATGGTCCCCTCAATATTGGAAGGCCTCAAGAAAAAAAGTGAGAATCTTGCATGGGTGCTTGCCCTCCCCCCCCTGAGTCAATCCCTATCTACCCCATCATATGCCCCTATATTTGGTCTGGTCAGATCAGGTCATTAGTCCATATGCCTCAATATTGATTTAAAAACATGTCCTCACAATCGTCCATTTAGATTTGAGAAATTTTGCGTCGTAATCCATATTTCCACTCTAATATTCAGTAGTGATGAGAGGATCTAAGGAAATTAGATGGATGAACTATGTTCACCTTATATAAAAAATTGAAACACATCAAACAAAAACTAAAAGGGTGGAATAATGGGTAGTTTGGCAACATATTGGGAGAAAAAAAGAGAATTGCAACAAAAAATTGGTGGGGATCCAACATGAGGTTATATTATACAACAGGTATGAGAACCTAATCAAGGTTGAGGCAAAAACTATGAAGGAACCAAAAGAATGAAGGAAGCATGAAGAAATTTTGAGGAAATAAATCTCCCACATCGAGTGGCTAAAAGAGTGGGGAAAACAAATTTCTTCCATAAATAAATGCTACAACATAGGCACCATAATCATGTCTCCTTTTTGAATGGGCCAAAAGGAAGAAAATTAGAAACTCATTAGTAGATATCTTAGGACCTGGTCTAGTTTTGTCAGAAAATTCCTTTTAAGCCTAAAATCAACAAATCAAGGGAAATCTAATAGACAACTTGAAATATTTCATAGATATTCACAACTAAATAGAATGAGGCACTACTATAAAATAAATCTTATGGAAAAGGTTAAACCACAATCAAGGCCATGCCCCATAATAAAGCTTGAGGCACGGATGGGTTCAGTATCAAATTTTTTCAATCTTGTTGGCCAATAATAGGAGAAGTTTGGAAAGAAGTTGAGGAATCTAGACATCCTAAATCTATATTCAGAGCTCCGAATTCCACCTTCATATCCTTATTTCCCAACAAAGATAAGATGGAGGAACCAAACAGTTACAACACTATTTCACTTTGCAATGTTATTTATAGAATCATCACCAAGATAATAGATAATAAGCCCAAGTCATTCACTCCCAAGATCACCTCTCTATAATAGATAGCTTTCGTAGAAGGAAGACAAATTCTAGATGGTAATCATGGTTTCACGTGAAGCTATCCATTTGTTGAAAATCACAATGAAATTGAGAATCATGATCAAACAAGACATATCAAAAGCCTATGATGATATCAATTGGGAATTTTTATGTATCATCCTGAGGGCCATTACATTTGTAGGTGATTAGATCTATTGGATTCTTATATCTTCATCCACCTTCTCAATTTTAGTCAATGGTTTGTTATTCCCTCCTTTCCAATCCTCTCAAGGGATAAGGCAAGGAGATCCTTTGCCTCCATTTCTCTTTATTTTAACGGTGGAGAATTTGGTATCATCCTTGAAGGTAGTAGTAGCTAAGCGCATAGGATTAAAGGTCTATGGTTATATGGAGAGGATTTTCCTCTTACCTCCTAGCAGTTTGCATTAGAGGAAATTTAAGCCTAAAAGTGCTAATAATTTTTTTATATAATTTCCATATCATAATATGTAAACCAATTTAAAAAATATTTAGATTTAAAAGAGATGCATATAAACATTTTGGAGGGAAAATAAGAAAACTACTTTTTTTAATTGTATTTTGGTCCTATATCTTTATAGGTTTATTCAAATTTCAACTATAGATGTGGAATTAAATTCCACATCCAATGAGTGTCTACATTTTAAATTTGATTAAACCTATAAGGAGATAAGAAAAAAATAAATAAAAATGTAGTTTCTTCTTTTCCCTTTAAAATTCATAACTCATATTTTATTATTTTTCCTTAAAAGGCCACCTTTTGGCTGAACTTTCATCTAATTTTGACAATATTGTGGGACTGGGTACCCCAATGGTGCATGAAACTCATGCCTTCAATCATATATTGGACAAATTCTCCGAGGCATCAAGTATGGAAACTGATAGAACTAAATATCAAATATTTTTCTTTAATACCCCCATGAAAATTCAAAGACATGTGGTTTGTATCCTATAAATCCATATTAGTAAGCTTCCACCTAAGTACCTAGGTGCTCCTCTGGTGGAAAGCTTGCTCAAATGAAGCCTATGGGAAAAACTACTCACTAAATTTCATAGCCAAATGATGATTTGAATGTTTAAATATTTGAAATTTGTAGGCCAATTAACACTCCTTAAAGCTATCCTTCAAGCCCTAGCTATATATCTTTGTTTAGCTATGATGGATTTTTCATCCATTCTTCATGAATTCCATAGAATTCAAATATATTTTCTTTCGGGAGGTTCATGACGAGAAAGGAAGTGTCCTTTAGTGCCATGGGATAAGATCTTCCAACCAAAAATCAATCGAGGACTACGATTACATGATCTCTATTTCATGCAAATAGTATTATGCACATAGATATGGTGGAGGTGTCTCTAAGAAGGGATGGAACTATGAAAAGAATATGGAAGTATAAATATGCACCACAAGAATCAGAATTTTTTTTTATCAGAATGAACACATCCACCCCTAGACCTTTGATGTGGACCTTGGCAAAGAAAGGTATTGGTTTGATCCAAAACCATTGGTTTTTGGAAATTAAAAATGAATGTACGACTTTATTTTGTGTTGACTACTGGAAGAAACTAGCCCAGTTGGAGGACCAAATTGAGTTAGAGGTTTTAAGGAAACAAATGATATCCCAAGGTAGAGTAAATATGGTACACTACTAGACATGGGATGTAGTAGAGCAACGATGTCGTCGATTGATCCCTTCAGAGAATTTGCACCATAAACCTGATGGTGAAGTGTGCAAGAATTTCTAGATAAATCTATAGAATAGAAAGATCCTATTATCCGATCAAGAGAATAAATTAAAATTGGGGTATAAATCCAAGGGTACTTCACCTATCAGTGAAGCCTATCAACTAGAGGACGAACATTATGATCTGTCTATGGAAGAGGTCTGGTCTAAAATATGGAAGTAATGTTTGTGGCCAAATATATCTATTTTCATGTGGTTTCTAATGAAAATTAAGCCATTAACATGGGAGAATATTCAAAGGAAAAAATACCAACTTGCCACTCTATCTGGTGAAATCTAAGAATCTCGAGCATTTATTTAATTCATGTTCCTACTCTAGGAGTCTCTGGAATAGATTTAAGGATTATCTCTTATGAAAGAATAGAGATCCTAAGAGTATTTCAAATACCATTGTTAGTTGGTGCTCTCAAGGCTTCCTTAATCCGATCCTCAACCGTATCTGAATCTCTTTCGCTGGATTCCTTCTTTAGGGGATATAGAAATAATGTAATTGATAAATTTTCAAAAGTCAAGAAATCCCCTCCAACTCCATATGGAGCTCTTTTATAATCCAAGTGAAGGAATTGTTCCTTGCAGTCTCATGGTCCCCTCAATATTAGAAGGCCTCAAGAAAAAAGTGAGAATCTTGCACAGGTTCTCCCCCTCTCCCCCGTGAGTTAGTCCCCATCTACCCCATCCTATGCCCCTATATTTGGTCATCTCAGATAAGGTCATTGGTCCATATGCCTCAATATTGATTTAAAAACATGTCCTCACAATTGTCCATTTATATTTGAGAAATTTTTCGTTGTAATCCATATTTCCACTCTAATATTCAGTAGTGATGAGAGGATCTGGGGCAATTAGATGGATGAACTATGTTCACCTTATATAAAAAATTGAAACGCATCAAATAAAAACTAAAAGGGTGGAATAAGGGGTAGTTTGGCAACATCTTGGGAGAAAAAAAGAAAATTGGAACAAAAATTGGCGGGGATCCAACATGAGGCTATATTATACAGCATATATGAGAACCTAATCAAGGTTGAGGGAGAAACTATGAAGGAAATGAAATAATGAAGGAAGCGTGAAGAAGTTTTGAGGAATTAAATGTCCCACATCCAATGGATAAAAGAGTGGGGAAAAAACTTTCTTCCATAAATAAATGCTACAACATAGGCACCATAATCATATCTCTTTATTGAAAGGGCCCGAATGACGAAAATTAGAAACACATTAGTAGATATCTTAGGACCTGGTCTAGTTTTGTCAGAAAATTTGTTTTAAGCCTAAAATCAACAAATCAAGGGAAATCTAATAGATAGCTTGAAATATTTCATAGATAATCACAGCTAAATAGAATGAGGCACTACTAAAAAAAATCCTTATGGCAGAGGTTAAACCATGATCAAGGCCATGCCCCATAATAAAGCTCGAGGGACAGATGGGTTTAGTATCTATTTTTTTGAATGTTGTTGGCCAGTAATATGAGAAGAAGTTTGGAAAGAAATGGAGGAATCTAGGCATCCTAAATATATACTCAAAGCTCTGGATGCCACTGTCATATCCTTATTTCCGAACAAAGATAAGATGGAGGACCCA
Source organism: Pinus tabuliformis (assembly GCA_031772625.1). Lineage (NCBI taxonomy): Eukaryota > Viridiplantae > Streptophyta > Pinopsida > Pinales > Pinaceae > Pinus > Pinus tabuliformis. The sequence continues at coordinate 192,594,556 of CM062816.1, forward strand.
AACGGTTACAACCCTATTTCACTTTGCAATGTCATTTATAAAATTATCACCAAGATAATAGATAATAAACCCAATTCATTCATTCCCAAGATCGCCTCTCTATAATAGATATCTTTCGTAGAAGTAAGACAAATTCTAGGTGGTATCATGGTTTCACATGAAGCTATCCATTCGTTGAAAATCACAATGAAATTGGGAATCATGATCAAACAAGACATATCAAAATCCTATGATGAAATCAATTAGGAATTTTTATGCAGCATCATGAGGGCCTTTACATTTGTAGGTGATTAGATCGATTGGATTTAAAATCTTATATCTTCATCCACCTTCTCGATTGTAGTTAATGGTTCCTTATTCCCTCCTTTCCAATCCTCTCAAGGGATAAGCCAAGGAGATCCTTTGTCTCCATTTCTCTTTAGTTTAACAACGAAGAGTTTGGGATCATCCTTGAAGGTAGTAGTAGCTAAGCATAGGATTAAAGGTCTATGGTTATATGGTGAGGATTTTCCTTTTACCTCCTAACAGTTTGCATTAGAGGAAATTGAAGCCTAAAAGTGCTTATAAAATTTTCATATAATTTCCATGTCATAATATGTAAACAAATTTAAAATTATTTTAAATTTAAAAGAGATGCATATAAACATTTGGAGGGAAAATAAGAAAACTACTTTTTTCAATTGTATTTTTGTCCTATAGCCTTATAAGTTTACTCGAATTTCAACTATAGATGTGGAATTAAATTCCACGTCCAATGAGCGTCTACATTTGAAATTTGAGTAAACCTATAAGGAGATAAGCAAAAAATACAATAAATAAAATAGTTTTCTTCTTTTCCCTTTAAAATTCATAACTCATATTTTATTATTTTAACTATTATTTTATTACTTTTTTCTTAAGAGGCCACTTTTAGGCTAAAATTTCATCTAATTTTGACAATAGCATGGGACTGGGTACCCCAATGGTGCATGAAACTCATGCCTTCAATCATATATTGGACAAATTCTCTGAGGCATCAAGTATGGAAACTGATAGAACTAAATATCAAATATTTTTCTTTAATACCCCTATGAAAGTTCAAAGACATGTGGTTTGTATCCTCGAAATCCATAGATCAGTAACCTTCCACCTAAGTACATGGGTGCTCCTTTGGTGGAAATATTTCTCAAATGAAGCCTATGGGAATAACTACTCACTAAATTTCATAGACAAATGATGAGTTGAATGTTTAATTCTTTGAAATTTGTAGGCCAACTAGCACTCCTTAAAGTTATCCTTCAAGCCCTACCTATATATCTTTGTTTAGCTATTATGGATTTTTCATCCATTCTTCATGAATATCATAGAATTCAAAGATCTTTTCTTTCGGGAGGTTCATGACTTGAAAAGAAGTGTCCTTTAGTGGCATGGGATAAGATATTTCAACCAAAAACCAATCAAGGACCACGATTACATGATCTCTATCATCATGTAAATAGTATTATGCGCAGAGATACGACAGAGGTGTCTTTAAGGAGGGATGAAACTATGGAAAGAATATGGAAGTATAAATATGAACCACAAGAATTAGAACAAATTTTATCAGAATGAACACATCAGCCCCTGGACCTTTGACGTGGACCTTGGCAAAGAAAGGTTTTGGTTTGATCCAAAAGCATTTTTTTTTGGAAATTAAAAATGAATGTATGACTTTATTTTGTGCTGACTACTAGAAGCAATTAGCTCAGTTGGAGGACCAAATTGAGCTAGAGATTTTAAGGAAACAAATGATATCCCAAGGTAGAGTAAATATGGTACACTACTAGACATGGGATGTAGCAGAGCAATGATTCCATCGATTGATCCCTACAAAAAATTTGCACCTTAAACCTAATGGTGAAGTGTGCAAGAATTTCTAGATAAAAATATAGAATACACAGATCCTATTATCCAATCAAGAGAATAAATTAATATTGGGGTATAAATCCAAGGGTACTTCCTCTATTAGTGAAGCCTATCAACTAGAGGAGGGACATTATGATTTGTCTATGGAAGAGGTCTAGTCTAAAATAGGGAAGCAATGTTTGTGGCCAAATATATCTATTCATGTGGTTTCTAATGGAAAATAAGTCATTAACGTGGGAGAATATTCAAAGGAAAAAATACCAACTTCCCACTCTATCTGGTGAACTCTGAGAATCTCGAGCATTTATTTAATTTGTGTTCCTACTCTGGGAGTCTGTGGAATAGATTTAAGGAATATCTCTTTAGAACTAAGAAAAATCCTAAGAGTATTAGTTGGTGCTCTCAAGGCTTCCTTAATCCAATCCTCAATCGTATCTAAATCTCTTCCACTGGATTCCTTCTTTAGGGGATCTAGAAATGATGTAATTGATAGATTTTCAAAAGTGAGGAAATTCCCCCCAACTCCATATGGATCTCCTTTATAATCCAAGTGAAGGAATTGTTCCTTGCAGTATCATGGTCCCCTCAATTATATTAGAAGGCCTCAAGAACAAAAGTGAGAATCTTGCATGGGTGCTTCCTCTCTCCCACCTAAGTTAGTCCCTATCTACCCTATCCTATGCCCCTATATTTGGTCCTAACAGTTAGCTTCCTCCACCACCTTCTTTCATAAAATTGAACTTTGAACGAGCTACCAAAGGTAATCTAGGCCCAACGAGATATGAGGGAATAATAAAATATCAATCAGGAATTGTAGTCTACAAATGCTTAGGAATGATTGGTATGAACAGTAATAATGCAACATAACTTATGGGTCTTCATATTGGTTTGGATATTCCCATGCTCAATGTTTCACCAACTTATTGATGGAAGCAGACTTAAAAATCATCATAAATATGCTTTAAAAGCTTCAGTCAGGTACCCATATCCATAAGGTCTCATTGGGCTAGAGATTAGAGGCTCTCTTTGAATAGGTATCCTCACTTATATCATGTATTCTAGTTCTGATTTCATTGCATGCTCAATGAACAGGGAACAAAATTATTGATTTTCTCATGAACATTGGATGCCTTGAGTGTACTCCATGATTGGCATCATCTTGTATCCTTCTATGAGAATCTTCTCTAAAGGTTACATGATGAAGTTTTTCATAGAAAAAATGCCCAAACTAGGATGGGGTGATGATCGAGAATGAGGAGGGAGGTGGGTTTCCATTGCCCCACTAGGCTAATGAGTTGGGGGTCATGGAAACACACCCTTAGTGAGACTAAATAAACGAGTCTGTGACATTTATGCTTCATTCCTATAATCTAATGGAGTGGTGGAAGGGAAAATGTGGTAAGTCTTGTTAGTTAATGCATGTGGAGCACGAGAGCACTATGAATAATCTCACATAGTTAATTCCTTGGGCATTCACAGAGGTCATGGTTGTGGGTAAGGGTCAATAGTCTTTGACAAGGAAAGTTGATGGAATTATGAAGCTTGGGAATGAACTATTGTCGGCATGGTAGTCATGAAATATCATTTTGTGTAGTGAAACAAAAATCCTGGTTGATTGCATGTCAAGGAGAGGTCACATCCTTCTTCCTAACTTTGTGTTTTCATTTGGAAATAGGTAATTTTGTGTGCTGCTTCAATATTATCTTTTTTTAGTCAATTTGGTTATCTAGTGGGGTTGTCAATGGGGAATTTGGATAATGAAGGAATTCAATGATGTTTCTATCTTGTTTATCAATCAACCATGAAAGGTCATCTTATGCAATGAAACCAAACTCCCATTTGAATGCATGTCAAGGAGTGGAAACATCCTACTTCCAAACTTCATTGCTTCATTTGGAAATAGGTAATTTCATGTGGTGCCTCAATATTGGATTTTTTTAGTTAATTTGGTTATCTTGCATGGTGGGCAACAAGGAATGAATTTGATGTTGTTTCCATATTGTTTCTAATATTTGAATCATAGTCATCGCTTCTTCTTGTTTGGTGGATTTTGGTATTAGTCTTCGGTCTTGTTATCTGTCAGCGGCAATGTTTGTTCTTTTCAGTCTATAGTTTTGGGTCCATTCATTCTTTTTAGGTGTTTTTCTATGAAATATTGGTGTTCTTAGTTGGTTGGTAGTTATCCTATTGCATGGTGCTTAGCGGGATATTGGTGGTTGAGGGTATTTAGCTATTTTAATTATTGTGCATTTTTTACCTAGCTCGCTCCTCCAACTCCTTTCTTTTCTTAGGGATATGTTTTAGTGTTAGAGTGGTGTTGTTGGAGGTTGTACCAATGACCTCAGGCTTGGTGGTGTATTGGAATTCAATGGAAGGGGAAATCTAGCCATGTCTTTGGTTATGTATCACTCTTTCTATTAATATATTTTCCCCGACAAACTCTAGCTGGTTGAGGGAGGGAATTTGGATACTGGGGGAAATTAGGTCATTCTTGTTCTTATGTTTCATTGTCTCATATCTAATACTAGCTAATCCCCATGCTAGTCAACAAGTGGCTTCTAGTACAAGTAGTTTGTGGTAATAGCTTTCCTTCAGTGCTCTTCTCAAATAGATTAGGACGTGATTTTAACTTAGATATCTAGCTACTTGGTCTACTGTGTTGTGCCAATGGGATTGAGTTAGAAATGGAGCCGCTTATTATTAATACCACCAGGGCCACACTCATTTGCACCATCAGATAGAGGAATTTTTTTCTCTCGCTACTAGGAGCTCACACTAACCTGTGTACAAGAAGAACTATCCAACATAGAGGGGAAAGTCTCTCCTTATAGGAACTCCTTCTTAGACACAAAGGTTCTTACTGAGTGGGCGAATTAAATATCATATATAGGGCACATGAGGCGTTGGTTCAACTAATATATCCATATGGTGGATCTTTACTTGAAAATGAAGTTTCTCTTAGGGAAGACACTTTTGGATTGTCATGAGATGCACATTGACATTCTTCACTCTTTTGAACACCTGCACAGACACGTGGGATCTAGATTGGAGGATGGAGAAGATCAAACAACATCTAAACATTCCCCCAACTACAGGTAGAGCATCAAAGTACCCAAAAGCGCCCATCTTGGTTGCAGGGTCATACTATGCTCCATTAGCTTGGCAATGATTTGATTTGAATTGGCAACTATCTTTATGCAAGGCCTGTTAGGCTTCTTAGTTGTATCCTGGTTTATTTTATTTCCTATAGTTCTCAGTTGTCACTTTCCTCTCCTCCTTAATGAGAGTTTGTTTCTCCATATGGTTCAGCCTCCCTTGTGAGAGAGTAACTTGAATTTTGTACTCTCGGTAAATACCAGTTAATAAAATTTACCCACAAGATAATTAAATGTATAATTCAAATTCAATTTATAATTAAATATAAATGCACAAAATATAGAACTTCAAAATATAAATTATATATATATATATATATATATACACTTTATATTTAAATAATTATAATTATACAAACACAAAATAAAAAGATAAATATTATTTAATATTGATATTTAATGATCAAAACAAAAAAACAAAAATATCATTCTTTCCAAAACCAAAATGTTCAACTTACATCTTTCAAACTCAACTTATATAAAAATATAATTTGTATTTGTATTATAAAATAAATTAATATAATATAAAAACAAAAATATCATTCTTTCCAAGACCAAAATGTTCAACTTACATCTTTTTAAACTCAATTTATATAAAAATATAATTTTTGTTTGTATTATAAAATAAATTAATATAATATAATTATTGTAGAAGGAGTTGAAATCAAGCAGTAGCATCACAGATTCTGTTTATGGCAGTGGTAGGTTCAACTCTCCAAAAATATGCTCTACTTGCTGAAAATTGTGAAAAAATCCATAGAAACAAATTCTACTGAGGAATCTCATAACCTTTTGGTATATATATATATATATATATATATATATATTCTAAAATAAATGAAACTTATTAAAATTATTTATATATAAAAATCAATAACAAATATTTATATCTTACTCTCATGTTTAATAAAAGTAAAATAAAATTTTCTAAATCCATATTTTAAATGTTAAAAATACTAAAAGAAAAATATCACTAATACCATAAGTCCCCAACACTAAATACTTTTGTGAATTATTTGTTTTTCAAAAAAAATAAACCCCCTTTCATTGAAAATGAAAAAGAGTAGAGTTATAAAAGAAAAATATCATACAATAATTCCCAACACTAAATGCTTCTGTAAATTATTTGTTTTTCAAAAAAAAATCATTTAATTGAAAATGAAAAAGAATATAGTTATTGAGAAAGTCGAGACACTGATTGTTCTTTTTGTCAAAATAATCTTAAAACTAGAGTAACATAAAACTAATGCCTCCTCTACCAACATAGACCAATGGTTACAAAATACATCTAAAAAGTGACTAACAAAAAGAACAAAGCAGAAAAATCATCTACTTCAAAGTAAGTTCCTAAGACCACAACATGTTCAGATTAATAAAAAACACTTAATCCACACAAAATTGGAAATTAGGAAAAAATCCATATAAACAAATTCTATTAAATAATCCCATAACTCTCTCTCTATATAACTTATTAAAATTATTTATATATAATAATGAATAATAAATATTTATATCTTATTCTAACCTTTAATAAAAATAAAATAAAAATTCTATTATTATAATTACGAAAAACAAATCTTCCGGATCCAAATTTTAAATGTTAAAAATGATAAAACAAAAATATCACTTTCTACCGAATTAAAACTTCTAATTTAAATAACTCTCTTTTTAGACACAGGTCATATAATACATATATATGCTTTAAAATAAACCAACATTGTTAAAGGTTATCAAAATTATTTACATATAATATAATAACTTACCACAAATATTTATACCTGATTCTACAGTAAAGAAACCAAATTCAAGAAAGAAATGTATTGCAGGACATATCCAACAGCGTACTACGCTCATCCGTTTTCATACGATAAGTCCGAAAGATTCTTGTGAATTATATGTTTTTTCAAAAAGAAAAGAAGAACGCCCTTTCATTGAAAATATGGAAAATAGTACGGTTATCGAAAGTAGAGATATTGATATTGTTTTTTAAATCAAAATAACCTTAAAACTAGAGTACCAAAAAACTAATATTTTCTCTATAAAGAGCACAGCAGAAAGAGCACTTATTTCAGAGTAAATTCTTGAGACCACAACATTTTCTTATTAATAAGTTCTCATCAGTTAATCCACCAAGGGCATCCCAAATTTCTTAAAAAATGTGTTTGAAGTTTTCCTATTTCTCTAAAAATATGGATCTTTTAGCTTTAGAAAGTGCCTTTTTCGAGAGTTTATCAACACTCCCATTCCATCGTTTATAGATATGATTAAATCTCAAAACCTATAAATTATCGTTCAATCTATTAATCCTCATCATCAAGCCTGTAAGATCAATCCCCTGAAATCTATTTTTACCCAGCAACCATTCAAGTACTACTTGAGAATCACCATATCCCTGCATACCACCAATCTTCAAAGATGTTGCCAACAGTGGAAGTATCCAAGATCCTAAAACTTCATAATTGGTGTTATACCCTTGAACATCATTTAACCAAAGAAAGTACATGACTTTATGAATGAATCTGATCATTGCTCCAACCCTGCAAACCCCCCCTTGCTGAGCCCCATCAAAAAATCCTGCTACACTTCCTATGGAAATAGGAAACAAAGGGGAAGTTTTCTAGGTTTTACTCCTTTCATCTTTTAAATATTTAGAAAAAAAGGCCAAATAATATGACCACACAACAAAGACAAGAGAGGAACTTTATCTTTAGAAACCATCTTATTTCTAAATTTCCAAATTCCCCATGCAACTAAGGAAGGAATATGTTTCCACAAAGCATTTAATTTTTTCCACAAATGAAAATAGGTATGTAAGCTTCCCAATGGACCTACATAAATGATATTCAAAGATTCACCAATATAATTCCACACAATCTGATCAAATTGACATTGGAAAATATTTCTAAATTTCCAAATTCCCCATGCAATGAAGAAAGGAAAATATTTCCATAAAGAATTAAAAATTTTCCACTAAAGAAAAGGTATGTAAGCTTCTTAATGGACCTACATCGATGATATTCAAACATTGACCAATATAATTCCACACAATTTGAGAAAATTGGCATTGGAAAAATAGATGTGTGATTGTTTTCTCATTTTTCCTACACAACAAGCATATATTGGGACCAATAGAAGCCCTTTTTAATAGATTATCCCATGTTAAAATCTTATTTTATAGTTTCAACCATGCAAAGCAACAAATTCTCAAAGGTATTGACCACTTCTAGATAAATTTCGACCACCATCGCTCTCTATGGAAACCATTTGAACTAAAAAATTATTTTTTTCCACCAAAGTAAGCATGTATGTAAGCTTCCCAATGGACCTAGATAAATGATATTCAAAGATTCACCAATATAATTCCACACAATTTGAGAAAATTGACATTGGAAAAATAGATGTGCGATTGTTTCCTCATTTTGTCTACACAACAAGCATATATTGGGACAAGTAAAACCCCCTTTTAATAGATTATCCCATGCTAGAATATTACCTTATAATGTCAACCATCCAAAGCAACAAATTTTCAAAGGCATTGACCACTTCCAGATAGATTTCGACCATCATCACTCTCTGTGGAAACCATCTGAACTAACAACCTCCTATAAGCTAACCTTGCTATAAGTTGACCTTTACTGGAATTTTATCTCCATACAAGAGATATAGTTTCCCTTGACACATGAATAGTTTCCGCTGTCGATTCAGTTGATGAATTAAGTCCTGTGAGAGCCTATGACAGTGAGATCCTCCTATAAATGGCTCCTTTCCAATATTAACGAAACATCTATTCCATAATTGCCAAGCAACCCATTGTTTCATTATAGGGAACAAATATTGCATACTTCTCCAAATATTGGAGGCTTCTTTTTTAGGCACAAATCTATCAGACCATAGAAGATAAAAAAAAAAATACTACCTTTTATATACTTACCAACAATTATAGAACTCCACTAACCAGATCCAAATATGACTCGCCACAAAATATTCATTGTCAATGCCTCACTAAACCAAAGAAGTTTTTTAATTCCCAAACCCCCATATTCAAACATAAAAGAGAAATTTTCCCACCCAGCTAAATGATACCCTCCATAAGTCTTCAAGCGAGCCCACTGAAAATGAAAAATAGACTATTTAATTTTGTTAAGGGTTTCTTTCACTACATTTTCCAATAATAGCTATTATACTAGAATACACACCAACACATACTTTAGAAAATTAAGCCTACATCCCGAGGACAACCATCTGTAACACCAATTATTAATACAATTCACAATTTTATTATAGAGCCAATTCCAATCCACAGTTGAATAGTAGTTTGGCTTTAGATATTAACCTAGATAAACAAACCCAACATCCAACCGAGATTATTTAAAAGGAAGAACATCTAAAATCCATGAAATCACCTACTTAGAAACATTTAAGTGCATAAAGGAGGATTTTGAAGAACTTATATTCATACGTGAAGCACTACATAACAAAGAAAAAATCTCTTTATAAGCTCTCCATTCATTAACAAATCCTTCCACAAACACTAAAACATCATCAACAAATAATAGATGTGTTATGTAAAGGGATCTTTGAAATTTTCACTCCTTTTATTGTATCTTCATCCTTGGCTTCCATAATCATCCTACTCAACCCTTTTATGACAAGAAAAAAAAATAGGAGAGACCAAGGATAACCTTGCCTCAATCCCCTCAAATATCTAAAAAAAAATGGAGCACAACAAAATTTGCAGAAGTTAAACAACCCATAATCCAATTCACCACAATATAATTCAACCCAATCTGAAATAAAATTAACTCAAAAATTCCCAATCAACCTGATCATAGGCTTTTTCCAAACCACTTTTTAAAACATATACCTTCCTATGCTTCACCTTTATAGAATGAATGGTTTCCTGAGCATCTCTAATTGCATCATGAATCGATCTACCTGACAGAAACCCAAACTGTTCCATTAACAATTTTGAAGAAAGCACCTTTTTCTTATCATGCTAGCCACAAATTTTGAAATAATCTTATAAATCATATTATGTAGAGAAATGCGACGATAATCATTAAAGTAACATGCCTTAGACAATTTGGGAATTAAAGCTAGAAAAGTTGCATTAATACTTCAAGATACCTTCCTAGAAAGTCTAGCTTCCTCAACCACACTCTTAATATATTATCCCATAATATCAACTAAATCCAAGAGAAAATCCATTGACCATCCATCTAGTGCTAGAATTCTATCATTTTCAAAACATTTTAATATACTTTAAAGCTCCTCCAGAGAAACATCTTGCCCCACTAAAGACTTCTCCAAAAACAAAGCTTGGAAAATTCTTAATAACCTTTAGTTGACCAACAATTCTGATACCCTCATGTTCCTTAAAAATATAAAAGAAATGACTAACTGCAAACTTCTCCAAATCATTTTGAAAACTGATACAATTACCATCTCCTTTATTTCCCAAATAGAATTCTTATTTCTTCTATATGATGCATACCAGTGGAAAAACTTTGAATTTATGTCTCCCTCTGTAATCCAAATAGCTCTACTCTTTAATCTCCATCTTTCCTCTTCTTTTCACAAAATGTTTTCCTTCATTTCAAATAGAGATAAAATATCTTTTGATATCCCTTCCTAGAAACCAGCATCTGCTAAAGAAGAACATAAATCTAAGATTTTCTTCTCAACCCACAATTTGACTTGTCTTTTTAAAAATATTATTTTGTTTGTCCAGTTTTCCATAGTTGAGATTTTTTAATCGTTCTTAAGGCTAAACTATATTTTTCTCACAATCCTACTAAAACCATCATCCTTTAACCATGATTCATGAAATTTGAAAGAAACATTATTGAGTTTTTATCCCAATTCTACTTGGAGACAAATTGGATAATGATCCAAAGAAATATCATGAAAAATCCAAAAATGATATCGAGAAAACTTTACTAATAGGCAATCTGCCATTAAAAACCTATCCAAAAATTCTAGCACCCCCAAAATGACCATTATGTCAGGTTGGAGCCACATGCTAAGGACAAATATCTCTCACATTGGCTTCCACCACAATATCTGAAATAACAAACCCAAAGGGATTCGACTAAGCATACCTTCACACTTCTTGAACTGACAAAGTAAAATTCAAGTCACCTCCAAGAATAAGGGAGGATGATACTAACAGGCCAGAATCCTCTAACAAATTCCAAAAATCCTCCCTCCCATTATAGGGGGCATAACAATTCACTAAAGTTATAGACTCAAAAAAGACCCTAAAAGAACCTGAGAGGATAATTCCCACCCAAGATGAAAAGGACTGAAAGAGAGCCTCTTTTACATTCCAAATGACCCCAAAACCTCCATATTTCCCTTATGAATCCATTGCATGAATATTCTATCCCAGATCTAGGAGTTGAAGCACCTCCCTTGGAGTTGAAGCACTTCCCTAGCCTTCTGGGAAGATACCATAGTTTCTTGGAACATTAAGATTGAAGGTTTATGAACCGTTATTAACCTCTAGATGGAACGACGCTTCTGAGGTCCACTGACACCCCTCATATTTAAGTACATAACTATCATTGGATCACCACCCATTTGGGTCAACTGCTCCAAGCGATCACTCATAACTACAAGAACTAGCGATTCCACAATTCTTCTCTCCCGTCACACCCACATCCCTTGCCATAGATTTCTTGTTAGGCCTTTTTTCCCTAATCGTTACATTTTTCCTGTCGAAAGAATCATGAATCTTTAAAATAGGAGAAGAAGGAGTATGCCTCACATTTAAACTATCATCAAGCAACAAATCTCACACCACTTCCTTCTTCCCCTCTGACAGAGTAGAAATAAAATAAGATACATCATTAGGGGGAATTCTTTTTACAGGGGATTCTTTCCGTTCAAAATCTTTATTAAAAAAGTCTGAATAAAAGAGCTATGAACATGGAGCACCATCCTTCTACAAGGACGCATTAACACGTTTCATAACATTCTTCTCATTAGAATCTAAAAAAGGACAAGCCCTAGAGACGTTTGTCAGCACAACAGGGCTTAAAGAAGAAAACACATTTACACTATCAAGAATTTTAATATCTTCCAGAGATAAAGAGTCAATTAACATACCTTTTAAAGGTTCTAAGTGATCTAGGTGGCTCCAGAAAGACACACATGACAAAGAGGGTTTATGAACGCTCGAAAATCAAAGTGTTCAGAATGATGTCAACCCAAGACCAGAGCGTAGATCTCGTTGTCCTAATTCCAACAGTGCGAATGACACTACAATCCGAGTCTAGATGATGAAGTTATGCCTGAAAGAGTTTGCCTTGGTTCCTTTGGAAAAAGAGGCATTTCCTCTAAAAATGGGTCTAAAAGCCTTATAAGGCAAATCACAATCGGAGGAGTCCAAAGGGCAGACTTAAGGCCAGGCCTTTAGAACCCCCGATCAGCGATCTCCGATGTATCAGGTCAGAGGAAGGTAGGCGTGTGATCTTGGGAATTAAGGAAAGCAATTAGCGATTGTTGATACCGGCGTTGGCGATCGGCGTCGGTGGATGCCAAAGGGAAGAACCCCCAGGCCGTAGCAATAGCGATCCGCGACGTGCAATATCAGCTGTTGGATCGGAAGGAAGATCAATGATCTAGATTTGATCGGCATATCGATGATCGGCAAATCAGCAAATCGGCGATCGACAAATCGGTGGTCAGGAGATCGGCGATCCTAGATACCAAGGGGCGGTGATAGCGACATGCGATGTAATCTAGACCGTCCAATCAAGGAATAGATCAATGGTCCAGATCTAATCGGCATATCGGTGATTGACGGATCGGCGTATTGGCAATCGACGATTCCCTGATATATAGGGCCATTGACAGAGTGAAATACAATTGTGATATAGTGTGGACCCGATGGGTTTATGGACCCGATTTCATAAAATTTGAAGTTCGGTTTTCCGAGTTTTTCAATGTTTCCGTATATTCTCTGTTTTAACAGAAAAATGCTATAACGAGGTTTTTGTTGCACCCGTCGATGCTTCTATGCAAACGACTTCTATTATAAACAAAATAGATCCCGTTTTAAGTGGCCTTTGTCATAAAAACGTGTTATAAAACATGATGGATGCAGAGAGCCGAGGCGAGAGAGAGAGCTAGAGAGCTTGCGTGTTAGAGTGCCCAAGAGCCTGAGTGCCAAAAACATCCCAATGAGGAGGCTTCGCCCAATGGAGAGCCACAAAATGAGAGGGTTAGACTAGACATTGCCTGCGAGCTACTTAGAGAAGCATGAAAATAGAGTGCTTGAAAGCAAGAGCGTCAAGAGCCGCAGAGCCACAGAGCATGATCGAGGCAACACGTGAAGGTGAGCCACGAACCAGAGAGTTAGGTAGAGCCATAGAGCTGCAACGACATAGCTAGAGCGCTACAAAGCCAGATAGCTAGAGAGCTACAGGGCCCGAGAAGTCTTCTTCTTGTATGATTGATGTTGTGAGATTGAAGCAAGCTTTAGCACGTTGACAACTTTTGTTTTAGATGCCGCTAATTGTGACCAGCCAGAAAACGATTGATGTAAGGGGAGCCAAAGTCTAGATTAGTAACGGGTTGCCTACACATTGACAATGTGAACAACGTATTCACTGTGGATTGTTTTTGCTAAAGATATGAACATCCACTTCTTCAGATGGCCCGTGGTGTGAGGTATATGATTCGTTCATTTATTTCTTCTTTATAAATTATGCTGCATGGATCCTTGATTGATGTTGATGTAGGATCTTTTTTATTACATGTTGTCATGATTACTTGCTTGATTTGATGCGGAATATTCTATGTGATGTACTTGCTGTCATAACTCATCATGTTATGTTTTGAGATCCCTTGTTGTATGTTGCCGGGATACTCTTGTTGTCGTGATGCATGATTTTGTTATTGAGATCCCTTTTGTGCCATGTTGGCGAGATTCTCACCATGCATGTTTTTGTGTCATACTAATATGAGTCTTTTGATTGAGAGTTCTAGTTGTGGAACATCTCTTAGAGCCACTCCTACGTGAGGAAATTTATCCTTGTATGATCACGACATCATCTCTTGTGTACATCATCTTTATTGACAACACTTAATGTAGCGGCCTACACCATCTTGACACCGGGGCCTGGAGACGTAGTCCCTCCTGGACAAACTCCGTTATCAACGCTTATGTCTTTTTATGTTGATGATTTTTATGTTCCTCTTCTTTTCCGCATGTAGATGTATTCATTAATGTTCTTTTAAAATGCAATTTAACACACCATGAAAGTAAAAGGTCTTGGAAGGGTCCTTCTTAACACCCGGACCTAGATCAAGTGGTATCAGAGCGGTCTTTGCGTTGATGTGAATTATAGCGTGAATAATGGAACATGCAGCAACAGAGAATGAACGAGCGATGTGCGAAACCATGGTCAAAATTTCCAAGAGAGTGGAAATCGTGTATGAAACTCTACATAAAGAGACAGAGGAAAAGGAGCGGTTACAACTTTAGTTGCAAGCCACAGAAGAGGCCATGAAAGAACTAAAGCAAAAAAAACATAATCTTCAAACAGAGAATGATGAATTGAAGATGCGCCTACATGAAGAGAAATAGGAAAAACAAAATTTTCTACGACAATTGCAAGCAAAGGACGAGGCCTTGGAAAAGTTGTAGCGAGAGCCATGTGAGGTAAAAAGTAGTTCTCCATCTTCATGTCTGTTTCCTGATGATGATTTCAATATTTTTGAAAATCACACCACAGGAGTTGGCCACAAATTGTTGAAGAGAATGGGGTATGAAGGAAAAGGCTTGGGCGTTAATGGCCAAGGCATTGTCAACCCCATTAAAGTAGAGGAATTACCCCGTCAGGCAAGACTTGGGTATGTCAGGAAAGAAGTTGGGGAAGGCGCTGAGACAGTTAACGAACCACCAACAACGGATGATGAACAACCATCATCAGTTCTTCCCAAATCGAAAGAGAAGGTAAAAGATGTTGATTTCCTTTTGATTTCATCTTCTCATAGTATGATGACTGTTGGAGATTTGAAGATCCCGATTACAGGGACAAACATGAGGCTCCTTACAAGAACGAGGCACGGGGAGAAAAAACTTGGTGTTAATGACCAAGGCATCACTCAACCTTTGGAGGTTGTGCATGAACATCGATTTGCAAGCTCAAGGTACATTAAAGGAGAGTGCTCGAAGGTGTTAGAGTCGTCCGAGACATTGATGAAATCGTCGAGGACAGAGAATGACAGGAAAACATCCTCATCATCCCATGGCAGTTTCCACTGCAGGGAGAGAGCTGAGGCAAGCTCTCATTGCCATACTGACATCAAAGACAACAAAGGTATAACCACTTTCAATCTTTGAATGTTCATTTTGATTATGATCATGTTGTTAATAATGAACGAAGATCAAGGCATCGAAAAACATGTACCTTTTGTGGTTTACCTAACCATACGTTTTCTAAGTGTTGGAAAAGAATGGCAGCACTCATAAGGCGTGAAAGACCCTCTCAACAACATGAAAAGAAATAGGTTAAGCAGATATGGAGGAAGAAAGCCTATTGCAGTCATTGTGACAGAAATGGGCATCAAAGAGCCACTTGTTGGAGGATTCATCCAGAGCATCGCCTTAAAGACAAAGCATTGGTGCGTGAACCAGGAAGAGCAATTGTTCGAAAAGCAAAACTAGCTCAAAGAGGTGACCCATTCACATTGATAAGTGAAAAATCGTTTCTAGACATGTTGTTGTTTCATGGTCATTCTTTTGTAAATCATTTGTTGCATTTTAAAGTGTAAAAGTGATGATATTTTTTCCATCACTTGGTTAGCAACAATGATGTCTGGTCATGTTTTGATTCGTATTTTACACTCTGAAAGTGATGTATGTTTCCATCACTTGTCAAAACAATAGTGTTTGGCCTTATGTATGTAAATCATGTGTTGCAGTGATGATGTGTTTTCCATCACTTTTTGAAGTAACCATGATGGGTTGGCCTTATTGTCATAGCTGGGGTACTACGTCCATCTTGTTGTAAACTTGACCACCGAGTATGTGTTATAAACTCGTGGCAAGTGTGGGACGTTTGGGTCATTAGTTGGTCATGTCATTCCAACATGTAATTTGCAAAAGAATGTACTACAGGATGCATAAGTAATAGGTGTTAGCTCGTCGCTTAAGGCTTTGAAGAACAAAGGTGAAGGAGATGGAAGCAAGACCTTTTCAGCATGCTTGTGATGCAGATAGGGTACAGAGAGAGTTGCAGATTATTTTTCATGCTTTTGGAGGACCAGAAGCTCCTCAATGGGGAGGATTGATCCAGGTGGCTCTAGAAAGACACACAAGAAAAAGGGGGTTTATGAACGCTCCAAAATCAAAGTGTTCAGAATGATCTCGACCTAGGACTAGAGCGTAGATCTCATCATCCTGATTCCAATAGTGTGAATGAAACTCCAATCCGAGTCTAGATGATGAAGTTATATAAGAAAGAGTTTGCCTTGGTTCCTTTGGAAAAAGAGGCATTTCCTCTAAATATGGGTCTAAAAGCCTTATAAGGCAAATCACAATTGGAGGAGTCCAAAGGGTGGACTTAAGGTCAAGCCTTTAGAACCCCTGATTAGTGATCTCTGATGTATCGGGTCGGAGGAAGGAACGCGTGCGATCTCGGGAATTAAGGAAGGCAATTAGCGATTGCCTATATTGGTGTCAGCGGATGCTAAAGGGAAGAACCCCCAGGTCGTAGCGATAGCGATCTGCGATGTGCATCCTCATTCGTCAGATCAGAAGGTATATCAACAGTCCGGATTTGATCAGCATATCGGTGATCGACATATCGACGATCGACAAATCGGAAAATCGACGATCGACAAATTGGCGGTCGGGAGATCGGCAATCCCAGATACCAAGGGGCGATGTGATAGTGACGTGCGATGCAATCTGGACCATCCAATCAAGGAACAGATCAACGATCCAAATCTAATCGGCATATCGACGATCGAAGGATTGGTGTGTCGGTGATCGGTGATCGGAAATTCCCCGATATATAGGGCCATTGATAGAGTGATATGTGATTGTGATATAGCGCGGACCCGATGGGTTTATGGACCCGATTTCATAAAATTTGAAGTCTAGTTTTTTGGGTTTTTCAATGTTTCCGTGTATTGTCTGTTTTAACAGAAAAAGACTATCCCAAGGTTTTTGTTGTGCTCACCGACCCTTCTACAGAAACGACTTCTACTATAAACAAAACAAATCCTGTTTTAAACAGCCTTTGTCATAAAAACGTGTTATAAAACACGATGGATGCAGAGAGCTGAGGTGAGGGAGAGAGCCAAAGAGCTTGCATGCTAGAGTGCCCGAGAGCCTGAGTGCCAAAAACATCCCAATGAGGAGGCTGCGCTCGATGGAGAGCCGCTGAACAAGAGGGTCAGACTAGACATTTCCCGCGAGCTACTCAGAGAAGCATGAAAATAGAGCCCTTGAAAGAGAGAGCGCTGAGAGCTGCAGAGCCATAGAGCATGATCGAGGCAGCATGTGAAGGTGAGCCACGAACCAGAGAGTCAGGCAGAGCCGCAGAGTTGTAGCGACATAGCCAGAGTGCTACAAAGCCAGATAGCTAGAGAGATACAGAGCCCGAGAAGTTTTCTTCTTGTATGATCGATGTTGCGAGATCGAAGCAAGATTTAGCATGTTGACAGCTTCTATTTCAGATGCTACTGATTGTGACCAGCTAGAAAACAATCGATGCAAGGGGAGACGAAGTCCAGATTGGTAATGGGCTGCCTACGCATCGACAATGTGAACAACGTATTCACTATGGATTGTTTTCGCTAAAGATATGAACATCCACTTCTTTAGATGGCTCCTGGTGTGAGTTATATGATTTGTTCATGTATTTCTTCTTTATACATTATGCTGCACTGTTATAGACATTTTTGTGCTTTACAGCATTGAGCATGAAATGTCCATAATCCAAGGGATCCAAAGTCCCTAAATGAGTTGTTCCTACCCCTAGAGGAACAAGGTCAACCAATGACAGCTTCTCCCAGAAATTCTCCACCAAAAACCACTCAGAAACAGTCAATTCAGGATCAATTCAGAGGCTCCACTAGCTGTCTACGCTGAAATGCAGAGATTACACTGGCTAGGTGCACTGCAACGCAGGTAGAAGCACTACCAGGGTGCGCTGAGCGGGAAATGACAAATGGCAAGTTCATTCAACGAGGTGGAAAGACCCTAGAAGCTTCCAGAATCTTCTCCAATGACACTTGCCTCAATGAATTCGACTAGTGATGAGTAAGAGGTTCTCAACCTCCAAGTGGAAGCAAGAACTGACAGAGAGAAGCCACAAGTCAAAACATAAGCTGACACTTGCCTCAATGAATTCGACTAGTGATGAGTAAGAGGTTATCAACCTCCAAGTGGAAGCAAGAACTGACAGAGAGAAGCCACAAGTCAAAACATAAGCTGACTCATCCTCTCTGCTTACATCTATATATGGATCTCTCACCCAGAGGTTCAGGAGGCTGGAATTTTGTACTTTGCAGAGAATTGATGTTGGTTTGAGATTGATATTAGCACATTGGGTGATTTATGCTTTGTTGGAGGAGAGGAAGGGATTCCCTTGCTAGGAGGTAGATGCTGGATCGGAACTCACTTGGTTGTATCTCCTCTCAGACTTTATTATATTATCAATGAACTATTTGAGTTTCTCCTACATGTTGTATACCAATGATGTTTTGTTATGCTTACATGTTTAGCTTAATCTGATCTTGAGCTTTTTATGAATGTATATCTGTATCTTTGTGTAGTTTCTCTCTCTTGTGATCTTGCAGGAATTCGGTGAAGCTAGGCCGGTGAAGGAGCAAGAAGCTGGGAGCTACTGAAGAGAGGAGTGATTTGGATCGACAAACTAGCGGAAGATACAGGTTAGTTAGATCCTTCTTCCTCACTTGCATTTCGTAAAGAAGAATACTCGAATAAGTTTACCTGTTTGTTGCTAAGGCACTATCACCTCTTAGAGTGGGATAGGGGCATTCCGAATTGGATACTTTTCCCAACAACAAATTGGTGACTCCGCTGGGGATCGTATCTTGTTGATTTATTTGTGTTTCTGGTGTTGTTCTTCTCATAAACTCAGGAGTGCCGAATCGAAATGCACTTGCCATTTTCAAGTGCAAAGTAGAGATCCGCCACTCTAGTCCAATCACTGGGCCTGTTTTTATGATCTGAACAAACTGATCCACAAGTGCTCTAACAGCCCTTTGTGATAGATCTTAGTCCTCCTTTAAATCATCCTCCTAATTGTACCTAATTGATAGCTTTGATCCGGCCAAAAACTATTGATTTAACTGCAAACCGTAACCCAGAACCCAGAAACAACTCTCGTTTCTGCTTCAGCGCAGACTCTGTGAAGAGGTTCTGCATTTCAATGCAGGTCCCATGAAGGCTACCTGCGCTGAATGTCAAAACCTCTGTGTTAGGAGTGCGCTGATCAGTCTTTGCCTTGTGCAGCTGTGGTTCCCTGCTTCCTTTTGCTCGATTTTATCTCTGTTTTTTGCAGCCTGTTATCAGTCAGTGTACCTATCTGAAACCCCTTTTCTTTGCCTCAATTCTGCCTCGGTTGTATAAAGAAACTGTATTTTTTCTTTGTGTATTTGTTACATCATTTGCAGTTTCCCATTACAAAAGTAAACTAGTCATACTGTCGCCCTTAGATCTAAACCTGTCGTAAGTGTTGTTTTGATCTTAGAAGTGATTTTTTTTGCTGTTCACAGTTAATCAAGCTTTTACTTTTGTCGTTTGGTTTGAATTTATGCATTTCTAGTGTCGAAACAAGTAAATCATAAGGTGTCGTAATCGTCTTTTTGATTTTGAAAAGGGAACTTGTTTACGTTTTCACTTGAAATCGAATTCAAATTTATACAACAGCTTTCTTTTTAGGCATCAATATTAAGAAAGCGAAAACAAATACATGCATTTGTGCATTTGCATTTTGATAGTTTGCATGCTTTGATTTAGGGAAAAGTGCATTACAGTGTGCTCTATGCTCTTTGAGAAAAGTTTGTATCTTCCTTTTCCCCTTGTAGCTAGGATTTTCATTGTTGAAAAGATATAAAAGCTTGCTTATCATCTTTAGACAGCATTTAGGAATTGTATCATACATCTCGTGGTGATCCAAAAAGGCAAACTTCTAAGAAAGATGAACCTAAAATAAATTGAATGAACTTAACAACGCTTTGTAACATAACGCACAACATAGAGGTCTAGGCTAGATACGTGTTCCGACGTCGTAAAACTTGGTGACTGTCGATCTCGCTGATGGTTGGGTGATTCCTCCTGAGGGACGATAGCGCCAGTACGGATTGTGCTCCCACGTACCGTCGAGTATATATTGGGAGACCCCTATAGGCATAAAACCTTTATCCTTAGGAAGCCGTGTCGGCCGCCCTACTGATCGCAATGCACTGAACACAGCATTCGGGAAGATTGACCGCCCGTACCTTAAAAAGTATTCTGCGGTTTTGCGAAAAGTTTGGCACACCCTCTACCTAGAACTCCAGAGCAGTTCCTTTTGGCCTTTTTCAGACTCTATAATGGAAAAAGTCCATCCGAGCATTTGTCACTTCGGGCTCGTTAAAACATCGAAGGAGACTAGAGTCATCTTTAGCTTTTTCTCGACTCTTTAAAATTGAAAAAGCAAGTTGTGTCTAAAGCGTCGTTAAAATTTATTTTAAACGGAACAATCACCCCTTTTTCCTGCGTTGATCTTTAGGTTGAGAAAATGGAGCACACCAACCAAGGAATTCCCCTTGGTGGAAATCCTAGTCCCTTCTCCTCTTGGGGAGATGTTGGTGCGCCCCATATGGCCACATTGTCGCTTCCAGGACTGACAATTGGTTTGCCGGTCTGGCTCTTCTCAACCAATGTCGTTCAGAACACCACTATTCCTGAACAGTCGAATCAACAGTTAGACCAGTCCAGAGTTGCCCACCAGCCTTCTACATCCTCTAATTCTTCCTCTCCTCCTTCCTCTTCGCTTGACGGAACTGGTAAAACAAAAAACCAGGTTCCTAAGGAGAAGAAGGAAAAGAAGAAGAAAGAGAAGAAGAAGAAGGAGCCAAAAGCGACTGGGGGCAAACAAGTGTCATCTGACAGAAATCCACACACAGCACTGACTAGGCCTAAATCGCCATGTGTCATATGCAAGGGAGACCACTTCCACAGAGATTGTCCCTGCATCCCTCGGATACTAAGGGACTGGTCTCCCCGTTTGCACAATCCGGTGGCATCAACCTCTGATAGCCATGTTGAATGCATACCGTCAACTAGCGAAAGTGAAGTCCTTGGACAAAAAGGGAGAGCTAGATTTCCCTGTAGACTATGCAAAGGCGATCACGCCATCCACCATTGTCCCTTCTTAGACGAAGCGAAAAGAGTTTTGGATGATCGTCCGGTTTCATCGTTACGACTTCCTCCTGGATATAAAAAACTCTTGCCGAGTCCTTCGTTAGTTGAAAATCCAGCTGGCCCGCTCAAGTGGTCAGCTGAAGCGCCGGTCATTGAAGATGAACCAGCTGAATCCATACCCGACGAAAGTCAAAAGGTCGAGGCGGCAGTTGACCCGGTCTTGTCTTCAGAGGATTTATCTTCGAATGATCCAGTCACTGAAGAGAATAAAGATGACACCATCCAAATTCTCTTCATCAACACAGACTCTGACGAGCACGGGGGCACTCCCCCCATTCCTTTATCGCAGGAAGGAAGTTCGTCAGAGCGATACCCGGCCGTTTACTCGGTCCCACCACCAAGCAACCTAGTTGTCTCCTTCGACTGGAACCAACTAGGGAGACCCTGTTTGCCAGCAAGCATACCATTCAGAATTATCGTCCAAATATACAGAATGGTCATGGCTGGCACCATCATTGATGAAGGGGCATCTGTGAGTATCCTTTCCTCCACTGCTTGGAAAGCGCTTGGTTCGCCAGCGCTTTTGCCTGAAATGAAAAATCTGACAGGCTTTGATAAAGGAACCAGTCGACCTTTAGGGATCCTCCCCAATGTGCCTATCACATTGAAAGGGAAGACCGTTCAAATGAACGTGATGGTCATTCAAGGACCCTTGGATTATAACCTACTCCTTGGACGAGACTATATATATTGCATGGGAGCCATCGTCTCCTCACTCTTTAGAGTAATGTGTTTTCCGCACGAAGGAAGAGTGGTCAAGCTCGTGGACCAGCTTTCATTTCCTGGATCACGCATCGCAAATAGTCGTATACCATCCCTAAATGGTCTCTTCATGCAAGAAATGTCTCAACCCACGGTCCGTCCTCCCGATGAGCGCGAGTAATTCGGAGGGATATGACTGGAACCCAGGGGGCATGCGTCCTGGTCTACTTCGGCAGGAAAACTTTGGGTATAGGGTAAGTTTCCGCGGGAGAATATGACTAGTCCGTACCCCGTCCATGATTGAGACAGGGGTTGTTCTAGAATAAGATTCTTTTGTCAAAGTTATGTGAGTTGGCGGGCCTCATCGCTCACCTTTGTTTATCTCGGTAGACATCACCGAAGAAGTGTTTTGTTTGAAAGATTAACGGAACAATCTTTGGGTAACCTGAAAGAGGTAGGCCTCTCTCGGTAAAACAATTGTTTTGGTGGAAGTGAAGTAGAGGTAACCTTGAAACTCTGTTTTATACATGGGGGCATGCAAACCTTTTGGAGTGCAAGCAAGGGGCGACTATTTATTTTTTAAATTTTTAGGTCCTCCCTTTAAACCCGTAGGTCTAACCCTTTAAACTCGTAGGATTAGTCGTTTCCGAACTTGCATAACGAAAGGATGCGGGGCATAGCTTTGTAAGGCGCAAGCTCCATAAAAAATGGAATCTTACATGAGACATTCTTATCATATGATTGGATAATCGAGCAGTTTTAGCACATAGTTCATGCTCGTTAAAAAATAAACATAAGATTGAGCAGTTTTAGCACATAGTTCATGCTCGTTAAAAAATAAACATAAGACTGAGCAGTGTTTTTCCGCATTTAAGCTCGTTAAAAAATGAACTATCTCCCGGTAAATAACCACCGTGAATGTAACATTATCAGCCATTAAAGCCTTGGTCGTGTTTGCACCGTCACCTCCACTTTTCCATTGGCCGATCGTTCACCTCCATATGATTGTTTACCCATTTTGAGGAACAGCTGCGAAGAGTGATTGCACTAGCCATCCTTGTGACACTGCCGTGCTTGGAAAATTCCAACCCTTACCTGGAATCAGTTGCTAACCCGTTTTATCACTCGTTCCTCAAAAGACGAGTCTTCTTTAAGCTCTTTTCATCTGACTCGTAAAATATGAAAAGATTGCCGAGTTTTGGCCTTCCAGCTCGTTAAAGCGACCAGAAGTGCTATCCCTCCTCTAGATTTTAATCTTTTTGGACCTGAGGGATTATTGCACAAAAAGATCGAGCGCTTGTTTTGTTCGGCTCGTTAAAACTATCGAAAATTCATCCCTTCTGTATTGTTTTATACTTTTTCGGACTTAAGGGATTAGATGACGAAAAAGGACTTTCAGAGTTGACTTTACGTACCTTTTTAGACTCTCTAAAAATGAAAAGGACCGAGTTATCTTTGTCGTTAGACTCGTTAAAAACATTAAATAGCGACAAACTTGTCTTTAGACGAGAACGAGTTTCACTATTGCTAGGCTCGTTAAAACATAGCGATGGGTTTGCCCGAAGGGCAAATTATAGAACAAGAATATGTTATCCTCCTCAAGCTTGACAAAAATAAAGAGGTACTGGTCAGCAATGACTGGGGAAAAATTGGGAAGAAACTCAAAGAACTTTATTGGTAGCAAGTCGCTCTTGAACATGACACTTCCACTCCGTGCCTGAGTCGGGTTGGGTTGTTTCATTCACCGGTCACATCACCATGGTCTCGACATACCATCCACCTTTGGGGTAAATGCTACCAATCCATCACACAAGTGTCGCCGATATGTTCAAGAGAAGTCATCCAGAGAAGTCAACCATGTTCCATCCACTACCATACATTATCCTTCATTCTTTCATGACCGCCACCCTGAATCATATATCATCAGATCGTTTTCACCTCCATCAAAATCATTTGCTCCGTTCCGTGTCATTGATGTGGGATACATTAAAGCCCTCCTTTGACGGATCGCTTCTTGTCGACATCAGCTCATTATCCAAGAAGTTGATCTAGGAACAACCCCTTCAGTACTTTGAAGCTTGCATGCCTCAATGGCAAGTTTCTCACTTCCGGCGACAGGTATACATCAATGACCTTCGACCGAAAGATTTTGCGTGGTGTTCGACGCCAAGTCCTTTATTCACACCACGTCAATTGTACTGCAGTACCTTGAGGGTCATTATCATTATCGGTGATTCCTCTCGCGCTTGTTAACGGTTTACCTCATTGACCGGTAATCAAGCGATGTCTTTCCATGTTCGACTTCAGAACATTTCTCACATGGATTGACTTGTACTTAGAGTGAAGATCGGACGCGTTTGAAGACCCCGGATCTAGTTTCATCCATCCGGGCTGCGATATATATTCAGGAAAGATAAAGACATTGACATGTACAGCATTGCAGCACAGACAATCATCCTACCAAAGGATGATGATTTCAGCAGGATCATCAGTCTATCATCAGACAATTGTCTGTCCTATGTACATAAAAATGAATTTATAAAGCTGAGCATGGGAATGCCTGCCTCAGCCAGATCATGAAAACAGTATGAAAAATAATGTATTGTATTGTATCTTATTATAGGTCTCATCCCAGCATTGAATGAACTTCAAATCCTCCTAATAAAGCATTTCACCCGATAAACGGCCTCATACTTTAGGGGGCAACTGTTATAGACATTTTTGTGCCTTACAGAATTGAGCATGAAATGTCCATAATCCAAGGGATCCAAAGTCCCTAAATGAGTTGTTCCTACCCCTAGAGGAACAAGGTCAACCAATGACAGCTTCTCCCAGAAGTTCTCCACCAAAAACCACTCAGAAACAGTCAATTCAGGATCAATTCAGAGGCTCCACTAGCTGTCTGCGCTGAAATGCATAGATTACACTGGCTAGGTGCACTGCAACGTAGGTAGAAGCACTACCAGGGTGCGCTGAGCGGGAAATGACAAATGGCAAGTTCATTCAACGAGGTGGAAAGACCGTGGAAGCTTCCAGAATCTTCTCCAATGACACTTGCCTCAATGAATTCGACTAGTGATGAGTAAGAGGTTCTCAACCTCCAAGTGAAAGCAAGAACTGACAGAGAGAAGCCACAAGTCAAAACATAAGCTGACTCATCCTCTCTGCTTACATCTATATATGGATCTCTCACCCAGAGGTTCAGGAGGTTGGAATTTTGTACTTTGCAGAGAATTGCTGTTGGTTTGAGATTGATATTATCACATTGGGTGATTTATGCTTTGTTGGAGGAGAGGAAGGGATTCCCTTGCTGGGAGGTAGATGCTGGATCGGAACTCACTTGGTTGTATCTCCTCTCAGACTTTATTATATTATCAATAAACTATTTGAGTTTCTCCTACATGTTGTATACCAATGATGTTTTGTTATGCTTACATGTTTAGCTTAATCTGATCTTGAGCTTTTTATGAATGTATATATGTATCTTTGTGTAGTTTCTCTCTCTTGTGATCTTGCAGGAATTCGGTGAAGCTGGGCCGGTGAAGGAGCAAGAAGCTGGGAGCTACTGAAGAGAGGAGTGATTTGGATCGAAAAACTAGCGGAAGATACAGGTTAGTTAGATCCTTCTTCCTCACTTGCATTTCATAAAGAAGAATACTCGAATAAGTTTACCTGTTTGTTGCTAAGGCACTATCACCTCTTAGAGTGGGATAGGGGCATTCCGAATTGGATACTTTTCCCAACAACATGCACGGATCCTTGATTGAATGCAGGATCTTGTTAATTACATGTTGTCATGATTCCTTGCTTGATTTGATGCAGAATCTTCTATGTGATGTACTTTCTGTCATAACTCATCATGTTATGTTTTGAGATCCCTTGTTGTATGTTGCTGGGATACTCTTGTTGTCGTGATGCATGATTTTGTTATTGAGATCCCTTTTGTGCCATGTTGGCGGGATGCTCACCATGCATGTTTTTGTGTCATACTGATAAGAGTATTTTGATTGAGAGTTCCAGTTGTGGAACATCTCTTAGAGCCACTCCTGCGTGAGGGCATTTTTCCTTGTATGATCGCGACATTATCTCTTGTGTACATCATCTTTATTGACAACACTTAATGCAGTGGCCTACACCATCTTGACATCGGGGCCCGAAGATGTAGTCCCTCCTAGACAAACTCCATTATCGACGCTTATGTTTTTATGTGTTGATGATTTTTATGTTCCTCTTCTTTTCTGCATGTAGATGTATTCATTAATGTTCTTTTAAAATGCAATTTAACACATCACAAAAGTAAAAGGTCTTGGAAGGGTCCTTCTTAACACCCGGACCTAGATCACTAAGATGTCTCACTAATCATGGGGAATCAATTCTTAAATATTTCTCTCATTTGAATTCTTTGCAACCGCTCTCTGCTAGAAAAAGAATCTTCAAGTTCAGGAAAGGGCAACATACCGCTTTCCGAAACACATTCCAGCCACATCCCCAAATTCTCAAACAAATTCTAAGGCATAAAATACATACTATCTCTTTATATATATATGTTTTGTAGTTTTCAAATAAAATCTAAGGTTATGAAGTATGCTTATCATTAAATTTGTTAGGATAAATTTAAATTCTTTGGTATTTATTTTTGTGAATAATTTTGTATTATTTTCATAAAAACATAATACTTAATAATATAGAAATATAAATAATGCAAACATTCAATTTAATTTATAATATTTAATTTAATATTATAAATTTGCTAACATTAATTGAATGTTGCATTCATTTATTTAGATCTTTGAAAACCATCTATAATTCATCTCTGTCAAAAATTATTCATCTTTGATTTTTAACTTTAGACATTACAATAACTATATGCATTAATTAAAGATAATGAGTAAACAATTAAAACACAATATAACTAGTGTCCAAAAATGATATTAAAAAAAAAAAAAATTATTTCAAAAAAGTGGTATGTGGGCTAATACTAATCTAAATCCATCATAACTTAGGAACTATGAATCACAGAGAAATTTTTTTTACGACAATATAATATGATACACTATTGAGAATTCGATGTTTATGAAAAGATACAACTTCACATTTAATATATTTATATACATTATAACAATAAAATGTTGAAATTAATAAATTTGTGTATAAAGATGATATAAAGTTTTATTTTAATTAAATTTTTTTCAAAGAAAAAAATTGGAATTTCATTTTATAGGTCAATAAAACTTATCATTTGGCTGAAATGCACTAATTTAATGAGTCTATTTTTAGTTTTTCTATTAATAAATTTTATCTAAAATTTTAAAAATAAATTTTAATTGAAAAAATAAATAATTTAAAATGTTAAATTTATATAATCTCAATGTTTAAAACTTAGTTAGATGATACTAAATATAATACTTTGCTAAAACAATATGGTTTTTGTTAAAAAAAATAGAGATAGATCTATTATAATAAGTCTACACAAACATTTAAACTATAAGTCCATGAAAATTGTCATCAATTTTTCAAATGCTGGAAATTTAATTGGTTAATTCCATAGACCTATTTTACAGTTTTCCCTATATGCCCATCTTATGGTTTCACACTATGGTATTGATTACGAGGAACATTTAGCATAAAGACAAAAAAACATAAAAGACAAAAAAATGTATTGAAATTAGAAGAGAAATCTGGAAAACATTGCTTTCATTTAAACTATAAGTCCATGAAAATTGTCATCAATTTTTCAAATGCTGGAAACTTAATTGGTTAATTCCATAGACCTATTTTACAGTTTTCCCTATATACCCATCTTATGGTTTCACACTATGGTATTGATTACAAGGAACATTTAGCATAAAGACAAAAAAACATAAAAGACAAAAAAAAAAGTATTGAAATTAGAAGAGAAATCTGGAAAACATTACTTTGAATCATAGTTTTAATTTGATGTTCCCTGCATAAAACTTAATCCTACAACTTATTTTAGCTAGTTTACCTTAATCTGACTTGTTTAAATTCAAATTTATTTTATTTAATAATTTTATGTATTTTGTTTTTATAATTTAATTTTATCTTAATTTTATTTTAATTAATAATTTTGTTATTTTACTTTTGAATTTCAATTTTTTTTATAGGTTATTTGTTGAGTCAAAAGGTTTATAAGACATGATATTACAATTTCTCTTCCATAATGGGCTGAAGAGCGAATCTAAGTGCAAAAATTTACTAATTTATGTTTTACTAGTGTATGAATAAATGTCTATAGTTTTCAATTGTATATCATTATTGAAAATTTATGGTTTTCAATTGCTCTCTATTTAAGACTTTCTTATGCTCTGCCTCTTTATGATCTTGACGCTAAACCATACTTGTTGGTTAGAAAAGTATTGGCCGAAAATTTCTAGTATATAATTTCTACCGAAAAACTTTTCTTAATTCATTATAAATCATGGAAACCTGAATACAGAAATTTATGTTTTATTATAATAGAGATAAATGGTTATATTTTTAAAATAGTGTAAAATTATTGAAAAACTAGTATGCTAATTCTATAGATAAGTGATATGATAGTTTGATTTTTGGTTGGATGCTGTTTTCTCACCATTTTTGTATTCGTGTTACAGGTGTTTGTTTTCAAGGATGCATCTTCATCATGCTAGTTCAAGTATACTTAGTTTAAATTAAGTAATGCCAATCTGGTTTATCGGTATGTTTTACACATTAAAATAAGGAGTGTCGTATTACATCTCTCTTTGTAAATAAAAGACCTCGTAACTAACTTCACACCTTTGGTTTTTGGTGTTCAGAATTACTCAACTTCAAGTTTATTTGAAGCTGCCGCCCATGCTTATCCATTCTCTCAATTGCATCTCAGAGACAAGGTACGGGAACACAATTTTCTTCCGGAAAGTTTTCTGAAATGGAAGATGACATACATAACAATAGATATTGTCCATAGATATTCTGGATTCGGCCGTATTCTGACTGGCTTGGCCATATTGTAATCATGAGGGCTACGGTCATATATGAATTTTCTCTCTGAAAAAAAAACAATAGATATTGTTAAGCTAATGGCTAAAAGTAAACATGAACGAGCTTTATCAAACTTTAAACGAGCCAAATATGATGCCTTCCTTATTTGAAAGGAGAATATCTCTTGCAGGCTGGTTTGATAGAGCTAGCTGATGCTGATTTTTAGCGACTAGCACGACCATATCCATTTCGGAATTCTTTTCCACTTTGCCATATTTTGGGGTTTTTATTTCTGGTGAAAGAAATTGTGTTGAGAGGTTTAGTACTTTTTCATTTCAAGAAATCGTTCCCCAACTAGCTCTTAGGTTTACATAATTTTGCTCAAAATTAAATAAAAAAACGTGTCGAAACACCTTGTCATTCACACGAAAAGTGAAATATGTTAAAACATTTGATATACGTTGAGACATTTCAAAAGCATATGCGGCAGCTTCAGATAAGTTTTAAGTTGAGGAATTCTGAACACCAAAAAAATCAAACATGTAAAGTTCGTTACGGATCTCTCTTAGAAACACCTTGTCATTCACACGAAAAGTGAAATATGTTAAAACATTTGATATACGTTGAGACATTTCAAAAGCATATGCGGCAGCTTCAGATAAGTTTTAAGGTGAGGAATTCTGAACACCAAAAAAATCAAAGATGTAAAGTTCGTTACGGATCTCTCTTATTTATAAAAAAAATGTAATACCACTGTAACATCCCTAAATAACTGGGTGTAAAATTATACAATTGAGTAATTTTTAAAAAAGAGTTACGAATCAGTTCAAAAAATGATTCTTGATTTCTGCTAATTTGGAATAAGGATGCACATATAGACTTAACCACTACTCAGAATGCAGAGGAGGTTAGGAACATTCATCGTGATATCGAGTGAGGCCTTGTGGAAGGGAGTAGTCTTTAACGCGACTTTTTGAAAGCTTTTCCGGCGATTTTTTCCGGTGAAAATTCGGCAGTAATTTATTGGAATCCAAGTTTGATAGCTAATTTCTGCACAATGAAACCGTCCCAGGGGTTTTTCAGGGTGCTGAATCCGAATATGCAGTTAAAAAACCATTTTAACTGCAACAAATCATGATTTCATCTCAATTTCTTCCGCCGGATTCCGTCACCGGAATCTCAAAAAGTCGCATTATAGACAACTCCTTGTGGAAGTTGAAGTAATTACATTCATCTTCAGGGCATCTGTATCTGATGCCATAGCGGGGTTCTCTGCAACCGTCACATTGATATTGGGCAGCGACCTGTTCAAGGAAGTAAGGGGCGCCATGTAAAAAGTGTCTAGTCACATTGTGCGCCATACTGTTCTAGTTTTCTGTCAAATGCCCAATACAGAAGAGCGACGCGTTTCTGGTTTTCCAACTAAAGAAAGCTCAGATACAATGTGGCTTTAAATTTTCTGGGTTGCCATTCACCACATGGCATGAGGACTTTTCAGTTCGTCTCCTCCCGCGCCTCAGAGGTGAGCGGTGGCCATAGGGATTGTGGAGAGCTGAGAGGTCATGTTGGATCCAGGGCTCTCCAGCTCACCGAAAAGTAATTCGAGCGCCGCGCATTGTTCTATTATTTCAATGGAAGCATGGAGTGAGCCACTGAAGAGATGAGTATCTATGCCAATTCTTGGTAGTGTTAGCATTTGAAAAGAATATATGTTTATTTTGGACATAGAAATAGCTATATTTTGGGTAAGGATAACCCATATTCAAACAATAGTTATTGCATTTATGGAAAAGAGGATGCATATAAAAGAAAAGTATTTTAATGCATGCAATAAAAGAATGATTTTTTTATAGGTTTTCTTGGTAAAGAAAATGTGTTAATGCATGTACTTAAAGATTGATTATTTTGTATGTTTTCTTGGTAAAGAAAATAGGTAGCTCCTCTTAGAAAGACTCTCTTAGAAAGACTACATGTGAGTCTTGTGTGTGAAATGCTTGTCTCTTGTCATTTTCTTGGAATAAAATCTTTGCTAAATATAGCCAAAATATTTTCTTGAGACAAGAAGATGCTATATTTTCTTGAGACAAGAAGATGAGGCAGATTAGGCATATAAACGTCCTGAGGACATAGCGTGAAAAGTGGCCAAGTTTTCTTGAATTAAAATATGTATTTTTATTTAATAAAAGTTTCTTGAAAAAGATATATATGCTAATTGCATTATGATTCTAGCTAGTTTCTAAGTTTCTAGTGAAATAATTATGCATTACATGCATGATAGAAATAGCTAAAGATGTGCTTCTAGGCACATAGATATTCATTTCTAACTTTCTTGAAGAAAGAGTATATTATATATATACATAAATATAATTTCATTTTAGAAAAGTGTGCATACTTCATGTATGAAAATGATGGCTTTTATGAGAAGATCTCTTGAAACAAAAATAGAGTTTCCTATTTTTGAAAGACATATGAATAGTGTTCATATCATATCAAGAATCCATACTCGTTTCATGAAAAGATTATGTGCATTGAAGTAAAAATAATTGTGTTAGGAAGAACACATGTTGCATGCACATAAGGGTAGCTATTGTGACTGTAGAAGTATGATTTTGTGTGTACGTAGAGAAAGTGATTATGTTAACTTTCTTGAAAATAATAATCTCTTGAAAAGTTTGTCTTGTTAGATGAGTTGTGTTGATTTATTGATTTTTGGTGCAAAAATGGTAAGCTAACCTTGTTATTGTTTCTTGATTTTTATGCATAAAGATGGGTATCCCCAATATTTTCTTGAAAGAGAAAGCATGAGAAACTTACTTACAGGAAGATAAACAAATGGGGTTATAATGACTTCCTGTAAGAAAGAAGTATGTGATTTGTTACATGAAATGATGGTAATATTCTAATGAAGGGAATACGTGTTGCATACATTAAAGAAGTGATATTATGGTAAGTTAATGAATGCACAAAGAATAGCCATTGTGATATAAGAGTTATGTTCTTTGTATGATAGAGAGACTATGTTGAGTTCTCGAAAAAATAACTATGTGAAAAGAATATATGTTCTCAAGCATAGAAACAACAGTTTATTACATGTATGAAGATATAACGATTATGTTATACATGTTAGTAGAACTAATGAGTTAGATATCTTAAAGAGAATTATGCATTAGTGTGAATAAACATTGTGGTGGTAAGACAATATTTACTTGAGTATATGTACCAGTTAAATAGTATGTCATGCTTGCTCATGCATATGAGTAGATGTTAAAGAATCTCTTTTAGGGGTTGATTATTGATTCATTAATATGGTATCTAATCTTGTTGCCAAAGCTTGTTGACGACAACATTGACAGGAAACGATGGCGGTTGGTGCCAAAGAAAAGTGATGTTTAACATTGTGGCAGGAAAAGGATTAATGGTCCATGCAGATGAGTTCGAGTTGCAGGATCATCCATTGCTAGAACAATCATGCCGCAAAGAATGTTGCATGTGGCGGTACGTAAGAAAATGGTTTCATGGAAAATGTATTAGCTTTTAGCTGCTTATGTGACAACTTAATGATAATTCATTGTAATGATTTTATAACAATGGTTAAGGGATGGAATCTATTGTAACCCATTGAGTGAAGGGTGAAAACCCTCATGAGCGTTTAATAATAAGATTAAACGTTTGCTGGTTTTCACCCTATGGGGTTTCTAGGGTATATCGGTGTTCAATGGTGTGATTGCCTTTTGTGTCAGTTGGATGATGTTGAATCCTTGATGATGATGTTTCTTTATTTGATGTGATAATCATAATGTCCTAGTACGTGATTATTTAATATGGTTAAGGAAAATCATAAAATGGGCAAAAGGTTCATGTACTAATGAACATCATATCTAATGGTTAATAAGGAATGTGGAGTTGTGAATTGGATTATTACTTGTGGGTAATTTGTATAAAAAATTCTAACTCCTTGCTTTTACATGCGAGGTTACTAAGGTATGTGACAACAACTCTCTATATTGTTATATTGAAATATATTCATAAAATGGTAACTATATATATTTCTCTATATAAAAAAAATACTATTCAAATTATGTATTATAAATCAATGTCTATACTACTATATGCATTACAACTTCACCGTAACTTGAATACTAAATATTATTAAAAATATAAAACTTTAAACTTGAATGTTAAATATAATTAAAAATATAAAACTTTGGTGTTAAAAAATATAAATATGAAATTATATATATATCTTCTTTAAATTTAATATAATTATGATTATGTAATAAAAAATAAAAATATAAATAAAATTTTCAACTTTCATTTCAATTTAAATATTAAAAATATTGAAACAAAAATATCACTTTTTTAATTTTAATTTTTTAAAATAAGTATGTTACATTTCACTTTAGAAAATTAGAAATACATGATAAATATAAACATGTTTATAGCCATACAGAACCCTTATCAAACAAACAAAAGGACTCAAAACAACAACCTATTATTATAATGACCTTCAAGCATAGGATCAAAAAACCATGATTCCAAGCGACCTAAAACCATCACATGTTTGGGCACCAAAGAATACATATGCCACTGTGAATAAAAGAGATACAGAGTTGTCCAGAACCTTGCATAAAATTCATATTATATCCCCATTGCAATGAAGATCAACAATTAAAGAACCAAAAGAAACTAGAGACATCAACTTCATCAAATAAGCTTTAAGAATCCACATTCTAGAGTCCAAGCTAAATTAGGGTAACATGCAATGCTCCAAATTAAAATCATTTCATCCAAACATGAGTCAAAACCACCAACATTTTGAAAAGCCATTGAAACTCCATGCACCATGAAACCACCAACATATCAAAAAACCCACTATAACCCAATAGGCCGCCCAAAATAAACCAAACCAAAATAACATTGTAAAAAATGAACCATAAAATTAAAAAATCAGTTTATATAGAAATAGAATATATGTTTGTATTATAAAAATAATTTAATATAATATAACTATTCGGGAAGGTTACTAAACTTATTTACATATAACCAACCTAGATTTATAACTTCAGATCTACCTAGGTTCCACTGGATGGTTACTAAAACTATTCACATATAACCAACCTAGATTCATAAGTTCATATTTTCCTAGGTTTGAGAGGGATCAAATATCTTGGGATGTAAACATCTTTCAGAGTGAAAAGAGATTTGATCCCTCCATAGGCTTGGTATATCCAGAGTTAATATCGATCTAAGTTGGTTTAATTTCCCCTTTAAATAGGCTATATTCCACATCAATACCATGGCTCAATACCATGGATTCTCATACCATCAGTGGATACCATGGATTTTTTTATTTTAATGTTATTTTTTATTATTTCTATTTTTATTTTCATCGACTTAAAATGTTTAAATTTCATTACATTACTGTGCAAAGAGACGCTCCCCAGATAGTATGGAAGAGATGTTGGTCTATCCTATTAGTTATGTAAACATTTTGACTTGGTCAAATTACCCAAAAATAAAAATATAATAAAATAACAAACATTTTTACTCTCTCAAAATAAAATAAAATAATAAAAGTAAATAAATTCATGGTATTGTCCCATGGTATTTATGTGAAATGCATTATTTTGACTCTAAAAAATGTTTGCATCTCAAGAGATTCCATCTTTCCATACTTAAGATGGATCTAAGCTAGTTTTACACATCTCTATCATATTTTGATTTTAATTTTAAATTTATTTTGACCGAGTCAAAATGTTTAGATTACATCACAATACTTTACACATCTCTATATTTATATCTTACTCTACAGTAAAGAATCAACATTCATAAAATAAATATTTCATAACATATCCAATAACTTACATTTTTTCATTGGTTTGTATAGAATAAATCCTAAAAAAATAAAAATTTTAATATCTCATCCTAAATAATCTTTTAAAAACATGAGTTTAAGTTGTTTAATGTATAGAATTCTAGTGGCCTACATATTTTTCAGGTGTCGAATCCATTTATGCATTCAAAAATGTATTTTAAACAACAAAAAAATTACATATTTCGGTTGAAAGGGCTATTTGTTTCTAAAAGTTAGGATATATATATATATATATATATATATATATATATATATATATATATATATATATATAAATGAAAGTTGGCTTTTGGGAATTTGGTATTGATGAATCATGCTATGATATGGATATTTATAATATCCTTGTTAAAAATCTTAGTATATTGTAAGTATTAAGTTTTTATGTACTTATTAATGAAATTCAAATATGGTTACAAAATTATTATTTTAATTTATATGGTAAAATAGATTATAATCTATAAGTATAATTTATATCTTATATGTAGTCTAACTTATAGATGAAATGACCTCACTATTTTCTAGTTAACTTATAGATGAAATGACCTCACTATTTTCTAGTTAATTTTAATAAAAATCTGACAAAGATTTTAAAAAACTTGAGTTTAAAGGGTGTAGATATATCTCAAAAGTAATTATAATTTTTTTCTTTTAGATTTAATTAAAAAATATTATAGCTTTTTTTGTAAGTTTGGTAGGACTTACCAGATTTTCGTGTTTACACGTCCATTATTCACCCCGTTTGGGGGGAGAGTAGAACAAGATTTGAACCCAAGACTTCCGGTTCGGTGATACTTGAACCCAAGACTTTCCGTCTGGTGAGACTTCATTTCACCCCGTTTGGGGGGAGAGTAGAACAAGATTTGAACCCAAGACTTCCGGTTCGGTGATACTTGAACCCAAGACTTTCGGTCTGGTGAGACTTCATTTCCATGGCCACGACCACTGCCACTTGAGCTACCCTAGGTGGACAAAAAAAAATGTTATAAAATTAAATTCAAATAAAATATTTATAAAATATTTTGTTTGTGAAATGAAAGGTGGTTTTTGGGCATATGGTATTGATGAGCTATGGTATTGGCCCATGGTATTGTAACAAATCCTATTTACAGGTTAATAATTTCTGTGATAAACTGAGCTTGAATATCCATAACTAAATCCATATGATAATAAAACATAAATTAGTAAAAAAAAATTAGCCCAAATATCACTTCTTTGAAGTGGTTTTCTTTTCCAACATTTTAAAACTCAAAATCAGAATCAAGTTTTATCCTCTAATTTTGTTAGTCAACTCGAATTTAAGGCAACTTTTTTTTCCAACAAATCTTTCCCAGGCATATGCTTACTATTTAGAAAATACTATATGCAGTCAAATAACATAGACTCTCTCATATCCCTAAAATTTAAAAGTTGATATATATAATTTTTTTAACTTTTCAAGTTTGGTATTCTAAACCAATATCTTACTACTGTATACAGTAAAAGATAATTATATATCAATATCTTTACTGCAATATACAATAAATACGGATAATAAATATAAATAATTGTATATTTAAATTTTAATATATTATATATTATAGTTGAATAATTTTTTAAATTTAATATTTATAGTTTTTAAATTAAAAATTGTCACATGTATTTGAAATTTGAATTTGAATTTAAATGGGATAATTTTGAATTATAATTTATATTTAATTTATTAAATATATGCATGAATGTATGGTGGTGATTTTTATGTGTGACACATGGAGTTTTGTAATTTTCAATTAGCCTTAATTGTTATCGTAAATTTTCCTAATCTAACCACTTTTTTTTGTGGCTAATGTCAGTGAAGCAAGTGGCATATTTTTCTATAACAAGATTTTTTATGAAGGACGAATAGAGACCAACAAAACCAGAATCAAATTGACCACATATGAAAATGAAGAACACCCAAAGAAGGATAGAGACCAACAAAACCAGAATCAACCAACCAACCACACATGAAAACGAAGAACGGGGAGTTGCTTTCCCAAACCAACTATAGACATAAGTTTGAGGTCAAATCGAATTTGATTGGTAAGTACATGCACTACATGTAGGATCATGTGCTTATAGGAAAGTTTATGAGCATTTGGAAATTAAAAAAAGCCTTATCCCACTCGAAATGGAAAACTAAAGTCCATATTAAGCTTCAGCTAAGAGGAAAGGGCTTTTTTACTATTGTCTTCACTAGTTTAGAAGATCAGAATCGAGCATTCGAGAATGGGTCATATCTTTTTAATTTAGCTAGGATCTGTGTTCAATTCTAAAATAAGCATTTTGTTCCTGAGAAGGAGGATCTCATGGTAGCCCCTGTATCAATACGGTTTGTACTCATTACCATGGGAGTTTTGGGAATTCTCTTATGAATTTTGTTAAAATATCTGAAGAAACAATGCAAGCGAGATATATATCCTATACCCTCATATGTGTGTATATAAACATTTATAAGCCTCTACCAAAATCCCTAAATATTTATGACCAAGATGATCTATGGAAGCAGACACTTGATTATGAGAAGATTCATTTTCATTACTGAAGGTGTCATGAATATGGGAACAACTTCCCCTGGTAACCCTAAAGGAAACCCCTTAATCATCCCCAAATCAATCTAATTATGGATTTATTGTGGTTGAGTTGAATCATCGTAATCCTAACCCCCCCTTACATCAAAATTCTCTAGAGAAGAAAGGAGTAGAAGCAAATCATTATGGGCCATTTTCTTCCCTATACTTTTTTAACCCTAACACTCTCGAGTAGTCGTATGACATTAAAATGAAAGATCCATTATGTCCCCCTCTCCTCCTTGGATGTGCCCCTATCCTCGATGGTAATTTCGACACCATTGCTTGTAACCCGAACATCCTCCAACCAACCCCCACTAAAATCTTAACCCAAAATTCCTTCCCCCCCCCACCAATCATTCTTCACATTGTGCCTAAGGGAGATGAATTTCTTCTAGATCAAGCTAAGAATATGGATTTGGATGCAGTTAATTTTTTAGAAATAGCAAAAGCATGGAAATGTAAATATCCTTTCACCCTACCAAAGCGTCATGTTTGTTTACTAGGTTGAGCTTGATTAAAGTATAAACATGTAGCAACAAATCAAAATTTGCAGTTGGTAGTAATGGACCATTGGGGGTCCAAATGCACTTGTTAAAATACATAGAAAATCCACATAGGGAGGAGAAGAAAAAATTTCATAACAACAACTTATAGTTGTTGGATGAATCGGGAGGCACAGTTCTTAATTCAAGACGAGTTAGGGTTATCATGGAAGCGCTCCATGCATCCAACAAGTCTTAAACATGAAAGTAGTCTCCTGGAATATGAGGAGCCTTAGTATTGAAGGAAAAAAAAGGCTCCTGAGAAATAAATGGGTTAGAGAGAAACCACCGATAATAATGATGCAGGAAACAAAAATTTTAGTTGAGGTTTTTTCTAGAATAACTTGTAACTGGAGTTGGAAATGCCAAGTAGTGGAAATATATGCCCAAGAGTACGATGGAGGTATGGCCATTATTTTCAATGATCAAGATATTTGAGTCACCAACATGTTTGATACACTTTTCATTTTGACCATACAGTTTCAGTTAGTTGAATCTAAGGAATATTGTCATCTTTCTAATGTTTATCGCCTTAATGTTCAAAATGACAAATCAATATTTCTAAAATCTATTGTCTAGAATGACACCCTAATATCTCCCTCTTCGTGGATAATTGGGGGATATTTAAACATTATTAATTCATTCCCTGATAAGAAAGGTGGAATTCAAAGGCTGGAGATAGATGCAACATTGTTTTTTGAAGCAATCCATTCATCATGCCTTATTGAGGTGGAAATAAACAATGACATTTATACTTGGAATAATTGGAGAGGAAGCCGGCAGCCAGTGGCATCAAATTTGGGTCGATTCTTAATTTATAAGAATAAGTTGGGACGTGTTTATTGAATACTATATACTCCTCATCCATGGGTCAAGTCATTGGTCCATATGCCTCAATATTGATTTTCAAAACATGTCCTTGCAATTGTCCATTTAGATTTGAGAAATTTTGCATTGTCATCCATATTTCCACTCTAATATTCAGTAGTGATGAGAGGATCTAGAGAAACTAGATGGATCATCTATGTTCACCTTATATAAAAACTTGAAACACATCAAATGGAAACTAAAAGGGTGGAATAAGGGGTAGTTTGGCAACATCATGGAAGAAAAAAGAAAATTGGAACAAAAAATTGGGAGGGATCCAACATGAGGCTATATTATACAGCAGATATGAGAATCTAATCAAGGTTGAGGCATAAACTATGAAGGAACTTAAAGAATGAAGGAAGCATGGAGAAATTTTGTGGAAATAAATGTCCCACATCCAGTGGCTAAAAGAGTGGGGAAAAACAACTTTCTTCCATAAATAAATGCTACAACATAGATACCATAGTAAAATATCCTTATTGAAAGGGCCCAAAGGAAGAATATTAGAAACTCATTAGTAGATATCTTAGGAGTTGGTCTAGTTTTTTCATAAAATTATTTCTAAGCCTACAATCAACAAATGAAGGGAAATCTAATAGATAACTTGAAATATTTCATAGATAATCACAGCTAAACATAATGAGGCACTACTCAAAAATAGTTATTATGAAAAAGGTTAAACCATGATCAAGGCCATGCCCCATAATAAAGCTCCAAAGCCAGATGGGTTCACTACCAAAAATTTTCAATCTTGTTGGCTAGTAATAGGAGAAGAAGTTTGGAAAGTAATGGAGGAATAGAGACATCCTAGACCTATACTAAGATCTCTTGATGCCACCTTCATATCACTATTTCCAAAGAAAGATAAGGTGGAGGACCCAAACAATTACAACCCTATTGCACTTTGCAATGTCATTTATAAAATTACCACCAAGATAATAGATAATAAACCCAAGTCATTCATTCCCAATACCACCTCTCTATAATATATAGATTTCACAGAAGGAAGATAAATTCTATATGGTATCATGGTTTCACATGTAGCCATCCATTTGTAAAAATCATAATGAAATTGGGAAGCATGATCAAACAAGAGATATCAAAAGCCTATGATGAAATCAATTGGGAATTTTTATGTAGCATCTCGAGGGCCCTTAGTTTTGCAGGTGATTATATCGATTGGATTTACAATCTTATATCTTCAGCCACCTTCTCGATTGTAGTCAATGGTTCTCTATTCCCTCCTTTCCAATCGTCTCAAGGGATACAACAAGGAGATCCTTTGTCTCCATTTCTCTTTATTTTATCAATAGAGAGTTTGGGATTATCCTTGAAGGTAACAATAGCTAAGCATAGGATTAAAGGTCTATGGCTATATGGGGAAGGATTTTCCTCTTGCCCCCTAGCATTTTGGATTAGAGGAAATTTTAGCCTAAAAGTTCCTACAATTTTTTCATATAATTTCCATGTCATAATATCTAAACTAATAAAATCCTTTAAATTTAAATGAGATGCATATAAATATTTTGGAGGGAAAAGAAGAAAACTACTTTTTTTAATTATATTTTTGTCCTGTATCCTGATAGGTTTGCTCAGATTTCAACTGTAGATGCAGAATTGAATTCCATATCCAACGAGTGTCTACATTTAAAATTTGAGTAAACATGTAAGGAGATAAGCAGAAAATACAATAAAAAAAAATTATTTTCTTCTTTTCCCTCCGAAATTTATAAATCTTATTTTATTATTTTAACTCTTATTTTATTATTTTTGCTTAAGAGGCCACTTTTAGGTTGAACTTTCCTCTGATGTTGATAATATCATGGGACTAGGTACCCTAATGGTGCATAAACCCATGCCTTCAATCATATATTGGACCAATTCTCCAATGCATCAAGTATGGAAACTAATAGAACTAAATATCAAACCTTTTTATTTATTACCCCTATGGTAGTTCAAAGACATGTGGTATGTATCCTAGAAATCCATATCAGTAAGCTTCCACCTAAGTACCTAGGTGCTTCTTTGGTGGAAATATTGCTGAAATGGAGCCTATGGGAACAACTATTCACTAAATTTCATAACCAATTGATGAGTTGAATGTTTAAACCTCTGAAATTTGTAGGCCAAGTAGCACTCCTTAAATCTATCCTTGAAGCCCTACCTATATATGTTTGTTTAGCTATGATGGATTTTTCATCCATCATGAGTTTTGTAGAATTCAAAGATATTTTCTTTTGGGAGGTTCGTGACTGGAAAATAAATTTCCTTTAGTGGCATGGGATAAGATCTACAAACCAAAAATCAAGCGAGGACAAGGATTACACTATCTCTATATCATGGAAATAGTATTGTGTGCAAAGATCTGGTGGAGATGTCTCTAAGGAGGGATGGAACTATCAAAAGAATATGGAAGTGTAAATATGCACCACAAGAATCTCAACAACATTTGATAAGAATGAACACGTAAACCCCGTGGACCTTGGCAAAGAAAGGTACTAGTTTTATTCAAAAGCATTGTTTTTGGAAAATAAAAATAGATGCACGACTTTATTTGTGCTGGCTAGTGGTAGCAACTAGCCGAGTTGGAGGACCAAATTGAGCTATATATTTTAAGGAAATAAATGCTATCCCAAGGTAGAGTAAATATGGTACACTACTAGACAGAGGATGTAGCAGAGCAATGATGTCGTTAATGGATCCCTTAAGAGAATTTGTATCATAAACCAGATAGTGAAGTGTGCAAGAATTTATAGATAAATCTATAAAATAGAAAGGTCCTACTATCCAAGCAAGAGTATAAATTAAAATGGGGGTACAAATACAAGGTTACTTCCTTTACCAGTGAAGCCTATCAACTAGAGGAAGGACATCATGATCTGCCTGTGGAATAGGTCTGGTCTAAAATATGGAAGCAATGTTCGTGGCCATATATATATATATATGTGTGTGTGTGTGTGTGTGTGTGTGTGTGTGTGGTTTCTAATGAAAAATAAGCCATTAACATGGGAGGATATTCAAAGGAAAAAATGCCAGCTTCCTACTCTATCTGTTGAACTCTAAGAATCTAGAGCATTTATTTAATTCTTGTTCCTACTATGGGAGTCTGTGGAATAAATTTAAGGATTATTTCTTGAAAATAAATAGAGATCCTGAGAGTATTTCAAATACCATTGTTATTTGGTGCTCTCAATCCTTCCTTAATTTCATCTGCAACCATATATAAATATTTTCCCCTTGATTCCTTATTTAGGGGATCTAGAAATAATGGAATTGATAATTTTTCAAAAGTTGGGAAATTCCCTCCAACTCCATAAGGAGCTCCTTTATAATTAAAGTGGAGGGATTTTTTCCTTGCAATCTCATGGTCCCCTTAATATTAGAAGGCCTCAAGAACAAAAGTGAGAATATTGCATGGGTGTTTTCGTCACCCCCCTGAGACAGTCCCTATCTACCCCATGCTATGCCCCTATATTTGGTCCTATTAGTTGGCTTCCTCCCCCAACTTCCTTCCTGAAATTGAACTTTGATCGAGGTACCAAAGGTAATATAGTCCCAATGGGATATGAGGGAATAATCAAATATCAACCAGGAATGCTAGTCTACATATGTTCAGGAATAATTAGTGTCAACAATAATAATGCAACATAACTTATGGGTCTTTGAATTGGTTTGGAGTATTTCCATCGCTCAATGATTCACCAAGTTATTGGTGGAAGCACACTCAAAAATCATGATAAATATGCTCTAAAAGCTTCATTCAGGTACCCATATCTATAAAGTCTCATTGAGCTAGAGATTAAAATATCCCTTGGAGTAGGTATCCTCACTTATATCATGTATTCTAGTTCTTATTTCATTGCACGTTTGATGAACGAGGAATACAATTATTGATTTGGTTGTGAACAATGGATGCCTTGAGTCTACTCCACGATTGGCATCATCCTGGAACCTTCTATGAGAATCTTCTCTAAAGGTTTCATGTTGGAAGTGGGCATATAAACAATGCCCAACCTAGGATGGGGTGATGATTGAGAATGAGGAGGGAGGTGGGTTTCCATTGCCCCACCAGGCTAATGAGCTGGGGATCATGGAAACACGCCATTGGTGAGACTAAATACAGGCATGTGCGACATTTATTATTCATTCCTATGATATAATGGAGAGGTGGTGGAAGGAATAAGGTGGTAAGTCTTGATAGTTAATGCATGTAGAGCATGCGAGCACTCTGAATAATATCACATAGTTCTTTCCTTGGGAATTCACAGAGCTCATGGTTGTGGGTAGGGGTCAACAATCTTTGACAAGGAAAGTCAATTAAATTGTGGAGCTTGGGAATGAACTATTGTGGGCCTAGGATAGTCATGAAATACCATGATGTGTAGTGAAACAAAACTCCTATTTGATTTCATGTCAAGGAGAGGTTGCATCCTTCTTCCTAAATATGTGTCTTCATTTGGAAATAGGTAATTTGTGTGGTGCTTCAATATTAGCTTTTTTTAGTTAATTTGGCTATCTTTTGGGGTGGTCAATGGGGAATTTGGACAATGAAGGAATTCAATGATGTTTCTATCTTATTGATGGATCAACCATGAAAGGCCATGTTATGCAGTGAAGCCAAAATCCCATTTGCATGCATGTCAAGGAGTGGAAAAATCCTACTTCCAAACTTAATTGCTT
This sequence comes from Pinus tabuliformis, assembly GCA_031772625.1. Classification (NCBI taxonomy): domain Eukaryota; kingdom Viridiplantae; phylum Streptophyta; class Pinopsida; order Pinales; family Pinaceae; genus Pinus; species Pinus tabuliformis. The sequence continues at coordinate 192,638,271 of CM062816.1, forward strand.
CATTTGGAAATAGGTAATTTCGTGTAGTGCCTCAATATTGGATTTTTTTTGGCTAATTTGGTTATCTTGCAGGGTGGGAAATGAGGAATTTCAACAAGGAATGATTTTAGTGTTGTTTCCATATTGTTTTTAATATTTGATTCAAAGTCATCCCTCATCCCTTCTTCTTGTTTGGTGGATTTTGGTATTAGTCTTGGGTCTTGTTACATGTCATAAGTGGTGTCTATTCTTTTCAGTCTACAATTTTTGTCCATTTATTCTTTTTAGGTGTGTTTCTATGAAATATTGGTGTTCTTTGTGGGTTGGTAGTTATCCTATTGCATGGTGCTCAATGGCATACTAGTGGTTGAGGGTATCTAGCTATTTTAATTATTGTGCATTTTCTACCTAGCTCGCTCCTCCAATTCCTTTCTTTTCTCAGGGCTATGTTTTAGTGCTAGAGTGGTGTTGTTGGAGGTTGTACCAACGACCTCGGGCTTAGTGGTGTATTGGAATTCAATGGAAAGGGAAATCTGGTCATGTCTTTAGTTATGTACCACCCTTCCTATTAGTATCTTATCCTTGATAGATTGTGGTTGGTGGGGGGAGGGAATTTGTATGCTGGGGGAAATTAAGTCATTCCTTCTCTTATGTTTCATTGTCTCAGATCTCCTACTAGCGAGTCCCCATGCTATTCAACAAGTGGCTTCTAGTACTAGCAGTTTGTGGTAATAACTTTCCTTTAGTGCTCTTCTCAAATAGATTGGGACATGGTTTGAACCTAGATATATAGTTTCTTGGTCTACCACGTTATGCCACTTGGATTGAGTTATAAATGGAGTTATTGTTAATACCACCAGGGCCACACTCATTTTCGCTATCAGATAGAGGAGTTTTTTCTCTTGCTACTACGAGCTCACACTAACCCATGTACAAGAAGAACTATCCTAGGTAGAGGGGGAAGTCTCTCCTTATAGGAACTCCCTCTCAGACACAAAGGTTTTGACTGAGTGGGATAATTGGATATTAGATATAGGGCACATGGGGCGTTTTCTCAACCAATATATCCAGATGGTGGATCTTTACTAGAAAATGAAGTTTCTCTTGGGACAGACTCTTTCGGATTGTCATGAGATGCACATTGACATTCTTGACTCTTTTGAACACCCACACATACACTTGTGGTATCTAGATTAAAGGATGGAGAAGATCAAACAACACCTCAACATTCCCCCAACTAGAGGTAGAGCATCCACAGACCCAAAAATTCCCATCTCGGTTGCAAGGTCGGAGTATGATCCATCAACTTGGCAATGATTTGATTTGATTTGGAAACTATCTTTGTGCAAGGCCAATTAGACTTCTTGGTTGTATCCTAGTTAATTTTATTTCCTATAGCTCTCAATTGTCACTTTCCTCTCCTCCTTAATGAGAGTCTATTTCTCGATATGGTTTGGTCTCCCTTGTTAGAGACTAACTTTACTTTTGTAGTCTATGTAAATAGCAATTTTGATAGTTAATAGAATTCACCCACAAAATGTGTAATTTAAATTCAATTTATAATTAAATATAAATGCACAAAGACAAAAAAACTAATAAAAAATTTTACTTCGACTTCAAAATATAAATTTCAAACTAAAAAAATATATATAAATATTAAATAATATTTATATTCAATATACACTTTATATTTAACATAATTATAATTATACAAACACAAATAAAAAAGATAAATATTGTTTTATATGGACATTAAATGATATAAACACAAAAACCAAAAGATCACTCTTTCCAAAACCAAAATGTTCCTTAAATAGCTATCTTTTTAAACTCAACTTATATAAAAATATAATTTATATTTGTATTATAAAATAAATTAATATAGTATAACTATTGAAGAAGGAGTTGAGCTTGAGCAGTAGAGGTGCATATTGTGTTTTTAAAAGTGGTGGGTTCAAATCTCTAGAAAGATACTCTATTTAGTGAAAATTGTGAAAACATCCATACAAACATTATATATATATATATATATATATATATATATATAAAATAAAATTTCTAACACATGATTATAACTACCAAAGACTAAAAATTCTTGTTAATTTTTATTTATTTTTAAATATTTTTTGATCGAAAATATGAAAAAGAGTATAGTTATTGAGAAAGTAGAGATATGATAAAATTATAGTACCAAAAAACTAATAACTCTTCTACTAACATAGACAGATGATTACAAAATACATCTAAAAAGTTACCAATAAAAGGAGCATAACAGAAAAATCATTTATTCCAAAATAAGACCGCGATATATTCTCATTAATATAAAGTAATTAATCCATACAAATTATAAAAATTGTGAAATGATCCATACGAACAAGTTTTAGTAAATATCCCATAACCATTATATATATCTTATTAAAATTATTTATATATAATAATCCATAACAAATATTTATATCTTACTCTTACCTGTAATAAAAAATAAAATAAAAATTTTAAATGTTAAAAACACTAAACCACTGAAACAAAAATATCACTTTCTACTATACTAAAACTTCTAATTTAAATAACTCTCTTTAGAATCAAGTCATATAAAAATATAATATATATATACTTTAAAATAAACTAACATCACTAAAGGTTATCAAAATAATTTACCTATAATATAATAACTTACAACAAATATTTATATTCGATTCTAACCAACAACGTACTGCTCCCATGGTTTTCATATGATAAGTCCCAAAGATTCTTGTGAATTATATCTTAAAAACAAATCATTGAAAATATGAAAAAGAGTATAATTACTCATAAAACAAAGGCACCGATACTTTTCTTTTGTAAAAAAAATCTTAAAACTAGAGTACCAAAAACCTACCACCTCATTTACCAATATGCACTCAGGATTACAAAATACATCTAAAAAGTGATGATTACAAAATACATCTAAAAAGTGACCAGTAGAAAGAGCACAACAGAAAAATCATCTACTCGAGAATAAATTCTTGAAACCCCAAAAGGTGGTCATTAATATAAAGCAGTTAATCACCCGAGGAAGGATGTAATTAACCAAAAAACATCCCAAATTTCCTATAAAAAAAAAGGTGCTTGAAGTCTACCCGTTTCTTCCAAAATATGAATCCTTTAGCTTAAGAAAGTGCCTTCTCTGAGAGTTTATAAAAAATCTCATTCCATTTTCTATAGATATGATTAAATATCAAAACCTGTAAATTATTCTTTAACCTATTAATCCTCACCATCCAACCCATAAGATCAATCCCCTAGAATCTATTTTTACCCAGTAGTTATTCAATTACTATTTGAGAATCGCCATATACCTGCATATCATCAGTTTTCAAAGTGTTGACAGCAAAATAAGTATCCAACATCCTAAAATTTCATCTTTGGTGTTAGACCCTTGACCATCGTTTAGCCAAACAAAGTACTGGACTTTATGAATGAATCTAACTAGCACTCCAACCCTGTAGATACCCCCTTGTTGAGCCCCATCAAAAAATATTTCTACACTTCCTGTGGAAATAGGAAACAAAGAGGAAGTTTTCTAGGTTTTACTCCTTTCAGCTTTTAAATATTCAGAAAAAAAAATAATAATAATAAAAAAAAATAAAAAAAAATATGATAACACAACAAAGACAAGGGAGGAACTTTATCTTCAAAAACCATCTTATTTCTAAATTTCCAAATTCCCCATGCAACGAAGAAAGGAAGAGATTTCCACAAAGCATTAAATTTTTTCCACCAAAGTAAATAGATATGTAAGCTTCCCAATGAACCTACATCAATGATATTAAAAGATTCACCAATATAATTCCACACAATCTGAGAAAATTGACATTAGCAAAATAAATGCACAATTGTTTCCTCATTTTGTCTACACAACAAACATATATTGAGACCACTAAAAACCATTTTTAATAGATTATCCCACATTAAAATATTACCTTATAACGTCAACCATCCAAAGAAACAAAGTTTCAAAGGTATTGGCCACTTCCAGATAGACTTCAACCACCATCGCTCTCTATAGAAACCATATGAACTAACAATCTCCTGATAAGCTAAACTTGCTATAATTTGACCTATACTGGAATTCCATCTCCATACAAGAGAATTCGCTACATCTTTTAGGAAAATTCCTGCTATTCTCAATTTCTCAAAAAAAGTGTCCCATTCAAATGCACTATTCTTGTTAATCCTATATCCTCAACAAACAACCAGTAACCATTCTCAAAGTCGAATTCATAACACTTGTAAAACTAACACATGAATAATTTCCCCTGTCAATTTAGTTGATGAATTAAGTCCTGTAAGAGCCTATAGCAGTGATATCCTCCTATAAATGGATCCTTTCCAATCTTAACCAATCATCCATTCCCTAATTGCCAAGCAACCCGTTGTTTAATTCTAGGGAGCAAAGGTTGCATACTTCTCCAAATATTGGAGGCTTCCTTTTTAGGAACAAATCTATCAGACCATAGAAGATTAGGAAAAAATCTAACTTTTAGATACTTACCAGCAATTATAGAACTCCACCAACCAGATCCCACAATGGCTCTCCACACACTTTTCATTGTCAACGCCTAACTAAACCAAAGAAGATTTCTAATTCCCCAACCCCCATATTCAAACAGAAAAGCGAATTTTTCCCACCGAGCTAAATGATACCCTCCAGAAGTCTTCATGCCAACGCATTGAAAATGAAAAATAGGCTATCTAATTCTATTAAGAGTTTCTTTCACTACCTTTTCCAGTAATATCTAGTATACTGGAATACACACCAACACATACTTTAGCAAAGTAAGCCTACCTCCCAAGGAGAAGCATCTGTAACATGAATTGCTATTATGGTTCACAATTTTCTTATGGAGCCAATTCCAATCCATAATCGAATAACAGTTTGGATTTAGATAGTAACCTAGATAAACAAGCCCAACATCCAACCTCGATTCTTTAAAAGGAAGAACATCTAAAATCTCTGAAATCACTTGCTCAGAAACATTTAAGTGCATAAAGGAGGATTTTGAAGAACTTATATTCATACCTAAAGAACTACATAATAAAGAAAAAATATCTTTATAATATCTCCATTCATTAACATATCCTTCCCCAAACACTAAAACATCATCAACAAATAATAGATGTCCTATGTAAACGATATTTGAAATTTTCACTCCTTTTATTTTACCGCCATCCTTGGCTTTCAAAATCAGCCTACTCAACCCTTCTATGAAAACCAAAAAAAATAGGGGAGACAAAGGAAAACCTTTCCTAAATCCCCTCGAAGATCTTAAAAAAAATATGAAGGATGTCCATTAATGAGCACAACAAAATTTGTCGAAGTTAAACAACCCATAATCCAATTCACCATAGTATGATTCAACCCATTATGAAATAAAATTACCCTCAAAATGTCCCAATCAACCCAAGCATAGGATTTTTCCAAAGCCAATTTTAAAACATAGACCTTCCAATGCTTCACCTTTAAAGAATGAATGGTTTCCCTGAGCATCTCTAATTGCATCATGAATCGATCTACCTAATATAAATCCAAACCGTTCCATTGAAAATTTTGAATAAAGCACCTTTTTTATCATGCTAGCCATAGCTTCTGAAATAATCTTATAAATTGTATTACATAGAGAAATGGGATGATGCTCATTGGTGTTCAAATTTCTTGGGGCGATACTCATTGTAACACCAAAAATATATATGTTGGTGATGATAGATCTCTTAGTGTTGTAGGGACTAGAACTGTTCATCAATATAATGGCCAGTTTAATGATGTATTATGTGTTCCAACCTTATCCTGCAACCTTCTACCTGTATATCAGATAACTCATTCAGGTGGAGATAAAACCGTTGAATTTTCACCTCACGATGTTGTAATTAAGGACCTAAGAGATCCTAGACAGATTTTAGCTACTAGCACTGCTAATGATTCTACAAGGTTGTATAAGTCTAACAACATTGGGTCATCAACTCTTCCCTCTGTATTTGTTGCTCATAATGATGAAGTGAGCAAACTTTGGCATGAGCGATTTGGTCACTTAACTATTGCTCCCCTCAAAATCTATGTAAAGAAAATATGGTGACAGGTCTTCATATGGTATCTTGTAGAGATGGTGTTTATTCCAGATGTGTACTGGGAAAACATCATTTTGATAGTTTTGAAAAACATGCCTCTTAGCATGCCTCAGCCCCTTTACAACTTTGCATAGTGATTTATGTGGTCCACTTCTGGTTGTTTCATTCTTTGTCTACAATTATTTCTTAACTTTCATTGATGATTTCTCCATATGCATTTGGGTATACTTCTTAAAACTCAAGAGTGAAGTATTTAACATGTTCCTGGCCTTTAAGGCCTTTGTTGAGAAACAATCTGGACATCAAATTCTTCAGCTAAGATCTGATAATGGAGGAGAATATGTTAACAAAAAATTCATCAAATTTTGTACTGAGCATGGAATTCAAATGCAACATACTGTTCCATATACTCCACAATAAAATGGTGTAGCTGAAAGTAAGAAGTGCACCTTAAAGGAAATGGCTAATTGTATGCTTCAATCTAAAGGACCTAGTCTTAATTTTTGGGCAAAAGCAATTAAATGTGCAAATTACATAGCAAAATTGCACTCCTACTAAGGTTTTAAAGAATATCACTCGAGAAGAAGCATGGAGTTCAATTAAACCAGATGTAAACTTCACTTTAGTGTTTTTGAAAGTGAAGCATTGGCCCATATTCCAGATGAGAAACATAAAGCTTTAGAACCTAGGAGTGAAAAATGTATTTTTGTTGGATATTATGAAGATGTCAAAGGATATATACTTATTCCACTTAAGTCCAAAAATGTTGTCATTAGAAGAGATGTAAAGTTTTCTGAAAATATATCGACCTACGAGCTTAGTTCGACGGATGTGCCACCTCTCTCTATCCTTCTACTTATGAAAACATTTCTTCTTGAGATGATGACAGCGAGGATGACAAACCTCCCCCACCTTCTCAGGATCCTCCTTCAGCTCCTCAACTTCCAAAATGGGTCAGTGTTACTTGGGATGCAGCAGGTTCTCTTGCAGGTGATCCTACAGATTAGCGACGTACATGTTCTCAGTTTGATAGAGACTCTTCTTTACTGGCTCAAGCTTCAGTGAATTATGATCCTGACACCTTTGTAGAAGCTTCAGGCCATCCAAGTTACGATGCAGCTATGAATGAAGAATATCATTCATTATTGGAAAATAATACATGGGATATTGTTCCTCTCCCAAATGGACGAAAACTTGTTAGATGCAAATGGGTTTAGAGAACCAAGTTTGGACTAGATGGAAAAGTTGATAAACATAAAGCTTGTCTTTCTGCTAATGGTTTTTCACAAGTTGAAGGCATTGAATATACTAAAACCTTCTCCCCTATTGCCAAAATTAACTCTATCCACCTTGTTCTTTCCCTTGCTGCCTCTTTCAAATGGGAAGTCCATCAGATGGATGTTAATCTTCCTTCTTACGTGGGGACTTGCATGAAGAAATATATATGGAATAACCTCCTGGATTATACAAAAATACTCCAACCTTGTATGTTGGCTTAAAAAATCCCTTTATGGTCTCAAGTAGGCCCCTCGGGCTTGGTATGCCAAATAGGATAGCTTTCTTTTAGTTACTGGCTTTTCTAGGTATCATTCTGACAATACTGTCTACACCAAGAAAGTGGCTAAGTCTCTTATAATTCTTATTCTTTATGTTGATGATATTATCCTTACTGGTAGTGATCCCAATCTTATGAACCATGTGAAGCCCAGCGTTAAAAAGAAGTTTGAAATGATAGAATTATGAAACTTTCATTATTTTCTCGGTCTTCAAGTCTTGCAATCCAAGGAAGTTATTTCCCTTTCCTAGTCCAAGTATGCATGTGATCTTCTATGCCACTTTAACATGGAAGACTGTAAGCTAGCCCCTTCTCCCTTTTAGTCTGGAGCCAAACTTTCAGTCACTTGTACTTTCCCTGAAGTCGATGCTAACTTATATTGTCAACTTGTAGGAAAATTTTTGTATCTGACCCATACTCGTCCCGACCTTTCCTTTGATGTTGGACTTATTTTTCGGTTTATGAAAAAACCACATGAAATTCATTGGAAAGCAACTAAAAGAATTCTTCATTATGTTCGAGGTACAGTTCAGTTTGGGATTCATTACAGTTCAAAAGCATCTCCTCTATTGGTTGGTTTCACTAATTCCGATTGGGCTGGTGACCCTAACGATCAGAAGTCTACTGTCGGTTATGTCTTCACTCTTGGTTCTTGACCTATTACATGGGTTTGCAAGAAACAAAGTTCCATTTCTCTTTCTTCAGCAGAAGTAGAGTATTGTGGCACCATAGAAGCTAGTATGGAAGCCATGTGCTTCATTAGATCCTGTCAGATTTTGGCTTTCAACAGCAACATCCTACTACCCTTTGGTGTGATAATCAAAGTGCCATTCAACTATGCAAAGATCCATTCCAACATCAGCGCAACAAACACATTGAACTGCACATGCACTTCATCAAAATGCTCATTCATGACCATGTTCTTGAAGTGCAATATTGTTCAACAGATGATCGAGTTGCAGAAATCTTTACAAAGGCTCTCACAGAGGCAACGTTTACTAAACTTCGATTTATGGTTGGAGTTCAGGAAGTTGTCACTAAGGGGGGATAGGTGCTACTGCTTCTTTCCTTCTCCTATTTGTGTCATATTTGTACATCCTTCAATTGTATCCCAAGTTGTTCTTAAGGGGGGATGTTAGGATATTCCAACACATAAGAAATAGTTAAGTATAACTTGGTCTAGTGTAGAGTTAGGTAAAGTGTGTTTCTTTACTATGTACTTTTGTAACTTACAATCTGATGGTCATGATATGTTCTAGACATGAAGTGATTCGATGGTTCATTCTCTCCTCTATATTACCGACACTTGATCCACGGCTTAACAGCCGATTGGTCAATGATCTCTATTTAAAGAGCATGGAGGGTCATTTGTAGGGTGACCGTTCATGAGAGAAGCTTATGTAAATTTTCTTTGTTTTACATTAATAAATTTCCTGAAGTGGCTGCATTGGCTCAGGCCATGGATTGTTTCCCTCTTTGAGGGTTTTAACCACATCAAGAATACTAGTGTATTGATCTGTGATCTGTTTGTGAGCGGTGTCCTTTGGTGTTCTATATGAGGAACTTACCCTGTAAATTCCTAGAAAAGACCCTACACGCTTAAGACAAAAAAAGAAACTTATCCCCAAAACAAAGATTAATATCAATATAATCAACACCTTCCATCTCCAAAACCCTCAATAAAAATCTCCAAAAAACATAATTTGATATAATTTAACTTCTAACAAAGAAATATGTATCTCCATAGTTACTAAAACCTTCATGCAATCACAACTTATCTAAAATCACCTCATACTTCAGTCTAGTACCCCTACCAATTACGAAAACCACCTCCCACACCTTCGACATCATTAAAAACTACATGCACAACCATCCTGTTGCTTGCAAATCACTGATCTAACCAAGAGAAGGAACATTATAATTAATTCAACCAACATGAATGAAATAAATATTACATGATGTATAATATGCTATATGTTCATCAGTTTGCATTGAATCAAGTACTAGAGCTAAATATTATAGAAAGTTCCTAATATGACGAGTATAGGTGGAAGGAACCCTACCAAATATGAAGAATTTGAATTGTTTTTTGAATTGCAAAAATAAACAATAAATTTGGAAATCATACAGTTGCAACAAAGGTGGAGCAAGCATCCAAGGAATGAATTGTTATGTTGGGTTTCTTCTCCTACATATCAACATTGAAAGTAAATAACATCATACATCCATGATTAAAGTTACAATTTTAGGAATGAACTCCTAAGCCGGGTTGCATGGAGGTGGGTCAGTCCCTTACATTCTCTTTCTAAACCGGTCTCTGAGTAGAAGTGCAGTTTTCACAATTCCACCATCTTGTTGGAAAATTATTCACAACCACCACATTTAACAAAATGATAGCAGCCATTCCTTGGAGTACACAAGCAAATAGGGTAAGTAGATTTTTTTGTAGGGTGCAAGACGCAAATGTAAATAAACTTTTGGATGGCGTACAAAATATCCATTCCTACAATATATCAAATAATTAAGAAGATAGAAAAATATAGGTAGAGTTGGTAAAAAGTAAACTTCATGCACATATTTAGCAACTGGAGTATGCACTGTCCAAAATCTGAGAAGTCAAAGAACTACTTCTTAAGTTTTTCTGCCATATCTTGTTTTAATCTTTAGTCTTGTCATAATAAAAATGCATGGATGTATGTTTTAGTTTTGGTGTTACATAGTTTTTAGTTTCAAAAGGGAGTGGAGTGTCTCAAGCTAATAATTGTGGAGAGAATTTTGGTGGGTACATGAAAAAGAGCTTTTACTATGTTTAACTAAGTAAAAACATAGAGCTAAAATCTTTGTAATTCTGGTGTCCTTTACAATGTTTTACTAGAGCTGCAACCTCCATGTTCTAAGTGAATATAATATTTATGAAGATATAATCAAATATATGTTTTTAGCTCTGGAGTCATCACACAATTTTTTTATTTCTGAGATTTACTTTGTTCTTCTTGTCCATCATTTCTGGAATTTAAAACTCTATTTTTACTATCAAGTGAACCTTTTATTATTTGAATTGTGTGGTAGTTTTTTCAGATGCCTCCTCTCCTTCAACAAAGAATGGCATCAAAGCAGGTTCAAGAAGCAACAAAGCAAGTTTTACTGCAACACAGGGGTCAAAGATGTTCTGAAGGCAAATTTTCTAGAGCATATTAATCAGTAAGGAGTCAATTTTTCTTCAATAGTCAAAAATGGAATCTTCAAGCACACGCTTAACAAATCCTCAAATTCCCTGGTTTAATGGAAAGAATTATGACTATTGGGCAATCACAATGAATTATTGTTTCTATTCTCAAGACATATGGGGTTTGGTGGAGAATGGGTTCCAAGAACCAGCAAATGCAACAACATATAATGCATTGACACAAGTAGAAAATGGATCTATTGAAAGACAATAGGAAGAAGTACTCCAAAGCCCTCTTCTACATTAGTGAATATTTCCAAGGATTGTGGTAACAACAAAGTCCAAGCAAGCATGGGATATTCTACAGACAACATATCAAGGTTTTAGTGCTTAGAAAGTTTCTCTTGGATGTAGGAGAAGTTTCCCAATGTAACTTTTTCACTTCAACTTGTATATTGAAGGCCAGCCCCTTCAATATAGAAAGGGCTCTCTCTTACTTTCACATTGTGGGTAGATATTTAGATAGGTTTTGTTGATGTAGGATTCGGTTGGGACTGAAATCAATAGCTCATTGGGTGATGGAGTCAAATAATTAAGGTTTAGATAGGTTTACCAAGATAATTGATTGTCTGATCACGATTAATAAAGGCAAGGTAGATAGAAGATCCTAGACCTTTTTCATTTGTTGTACATGGATGAAGAAAAAGAAAAATAGTACACTACCTAGGGAATACACAGTGAATCCTATGGTAGCTTTAGAGGATCAAGATGGGAACCTTTGAAAAATTAACTTAGAGCATCAAAGCAGAGATGAATTCTAAATTAATTTATCTTTTCCAAACATTCATAAGGAAAGCATTCATGACATTGTTAAAGGAGAAATTGAAAAATATAGAGAACATAGATACTAAAACCAAACTATCTCATGGATGTTTATATCACTGGTCAGAATCTACGTATCTTGGGAAATGAAAAATTAAAGCATTCAAGCACACATAGGCAGAGACTATATTTTTCATAAAAACCAACCCTTTCTTCATATTCATGATGAAATATATAGAAAATACACTAGAGTTCAGCTCCTTAAAGTATGGTAGCAATAATTGCAAAATATTTACATAATATTTTATAGTTTAATTGACAAAAATCACATAAATTCTATCATATTAGCTACTCGGATCCTTGATTCATACAAAATCCATAGTCAAAATAGATCACAAGGTTGCCATACGCTCTTGTTACTAGTATCCTAAAACAATACTGAGGTGTATGCTGCAAGATAGGATATGGAACAATCTGCTACTTTATAGGCTTAATCTCTGAAGCTAAACTCGTATTCCCTCCTTGTAGCCAAGTGATGCATGAACCTAGAAATGATGCCAAAACTATGTAATGTTCTGCTTTCTTTACTGCTTGCTTTCCTCATGTTGAGTCATACTCCTTAGGCCACAAAAATATATGATATCTTACCACAATATTGTTGAAGAATCTAGGGCACATGTAGTTAATGAGATTCTTCTTGACTGGATAATTATTTATGAGGCATTTTTAATTTTCTTATTAACACAATCTTCTCTTTGACATTATTAGAGTGTGCGTTTCTTATTTCATCAAATAGCTACCAAAAACAAAGAGACAATAACACAAGATGTTGGCATTCTGTGAAGGCCAAATCCTCTCCCTCTTGGAGAGGAAAACTTGCACATAGTTCTTTTTATAGAGATTCTAATTGACGAACACCAAGACCATGACCCTTGAATTACTATGCCACTCCAATACCAAGACACCAATCCTCTTGTTTGTCACTGTTGAGATAATAATCATTGCTACACCACTGAGGTCATCATCAAGATCTGCACTGCCACTGCAACATCTTTCCACTTTCATCGAGGTCTTAATGTGTGTACCATTGATATTTTCTTAAGGTCTACACCTAGATCCATCGTGGTCATGGTTGTTGCTCCTTTCTTGTGATCATAATCTTGTGATAGATTCTCCATTGAGATCATATCTATGCTTATGATCATGACTGCAGAGAGTGTTACTATAGGACCTTCTTTTCCAAATTATGCTGAGACTCTGTACACTAATGTGGGATCTCTGATATTCTTGTCATCACTGTTATGCCAAGATGATACTGTCTAGAATGATGAGACAGAGTGTTCCCCTCTTGCACTGAAACCCTTATCATCATACTTATGCCAAAAATGTTGCTATTTCTTTAGCACTCATCTGAAGCTATAGTGATGCCATCTGAAGTACGAGCCTTATGTGAAGATATAAATTCCTGTACCCATTCAAAATTTGAGGTCTTTATACCTCCGAAGTTGCAGAGATACTTATCTGAAATTCTATGTTTTGTAGTGACTCTAGCCGCCTATTTATGGGTGTTATGCCTCCATAATAAGCCGACATGTCATTGTGAACTGATGTGTCTCTTTTATTGAACTGACATGTCATTTTTATATACTTTGAGGCTAACTTAATTGATCTCTTCATTATTTTGTTGGAAATCTTCTTCTTTGGAGGATGGTGCTTGTCGTGGAGGGCTACTTGACACTAGGTTGACCCATATTCATGCTCAAGAAGATATCTTTAACATGACTTTGATTCTTTGACTTTCCTATACCTATGGAATGAGAAAGAAACTCATTCGAATAATTTACAAACATAATGTTTCTTTTTCTTGATAAGTACAAAGATCAAAATTACATTTACAAATACCAAACCTAGTTACACTTTTCTTCAACACTTCCTCTTAACTAGGGAGGTGTTTACAATGGTACTTGGTCATTCTCAATATAAAAGAATTCTCATAAGAAGAGTTGGATTGGTAACCCATCTATTATAGCATCATAGTAACCAACATTGTTTATAGCAAGGAATTTACTAACAGCTCTATCTCTCATAATATCAGAGCACAATGATGGCGAGACCAATGATTTATAGACACCTTTATCATTGTCTCTCAAGGTATATACCCACTTGGTTGTTCACTGAGTATGACCTTCGAGGACTATTCTTATCTTGGGTTCCTAGCTCGCAAAGTATATCGGTCCTCTTGACTACTCTTACCTTGGATGCCCTACACACCCTCAAAGAGAATCACATGCCAAATGATAAACTAGTCCTCCATTCTTTCTTCCCAGGTGAAGACAAGAATGTCGTGTTTATCATTTTCCTACATTTCCATTCATGGCCTTCACCTAGACTTACAATTGTTAGTCCTGGTCTAGTGCATGGCACGTGAAATAGAAAAACAAAACTGTGACTCCTTTTTAATCAGGGGTGATTAATCCAAGCTCCCTCTTGATCAGGGACTTTTCAGAGCTCCCTCTTAGCTAGGGACTCTTCTATTCATCAAAAACATATTCTTTGTGGATCCTTCATCTGCTTGATCAAATTTTCTCCTTGGTATCATGAAAGTTAGTTGAGCTACTTTCTTATAAGGAAACAATCATCGATCACTTTCCTCCTTAGTTCATCACATCATTCCTTTCTTCATGAAAACTGGCCTTCTTCATATCTGTAACCTTTGTCATATGACTACTTCTTTCTCATCACGCTTCTTCCATTCATCACATGAATGCTAGTTGTACTTGTAAGTATCCCTCCATGAACTTATCCAAATATTATTCAAGAAATCAAATATATCATTAAATCAAATTGTACCTTAATATGTGGCTCTTCATCATGACATATTTCTGTAGGTATCATCATCCTGCATTCATGTTTACACCTCTCCCGAAGATATCCATTGTCAAGGGTCTACATCTTTTCCATCAGAGTCTTCATATATTTCCAGGATATTTTCTAGTCAAGTCTTCTTGATATTTTTGGATGTTGATTTCCTTCATCACTGTTGTATATCACACGATCATTTTCTTCTTTACACATTCCATTCCCAGGCACCTTTTGGAGTTTTCTAATCAAATTTATGTAATTGTAGTCAACCACCTCATATTTCATATGAGGACATATTATGTTGATTTCATCTCGTGTGAATTATGTATTTATGCATCCTTTCAGAGGAGGATATCATTTTGCCTTCGATAATTCTTCTCAAGATAGAAGTATTGATCTACAATCATATGACATGACATTATAAAACTTAAATACAAGTATACATAACTCATTTTACCTTTAGGTTGTCTAGGCTTCTTTTAACAACTTCCTTGATTGAAAGATATTCAACCCATTGAATTTATCTTACATCATCGTATCATTATTCATGAACTCCATAGGTTGGAGTTTCTACTGAAACACTTGCTTCATCCCTGGATCAGTGAATCTTCTAGTGAAGATTCCATCATAGAATCTTGAGGATCTTAAAAATCCCTATCCAACAGATGTTTCCCTTTTGTTGCATGATATGCATTCTTCAAATGTTTGAGTTTTGCAAAGTTGTTGCTTACAACTTTCCTTCTTTCATAGAAACCCTAAGTTGTTGATAGAGGTATATTACTTATCCTCATGATCATAGTCACCCTCATGATGATGTCATGAGATCTTGTTTCTAATATTTCCTTAATGTTACACCACATCCTATAACATATTGGAGTCACATTCTATGTAGGATCTAGGAGCCCAGAAAGAGACTTTATAGAGAGAGAGGCTAACTTAAATAATTCTACTCCCTCTTATCATTGAATCTATTCAGCTCCTTCCATCCTAGCCAGTAGCATGAATTTTCCTTTTCTCCTTTGTTTGGTATTGTCCTTTAAGGACCATCTTTTCTTCTTCCAACTTCATTTAAGTCTCCAATATAATCTATGTGATATGACTTTAAAAGTTTCTTCTCATGAATTCAAAGGAGACCTATCTACAAATATTGAGACTATCCTCCTTATACAAGGACCAACATATTGATTTGTACAAAGAAGTCATTTGAATCAAAGATAGATCATAACCATGAAAGATACTTACTTGGAAAATGAAGAGGAGACACTTACCTTGATGCTTATTTGAATGAGATTCTTGCTAGAGAATTATTGAAAACCTCTTCCAAATACTCCTTGCACTATCGAGCACCAAGCATGACAAAAATTTCTCTAGACTATATGTTATTATGATTTTTGAAACTACTTCATCATCTTAACTTCTAAGGCACTTTGACTCCTTATTAGGTCTTTATGATTATTGTTATATGGTATTGCATTTTTGACACATAAATAGACTATGGAGTATTAACAGTAGTGTGTAGATACTGATCATCACTTTATGGCACTGAGAATTAACACTACTTGCCCTGAATAGAGGAGCTAAAACTTCTTTACCCCAAGTATATTTATCCTAGTTTTTCTTAGCAACATTATCTCCAAACTGTGAATTTACTGATATAGTATAAAACACTCATCATACTGTGATGTCACCAGGAATGCATGCTAAAAAACCAAGATATATTGTAAGTATGAGAAACTAAACTAGGTGAGATATTTGTATTTAGGAGATTTTGTAACCTTGACACCACGAAGTGAGATTATAATGCCACCGATTTGAATTATTCTTGAGGAGATCGAGACTATTATTATTCTTGCAGTAGTGGCATCCCTATATCATGTTGTAGTATAGAATATCATTGTGAGCCCGAGACATAAATCATCCCTGTGTATTGAGATCATGTAGCATTATTGTGAAGTATCATTTTTTGTTACATCAATCCATTTGTCATTGGAAGCACCTAGACTATTAAGTACACCTGAGAATTGGAGACCTAAGATTGGAGAGGATGATCAATATGTGGTTTTGTAATATCATGGTTGCTTTCAACATTTGTGACATAGATTTGAGTTTTGTAGTATGAACCCGAAATTGTGATTGCCAACAAGACTATGATATCTGATACCGTTCCTTGATATGAAGATGAGATGCAGCATTGTAAATCTTTTCAAACTCATCTTTTGATTCACTTAGATGGAAACTTTATCCTTGAATGTCTCTTTTCCGCCCTTCCTTAGACTTTAGAACCTTAGCTCTGATACCATGTTGAAGAATCTAGGGCACATGTAGTTAATGAGATTCTTCTTGACTTGATAACTATTTTTGAGGCATTTTTAATTTTCTTATTAGCAAAATATTCTCTTTGACATTATTAGAGTGTGTGCTTCTTATTTCATCAAATAGTTACCAAAAACAAAGAGACAAGAACACAAGATGTTGGCATTATGCAAGGGCCAAAACCTCTCCCTCTTGGAGAGGAAAGCCCACACATAATTCTTCTTATAGAGATTCCAATTGATCAACGCCAAGACCATGACCCTTGACTTACTATGCCACTCCAATACCAAGACACCAATCCTCTTCTTTATCATTGTTGAGATAATCATGATTCTTGCACCAGTGAGGTCATCATCAAGATATTCACTGCTACTGCAACATCTTGCACTTTCATCGAGGTCTTAACTGTACCACCAAGATCTTCTTAAGGTCTGCACCTAGTCCCACCGAGGTCATGACTTCTACTCCTTCGTTGTGATCATAACCTTGTGACAGAGTCTCCATTGAGATCATATCTATGCTTATGATCATGACTATAGAGAGTGTTATTATAGGACCTTCTTTTCTGAATAATGTCGAGACTGTGTAGATTGATGTGGAATCTATGAGATTCTTGTCATCACTACTATGCCAAGATGATACTGTCTAGAATGATGAGACAGAGTGTTTCCCTCTTGCACCAAAACCCTTATCATCATACTTATGCCAAGAATGTTACTATTTATGTAGCACTCATATGAAGCTACAGTGATGCCATTCGAAGTTTGAGCCTTATGCAAATTTAGACAGTCATGTACCCATCTAAAATCCGAGTTCCTATACCTCTGAAGTTTCATAATTATTTGTTGCCTTGTTTGGCTTCTAGTCCTTCCTTCATAAATTTCAACCTCTGGCATATTCACAGGGGCCTCTTCATGCCTTTCAACCTAGTTTTGGCTAGATTCTCCTTTGGTTTCCTGGTCTACAACTTGAGAAGGAACTCCTTTCTTTCCTCTTTTTGATCTTCTAGGTATAGGTGGGTTTTGGTTCCTTTTCCTCAGTTACCTCAATTATTCTAATTTCTTATTCAACTCACGAGTATATAAAATCTAAATGAGACCGCGATGACAAATATCACGAGCTCGTCATTTCGGCATCTTCCTTGCCATAGTACACATTTTCAACAACTTATGATGTAGGAAATATGGTAAATTCATTTTCCTAAAACTTGCTAAGTGACAAAGAACCCTCATGTGGTATAGGTAAGCTTTGGAATACATTCCTTCACAGGTGAAGAAAAGCTGGACAATTTTGAGTGCAACAAGCCATTGAGGTTGCAGTTTTCTTTGGACGATCCCTGCATCCCAATCTTGATTTGGGCAATATTCTTTCAGGAAGAAATTTAAATCCACATTTAGCAGCCTTTGCTTCTTGAACCACCTTTCACCTTATGCTAGAAAACTTGTTGCTTTAACAATCGAATATTCTATGAAAGTGAATTGTAATGTCCTAATTCTAGCTATATTTCCATTGAAAGAGAATATAAAATCATGGCACCAGCTGAGGTTACACCCATTAAGATGTTCAAAGACCAATTCCCAACCCACACTTCTGAAAAGATCAAACATTTTAGGGTATATTTCGAAGTACATGCCATCAGGTTTGAACCTCTTCATGTGGTCAAACCGACCCATTTTTCCAAGATCCAAGACCTGCAGAACCTTCAATCACCTTGAAATACCCTAACAAAGGACTGCAAGACAACTAGCACCCTTTCTGCATTGGAAAATAGGAAAATTGGGTTTTCTGGAAATAATGTTTTAAGCAAAACAAAGCAAACTAGGGTTTGATATAAAACGACTCAAATAGGCTCAAAAATGATGGAAAATGTCACATCATGCAGCAGGAGGACCATTATTTTACAAACCACCACTTGAGTGCTAAAAAAATATGACTTAATAGGTTGGAAATAAAATTTTAAATTTTTTCGAAAAGCACTACGAAAACATTTTGTAGCACCTTGCTATGAAAACATTTCGTAGCGCCACCTGATTTTGTGCTATCGGTAAATTTTGCATAGACCTAGGGATAGGTAAAATATTTTTAATAACACACTTACTTAGGCTTAGAAAAGCTTATAATGAATACAATTCCCCCCTTTACATGATATATGACTTGCAAAAAGATAGGTTGACATCATTGACTTGAAATGAAGGTGTAAACATGACGCTAACACAAGGAATGAAAAAGGTTAAGGTAGAAAAACTACAAATGTTGAGAAGATATTTTGAAATCATTTTTATGAAGGAGTATGAGAAAATAGACTCATTTTTTACACAAGTTATTGGATTGGTTACTCAAATCAGGCCTCATGGTGACACACTTGAAGAAAGGAGAATAGTTGAGAATACTTTGAGAATTTTACCATTGGGATTTGACCCTATTGTTGTGGCCATAAAAGAGACATAGGATCTCTCACAATTTTCATTGGATGAACTTCATGCATCACTAATTTCTCATGATCATGGATTGAATAGAACAACAAACTCTTCAATGTATCATGTGTTCAAGACACAAGTCTCGGTTAGCCATGGTAGAGGAAGAGGAAGATAAAATTTTAGAGGTAGAGAAAGAATATCACAAAAAGGTGGAAGAACCAACCCTTCAAGATCAAGTGGAAGAGGAAAAACTCAAAATCCAAGTCAAAATCCAAACAAATCTCAAGCATAAGCTTAGAGGTATAATAAATCTCAAGTTTAATGTCATTATTGCAAGAAGTATGGAAATTATGAAAATGAATGTAGAAAGAAGAAACATGATCTTATTAATAAACCAAATGCAAATTTTACAAAAGAAAATCAGAACCAAGATAGTATGTTTTTGTTGTCGTTGAATCAAACACCCTCCAAACATTTTCCTACACTTCAATTTTGGAGCCTCCTTGTGATCTTATGATATGTCATTTCAATGTGCTCACACCCACTTAATGATTGGTTGATTTTTTTCTAAGTGATCAAGTCTTATTTTGAGAATCCAAATGTCAAATCCACTTTCTTACACATTCTTAGCTTTCAATGTATCTTCTCGTGAACCTCTTTCTTGCAAGATTTGTATTCAATGTTTACCTCTGTAGACAAGCATTACGCATTCCTTGAGAAAAATGCTTGTGAAACCTTTGGAAATAGAGCTTGCACAAACACTAGTAATAGTGATTGTGCAATCTTTTGTGTTTTCTAGACAAATCCCTTATGTAGATAGAAGTGATTACCCTAGGTTGAATGGATTAACCTAGAAACAACCAAATTGATCCAAATGGAAAATGACATCCACCCATGGTATTTATCCACCTGTGTAATTTACCCATTCTATTGTAAGTGGAACCCAACCATGGTATTCATTCATCCATGGTATTTTCCCATGGTGTTGTAAGTGACATCCACCCATGGTATTCCTTCACCCATGGTATTTACCTACACATGGAATTTACCGATGGTAGTAAGAAAAAACAACTATAAGTAACAAGTCTCATTTTGTAAAAGGACATATCACCCACCATAATGTAGCTTTTACAGTTATTCTCTATTTTAATAAAAAAAAACTTTGTGGTTTTTATTTATTCTGTGTTCTCCAATTTTTTTCTAGCATTCAATTTTTTTTAGATCGTGGGGTCCTCCCTCGAAGATCTAGATCAATGGTATCATAGTAGGTTATGACTCCATGGGAATGAGGGTTTGAAGCATATTTTAGTTTCAAAATTTTGTAGAAAACTTCATACCATTTCTATGACCTCCACGAAACATTCTAGAAGGTCCAAAATATCTCATTTCAAATTATTTTTGGTTAGATCAAATGGGCTTTTCAGGGAATTTGATTTCGTTTCCCCGTTTGAGAGATATGAGAAATTGATGTTACACATGTCTGGAACGATTTGCGACCATGCATAACATGTTTATGGAATCATTTTCTCACTCCACATGTCATTAAATTTCAAGTGTCTTATATCAATGGAAATATCTCTTCAATACCTCAAATGGTCCTTTCACAGAATTTGATTTCATCACATGTAGCAGAAGTTATTAGCAAATTTGTAGCAAGATGTCTATAATGTGAAAGAAGCATTTACAACATCTCATTGGATAGGAGAATCTACAACACCCATGGCCACTTTCTTTACAATTATGCAACACATTTATAGTTCAGGTACATCTCTACTGTGGCTTGGTTCTGTACCCTAGCCAAAATCCATGATTTTTTATATCTAGAGCAACATTCAGAGTGAGTTCCTTTTGGAGACGTGCCCTCCTAGACCGCGTTAGTAGGCATCTTCTCCACATTCATCAGTTTTAGCATAACAGCATCCGACTTGGGTTCTTCGGAGACGTGCCCTCCAACTCCAAGCTATGTGGGCACCTGCTACTTCATCAACAATTAACATCAAGGTTATGGGTCAAACACACAAAACCCTTGTCGTCGAAGTCCATTTGCTAGGATGAACATTGTTAGTATCACAGTTGGTCACAAGAATTGCGGCGTATCTATATCATCGAATATTCATTTTTCATGGTTAAGGGTCATCCACAAACCCACACTTCATCTAATTCCATTTTCTAGGCCGTACGCTATTAGTATCAAAGTTGGTCACAAGAATTACAAGGTATCTCTATCCTTAGATCTCTATTCATCATGGTTATGGGTTGTTGACAAGGTTAATCCTCTCTGTGGACAGAGGCGATCCCTCTAGCCCAATGAGTGGGTCTAGAAACCGAAGTGACAATAAACTAGACATATTCCTAGGTTATAATTGAAAAGTAGAACGAAAGAGATGGCCTACCTTGTTTTGATGTTATTCTGATTTCTTTTGTTGAGGTCCTCGAACCACTTATGTCACGGACTTGTTCCTGCTTCTCTCAGTGTTTATGTACCTGCACAAGTGATCAAGAGACAACAAAGCATGACAAAACCAACATCAAATCCAATAAAATCCTACTTAACTGATCAAGGAATGTCAAGCTAAATAATACATGAACATATATATTTTGGGAAGATGAACCAATAGTTGTATATTATTAAGAAATAAAGGGAAGCTTACAACCAAAGCATTGATTTTGAAAGGCTCTCCTTGAGTGGTAATCCAAGTCCAAGCCAATAATTCTCCAAGTGCTCCTTCTCCAACTCTAATGAATAGCCTCTACGCACAAGCTTAGCATAAGGGTGCAAATAGACATAGACCAACCCGGTCTCTAACCTGACCAACCATTTGGGAATGGGAGAGGATGAATTTGTAGGTTGGGAAAGGGAGTTAGGACCTCTCCAAAGATAGGATTAGGCCCTCATATCAAGGAGGTAGCTCATAGGGATAAGACTAAGAGGCTAAGTTGGGAGAATTCGACCTCATCTACGCCGAACAACCTCCAGTTCGTCGCTTTGGAAGCTTCTAGATCACGAAGCTTCTCATCCTCTTTGGGAAAATTTCCTTTTTGCGATCATCACAGGTATATGAGAAAATGGAGTGATGCCATCGCGGGTCTAGCATAGTGCAACATTCAACCATCACGATTTTTAGCCTTATAAGGGTCATGATTCTCAAATTAGGGTTTTAGAGCTATTTCCTTTAGGGGAAGCTCCAGGAATTCTCCAATCAATGTCTCAAGGAGGATCTGAACTACATATATGAATGAGTACACTGCATAATGGTAATGTTTCAGGCACTTCAAGGTATGTCACAGGGAAGTGCAGGAGGTGTGACAAAATACCATGTAACAGATGCACCCTAAAGCATGAAGACAGAATGAGGAGTGATGGCTAAGATGTTTTATGAGCTCTTGGAGGGACAATGACATGCACTGTCAGGAGACCTGCAAATCAAGGATGCATATACATATACATATATGATATCAAGACAAGAATCCACGACATGGACGCAGCCATCCGGATGATGAAGACTATACAAAAAGATCCATGGTATGGGCACAACCATCCAAATAACGAGGATCATCATAAATACAAAGTCCCACAGTATGGTCACAACCATCCGTATAGTAGAAACATGTGTACAATCATGAATGACAAATAACTCCATGTAGGCTAAGTCATAACAGACAAGACTTAGGGTCTTGTGCTCCATCTCGACTCGATCAACATACAAATCCTAACATTCGAATAAACGTGTTGAAGTCAAACATGCTAGAAAACCACTTGATTATCGGCCAATGGTGGGGACCATTAAAAGGTATGAGAGAAACCACCTAGTTATCGACCAATGATGTGGACCATTAAAAAGTATGAGAGAAACCACCAATAATGACAATGGCTCTCAAGGTACAACAATATAATTTGTGAATGTGATAATGAAGCTGAACACTTTTGGAATCACCTGATCGAAAGCCGATAATGAGAACCTATTGTCGGATGCGAAGAACTAGCCATTTGGGCATGCCAAATCTAAGGTACTAAAAGGGAGTTTCTAAGTTAACTTCTTGGATAATAAGCTGAAGTCAACAGGAAGTGACCGACGAAGGAGGGTCATAATGATTCCCTCATCATCAACATGAAACAAGGAGTAAAGTGGAATAAATTAGTAAGATCCAGGACTATGACAAAAGTTTAGACAATGTATAGGTAGTAGACTACATATAGGACTTCTCTTGAACATATTGGAGACATGACTCGGGAGTGTGGCAACATTTGTCACAACATAGAACCAAGGGTAGTAATGATGAAGTGGAATAATCAAATAAGAGGCAATATGGATTTCCCAAACCCGGAAGGACAAGTGACTAAGTGAGGATGTCCCAAACCCAAAACAAGAAACATATGAGTGTCATGTTCAAGAGTGACATGCTGCTTATACAAAGGATGTTTAGTCTTCATTTCCCCCCGCTATTTCTAGCGAGTACCTCTTTATCTTTACATAAGCTTGAAGAGGATACCATATGATTTTCATATAAGTTCATCCTTCGGATGAATCCATCCTATTAAGTTTTACGAGTCCTAGGAAGGAGAAACTTGGCGTCATCATGGTGACGAGTCTTTCGTTGTACAATTTTTAATGAGTTTGACAGAAGAATAAATCAATATCTTTTACATATTTAGAGAGTTTGAAAAAGAGATGAAAAAGAAAACTCCATCAGGTCCCTTTTCGTAATTTGTCTCTCGAATCCGAAAAGGTAGAAACCAATATTTGAGAGAACCTCTTAGCCATGTTCGACTAAGGTGTTCCTTTTTCGTAAATAGTTAATCCCAACCCAAAAAAGGGGTAAATGTATATTGAGACAACATCAATTAATTTATTTTAACGAGTTTGAAAAGACAAGTACTAAACAATCTTTTCATATTTTTGAGTTTGAAAAGAACTGAAAGATGACTCTATCAGGAAGAATGAGTGGTATAAAAGGACAACAACTAGTTCCGATAATGATGGAACTGCTCAAAACATGTAAAGGTCAAGAGGCTGGATAATAAGACCACGCATCATAGATGCTTCTCAGGCAAGGGTGTAAAAACCAAGTGAAAGTGAATGATCAGCCAAAAAGATAGTGGAAATGGAATGAACAAACCAAGTATCATCTAGCAAAAATCGGTTGATGGAAATCATGAGATGTAAATTGGGAATGGTTTCATTTTTTCACAGGCTTGAAATGTGGGAAAAAAAAACTATGCTTGGGTTTGGTTTCATTTTTACACAAGCTTGAAACGAAAACAAAATATCCTTGGAATAAGTTTGCATGCCCCCAACATAATGAATCAATTTGTGGAACATGCCCCCCAAGCTTCATTTCATTCACCTAAGTGGATGGAATGAAGGTTCACTTACGAGATCAAGTGAATGACTCGACTAGGATTTTACGAGATCGTCTAGGATTTTACGATATCTAATCAAAGACTTGAATTGGGAAGGGGATTTGTTTCATTTTTTAATGAGCTTGACATAGGAAAAGAACCATGCACATGACCTATTTCATTTTTTAACGAGGTTGACATAGTAAAAGAACTATTCTCATATCCTTTGTTTCATTTTTTAAGGAGCTTGACACAAGACATGGAACTTTGCTCCAACCCTTGTTTAATTTTTTAAGGAGCTTCACACAAGACAAAGAACTATGCTCCAAGACCCTTTATCATAACCCAAAAGAGGCCATGGCTTCCAAGAGGCTCTCATCATATGGGAGAACAACACTCTGGAAGGGATACATGTCCAAGGATCCAATGGAAAAATCAGTCTCTGATTCCCCTAGTACATGGCATACTACATTACCTACTAGATCATCAATAGATGTGGGCATGGAATAGGTAGCCACTTAATTAACCTATGGAGATGGTGATACCACTTGCACATAAGAACCACTTAGGGATGACAGTTGAGTGGGAGCTGATTTAGGACCTATGAATGTAAGCTGATCAATGATCACGATGCTTCCTTCATGCGGGAAACACATCACTCGAAAGAGGGAAGAAACAAGGGTTCACATGACATAAACATAATCACGGCTAAGGAGTATATTAAAATCCAAGGGACCTTGGACAACCATCACGTCTATATAGACAATATTTCCTCCCAATGTAATAGGCAACTTGGGAAGGATCCTTAACAGTTGACTAGTTCCTCTATTAAAATCGAACAGATTCTAGGTGACGGGCACAAGCTGGGGAGAACCTAAAGCTTTCCAAGCAATTGAGGACAGGATATTAACAAATGTGCCCTCGTCTATGACTATGCTAGGTATGACCATATGATAAGCCTGTACAGTAATCTAGAAAGGCACATAAGACATCAGGCGATATCTGGCCAGTCGACTCCAATAAAAGGAAGTGACCAAACTACTTTGAAGGGGTGTTGTAGGAATGTGGGAGCTACCCTTTTGATCGATGGGAACAAGATAAATTATCTCATGCACCTTGGGAATAGGAGGATTTACCTCCAGTTCATTTGAAACTGAAGAAACCAGAAGAGCTTGAGGAGTATGAGGTTCACTCTCTATAGGAAAGGTACGGTTAACTGAAGGTGCGGTCAATTCTACTGGTTTCTCAATCAATGGTTGGTCGAGAATGGACTTATGAGACTCACTTTCAGAGAGAGTGGGATTGACCAAAGATGACTTTCAATCAAACACTAGATCAACTAGTGGAGGACCAAGGGAAATATTTCGATACCAAGTCAGAAGACGAGGTTGAGAAGCTGTAAGGTTTTCCAACTCTTTGGAAGCTTCATCCAAAAGAGGACAAATGTGAATGGGATGATTACCTTCACACAACTTATAGGGAAAATTGACTTTTCCCTTTTTCGCATAGGCTTTATTGTTACTAGTTGAGGATTTGTTACTAGCATGATCACCAGAGGCTGATGATAAAGGTCAATGTGGACATTTAGACCACACTTCTAAGTCCTTGGGAATACCAGGACAATTCCTAAGAAGGTGGTCACCCTTACATAACATGCAAGGGAATTTTACCTTCCAAGGCTAGTTGGAATATTTTTCTCCATTAGTTTCATCGGTAACAATAATTATTTGGTTGCCCCCTCGCTTATTTTTCTTCTTCTTCATCATCCTCTTCTTCTTCTTCTTAGCTTCCTGGTTACTAGAATCTAGACTGTCACTAGGCGAAGAGGAAAAATGAGGTGAAGAAATAGGAGAAGAAGGAAAGGGGTCAACGTTAGGATCAACATGAGGTTGATGTTGTTTAGGTGGAGGAGAACTTTGTTGAAAAGTAGTTGGGACACTCGGCACCACCGAATTCGAAAACAAACCAAACTGGTAAACCAATGGTCAATCCAGGAAGGGACAATGTCACCATATAGGGAGCACCAATATTTCCAAAACAAGGAAAAGGACTAGGATTCCCATCAAAGGGGTGTCCTTGACTGATACACTCAGGAAATGTTGCCATTGGTATCAACCTAAGATCTACGAAGGAGTATTTCCATCAGAAGGATGCTGTTTTGCGGTCAATTAATTTTAAAATTTAGAAAAAAAAAACGTCGAGAAAAGGATGAAAGGGGGACTCTAGTCACTTTTGATGGTTTAGTGAGCTTGAAAGGACAAGTTGCTCAATGATCTTTTCAAATTTAAAGAGTCAGAAAAGATCAGAATGACTACTCAGGTGAATCTAGGTAAAAGGAGTACCAAGTAACCGTGAATTGCAATATACACCTCAGAAAATAAATTTACTAAGGACTTAACGTACGTTTAGGAAATATCCCTGAATGCTATGTTCAATGTATCACATTTACAGGGCGACAAACTTGGTTTCATATGGATAAAGGTTTGCAAGATATGAGGGAATCCCTTTATATACTGGATTGTACAGGGAGCACAAGTCTGTGCTAGTGTTGTCTAACGCAAGAGAGAACAACAACTGCTAGGATTTATTGACGTCGGAACATGTCTCTAGCCTAGACCACTAAGCATGAACATTAATGTTTCAAATGATCCTTAGATTAATTGATAGATTTTAGAGTTGATCTTGAAATTATGTTTCAGTTTTAAGGCTCAACATGATGTCACCTGAACATCTAAGATGCAACTATATGAGAAAAATAAAAATTTCATTTCTATGAAGGCTTGACTAACCAAGGGAAGACATTTCAATCAATAATGCATCAAACAAATTGCATCATGTAAAATTCCTTCCACTAACTTTCACTTTCATCTTCCAAATGCAATGCCAAAAGTAAAAAATAGTTTCAGTTTCCACTATCCTAAATGCAACTTTTCAAAAGAAAAATGATTTTGACTTTACAAAGATGCACTTATGTGAATTATGCTTTTCTTTTCATTTTGAACGATTTGATGCACCTAATACAGTTTTTAGCTTTCAATCATCGAAAAATGTGATCTATTCTCAATGATGAATCTCAAAAAATAACTTCTCAATGCAACTAATTTAATGCATTTTCACGAAAAGTAAATTTGAAAATACAATCTAAAATAGATGCAAAATGATGTTTTCAGTGATTTCTATAGAAAAGAACACTCAATCAAATAGCAAAACAAACATCTCAATGACACCAATAAGAAGAAAACAACGACTAATTGACCAGGAACCCTAGAATTCAGTCAGATTTCAATTCGAAGCCAATGAGACAAATTTTTCAAATTAATCAAGGCAATCAAACAAAACATTGACAAATCCAAGCATACAGGATGGGAAAAGACCTTAGGGGCCAATACACACTGGATTTTTAGGAAGAAACCTCAAAAATTCTCACATTCAAGGATCATCCCTACTTTATATACCCAAACCCATGATTATCGCTACTTTTCATAGGAAAACCCGCGATGGCATCACTACTTTGTATAGAAAAAGTAGCGATGATTTTAGCGCGACCAAATAATGAAGAAAAAAAAATTCAACATGACTGTAAAGGTAATAACTGAATTTACATCGTGAATGTTAATGCTAAACTCACGATGGGCAAGGAATATGGGAAAAAATTAAAAATATTCCAGGAAACAATCCAGACTTAGCACTCTAAGGCAGTAATCAGTGATGGTATACACCCAGACTGATGCAGACAACCCAAAAAATCGATGGTTGGTCAAACTGGTCAAAAGATCAAGGTGAAGGATTGGATGGAAAGGATCATAGGCTCCCCAACGAAGTCATCATTTTGTTGACAAGTTTAATCCTCTATGCAGACAGATAAAATCCCTCTAGCCCAATGAGTGGTTCTAACAACCAAAGTGACAATCAACTAGAAATCTTCCTAGGTTATAATCGAAAAGTAGAATGAAAAAGATGCCCTACCTTGTTATGATGATATTCTGATTTCTTTTGTTGAGGTCCTCGAACTGCTTGTGTCACAGACTTGTTCCTGCTTCTCTAAGTGTTTATGTACCTGCACAAGTGATCAATAGACAACAAAGCATGCCAAAACCAATAGCAAATCCAATAACATTCTACTTAACTGATCAAGGAATGTCAAGTTAAATTATACATGAACATATATATTTTGGGAAGATGAACCAGAAGTTGTATATTATTAATAAATAAAGGGAACATTACAACCAAAGCCTTGATTTTGAAAGGCTCTCCTTGAGTGGTAATCCAAGTCCAAGCCAAGAATTCTCCAAGCACTCCTTCTCCAAGTCTAATGAATAGCCTCTAGGCACAAGCTTAACATAAGGGTGCAAATAGACATAGACCAACCCAACCTCTAACCGAACCAAACATTTGGAAATGGGATAGGATGAATTTATAGGCTTTGAAAGGTAGTTAGAACCTCTCCAAAGATAGGATTAGGCCCTCATCTCAAGGAGGTAGCTCATAAGGATAAGACCAAGAGGCCAAGTTGGGAGAATTCGACCTCATCTATGTCGAACAACCTCCAATTTGCCACTCTAGAAGCTTCTAGAGCATGAAGCTTCTCATCCTCTTTGGGAAAGTTACCTTTTTTGTATCATCTAGGTATATGAGAAAATAGATTGATGCCATTGTGGGTTTGGCATAGTGCAACATGTGACCATCTCGGTTTTTAGGCTCATAATGGTGATGATTCTCAAATTAGGGTTTTAGAGCTATTTTCTTTAGGGGAAGCTCAAGGAATTTTCCAATCAATGTCATATTGAGGATCTGAACTGCATCTATGAATGAGTACACTGCATAATGGTCATGTTTCGGGCACTTCGAGGTATGTCATAGGGAATTGCAGGAGGTGTGACAAAATACTTTGTAACATGGGTTAACCAGACAAAACCCTTATTTTTAGTGGCTCTTCATATTCGACAAAGGCTTCTTAGGAGGGAAATTCATGCAATGGGGACCATTTCTTCTTAATGAGGGAGGAATGATCCGAATGGAAAATGAAATTCACCCATGGTATTGTAAGTGGCATCCACCCATGGTATTCATTCGCCCATGGTATTTTCCCATGGTATTGTAAGTGACATCCACCCATGGTATTCATTCACCCATGGTATTTACCCACCAATGGAATTTACCTGTGGTATTCTAATAAAAAAAGGCTATAAGTAACAAGTGGCATTTTGTAAAAGGACAGATTGTCCATCACAATGTAGATTTTAAAGTTATTCTCTATTTTAATAAAAAGTTTCTTTGTGGTTTTTCTTTATTGTGTGTTATCCTCTTTTCTTATGACATTTCATTTTTTTAGATCTTTCCCTCCGCCCCAAGATCTGTATCACAAAAAAACTACATTATATGTACCTAGAGTTATTTGAAGTACAAGAAGAACACCTACTTGATCTTCACAAGATTTCTCCTTCTTGTCACTCACTCACATTGGTTCCGACTTTAACTCCCGAAAGAAGAATCTGCAAATTATCCAAAACAAGAAAATCGATCGAGATATACAACACGATATACTCAAATAAATATAAATAAGAGATCAAGGAACCTTATTCTACACATGTATAATCAAAGACATGATATATGATAAAAATAATGCAATTTCTATTAATGATAATAGAGAAATATTACAACCCTTGTTGAGGCCTTGATGTCTTGAATATTTACAACTTTCTCATCCTTTCTTTTCCACAATGATAAAGCCTTCAATCTCCCCAATGCATAAGGATGGATTTTGGACCTCCAAACTCAAACGGACAACATAAGGGAAAAATTAGAGTCTTCAAAAGCCAACCCGGACTCTATATAAGTTACTACTTTTATAGGGAAAATGAAGAAGTTTTAGATCCACCATACTAGGTCTAGATCCACTTTGAAAGGAGGTAAGTTCCATGAGATAACTGATAAAGCCTCATTAGTAGAAATTTAAGATCATATTGTGGAATGTAATTAAGTATCCTACTTAAGCAAGGCCACTCAAAGATCCTTCTCAAAGATTTAGAAGGCCACCAAATGGGCTAAAGAATGAGAGAGATGAAGAAAAATAATGAGGAAGTGAACGTCCATGTTGTACCATCCACTGAATTTATCGTGAGTATGTTGATGGGAATATTCTGCATTGTTTCTAGGCTGAGTGGCTCACTAGAATTATCAAGAGAGCATGTACTATCTTTTCAACAAACTGAAGAAACAACCATTCATTCTCCTACTTCTCTTGTTTCTCCATCTTCAGGACAAGAAAATATTGTTTCCATATTTATAGAGATGAAGAAAAAGAATGAGGAAGTGAACATCCATGTTGTATCATCCACTCAATTTATCGGGAGTATGTTAACGGGAAGCTTCTGCTTTGTTTCTAGGATGAGTGGCTCTAGCTATCGGGATGATCTGTGTAGTTTCCCAGAGAAAGGTTGGCTGCATGCTGGGCCAGTGCAGTTTTGAACCTCAGTTCACTCTCGGGATTCTCTACACAGTTTTCAAGAGCAAGGTTGGTTTCCTACTCTATGCAATTTCTAAGAGCAAGTCCGGGTATCTGATCTATTAAATTTTGGAGAGCAAGGTTGGTTTCCTGCTCTGTTTAGTTTTGGAGAGCAAGGATGGCTGCCTACTCTATGTAGTTTCTAAGAGAAAGGAAGCTACTAGGTTTTTCTACGCAATTCCTGAGAGAAGAGCAGGTTTCCCTCTAGGACTGCATAGTTTTCCAAGGCAGCGAAAGAACGAGATGTGAACCAAGTCGATGGGTTAGCTTGTGGTTTGTCGGAAAAACAAGTAAACGAACACAAACCATAAAGCGACAGATGAATTCGAATGAAACACAACTACCTTAGGAGTGTAAGAGGTGCTACTAAGATGTTGAGGAGGGAGGCTCTAAAATAAAGTGAAGGCAAATTTTTGGAGGGTGGTTGTAGCTACTACAACAAGCAGTTACTCTGTTCTCACAGCTTACAGCCTTGTACACACAACTCAGGGAACTTCCACCTTTAACAAAAAGTGCAGATGCTTCAACCTTGTCTCACAGCTCATAGGCACTTCAAGCCTTACTCAAGCACATAGGTACCTATCAGCCTTTACACACAGAGCACACAACTCTCACGGTCTCTTTTCTTCTGCTTAGGAATTGTCGTCCTTTTCACAAAAAACTGTCTCTCACCTAGCCTTACACAGCAGTGCATGTTAGTGTTCTGAATTGCTCTATTTTTACCCCATTTCTATAAACATTAACCTCTTTTTTTATCTCGACTTAAACCTCTCTTTCCTGCACTAGTCCAAGATAACTACCTATTCCTGGTTATACTTCGTATCTTACATTAAGATTTATTAAAGTGCTTTATTAATCACTTTACATAGATTTCATGCCTATTAAGTACCTCTTGTAACTTATGTTAATTTCCTGGAAGTAATTGAGAAAATAAGTGTTAATTATGAGTTAGCATGATCAGTGTAGGCAGATTCTTGCACCGCCAATGATGATTGTTCCGAGATTTCCGTGAGCTGAATCTTTCTACGCAGACGTTTTGATCCATGACTCCGAGTTTGGTTGCTTATCAATTGAGGATGGATATCGGTGGCACACAGTCAGGGATATTTGCCAAGGATGGTCTACAACCAACAACGTACATGTTCTATTATAACTGATAGTCGATTTTGTAATGTTTGGTTGCTAATCCGTTCGACTGTAAGGCCTGAATAGGAAAATGACTCTAATTAGTGGAATATGGCTAAGGCCGAAAGAATGTATAAAATGTAGATTGTAGGTAGAACTACCTGGCAATCCTTAGGTTGTAATTCCATTTTCTATGTAATTTTGTATTGCCCTCGGCTTTGGGCTAGACTCACAACACTGTGTACATTTCCTGATCAAGTAATACAAGGAATTCGCCATGTTATTCATACATTCTGTTTAATCTATCTTTCATGCATACTTGAGTGTTGAATCGTCTCGTTTCATAAACGGGAAATGAATTAGTTGGCTAGGGCCCAACCAACCCAGCTTGTTTACCCTTGTCCTTTCGTCATTTGGAAATACTATGTGAATATATCCCTTTGTAGTTGCGTGGCATGAACAGTTTTTATATTTACTTCTGAAGTTCTGATTTAAATCGATTTCGTAGTAAAGTGTGTGAGGATCTGTGGCTTGGAAGTTGATTGAGTTTATTTCTTTCATGTAATTCCTTTCTTGCATTTCTTTACTCGCAATTCTGGTCTCAATTTGCTTCCGCTTGGATCGTGCATGAAGCCTCTTCCTGTACCAGTGCATGTAGTTTCCTGCACTTTGGTTCAGTGATTCCTTTCACAACAAATATTGCATTTCTCTTACTACTTACCATTTTAAGTTGCTTATGCAAGAAAATATATTATTAATTTCAGTTTTCATCCTTAACATTAAGAGTGCATTTCTAAAGGATTTGAGAATGATTACATGAATTTATCATAGACACTTTATACTTGCATTTTATGACTTATGAACAAAGAACAGAAACATTTAAAGTGGATTCCCAAAGCTAGTTGATACATGCAGATCACTTAGACTAGGGGGGATATATATGGGGTACCAAGGGAGGTACCCAAGGTAATAATGTAATAATGGGATGGGCCATAGTAATAAATAAGGTGGTTAACCCATGTCATGTAAGGGACCACAAGTAGTTAATAATAATGTAATGGGCCCATGGTATTAGTTGATGGTATGAGGGAACCATGGTAATGACCCATGGTATTGTATGTATGAGGCCTATATAGAGGCTAGAGACTCCACATGGAGGATATGAATAGTGAGGGATTATTGTATGAACAAGCATATGGCTTGTGGAGTGTTCTCCTTCCTTAAGGAGTGAATGTATGGTGTTGCCCTACCATAAGGGTTTTGATAATAAAGAAGCATCTCTATCTATTTCTATCTTGTTATTTCTTGGGTTTAGTCTATTATCATAATATCTTTGGATCAGATCTACAACACATGAACAGTTTTTATATTTACTTCTGAAGTTCTAATTTAAATCAATTTCGTAGTAAAGTGTGTGAGGATCCGTGGCTTGGAAGTTGATTGAGTTTATTTCTTTCATGTAATTCCTTTCTTGCATTTCTTTACTCGCAATTCTGGTCTCAATTTGCTTCCGCTTGGATCGTGCATGAAGCCTCTTCCTGTACCAGTGCATGTAGTTTCCTGCACTTTGGTTCAGTGATTCCTTTCACAACAAATATTGCATTTCTCTTACTACTTACCATTTTAAGTTGCTTATGCAAGAAAATATATTATTAATTTCAGTTTTCATCCTTAACATTAAGAGTGCATTTCTAAAGGATTTGAGAATGATTACATGAATTTATCATAGACACTTTATACTTGCATTTTATGACTTATGAACAAAGAACATAAACATTTAAAGTGGATTCCCGAAGCTAGTTGATACATGCAGATCACTTAGACTACTGCTTTGATTACTTAGAGTTTTTTTCATTTCATGAAGTTTACTTCCATTGAAATATTTAACTAATTAAAGAATTTCTTTTCCATAGACAATTTATCTCAGAATTTCATTTGCAATTGCAATTCTTTTCAACACGTCTTTCAATCTTTTTGAAAGTAAATTGGAAACTTTGGTGAAGGAAACTTGGCCTCGGTGCAAGAGTTGGTCTCTTGTCACAGCAACAGAGTGCTATAAGCCCTAAGGCTTAGAGCACCTCCACAAAGACATAAATCTTTAGTAAGGGAGGTAAAATATACTTTTACACAAAGGCACTGTACCTGCACTAGTGCAAGTAGATTGCAATAGTACAAGAATAGGTTGTTTGTGTAAAAGGAAGATCAAGAGGAAAATATATCTCTGCAAGGGCCCACTTGTTAGACTGTTAGCCATCTATCTGAAGATAAACATAGCATTTCATTCCAACATTTAAGATTGCTTCCAGTTGTGCGAAAACTCTTTTACTTGATTCACTTGCAAATTGTTCTTTTACATTCCAACACTAGAGTTTCTTTGGTGTCAATTATCGTTAAAAAAAATTCTATATGATTCTACAAACATTTCTTTTAAGAAGTAGGATTAGGAATATGAAAATTTCATACCATTTGTGGCATTGCATGTGCTTCATCTCTAAGTTTATGAAACCCCCGGGTTGACAATTAAGTGTTAAGGAGTTTCCTTAAGCACAATTCCTACATGAAACAGTGCACTCACCTAGAGAGTTTTCCTCTTAGCCTCTCAGACAACAACGTTGAACTCCCCTATTTTTTCTCATCACGCAGGAACAGTCCACTTGGGCTCTGGTAGCAGTGGTCTAGGTGTGACACAACCCATAAAGGGGAAGAAGGGGACTATTGGAATCCATAGTAAACCTTCTCAGCATGTTGAGAGTGGTTTGTGTGGAATAACAACAATGGCAGATGAGGAAGACCATGCAGAAGGAAGTGGTGAAAATCAGGTAAATGAGGAATAGTCCACTTTTGGATTCTCGATTGTGAATCCTAATACACAAGTACAACTGAGAAATATTTCACCATCAGCTCTTCCTCATTTCTATGGTAAGGTACATGAAGACCTAGACCCTTTCTTATTTGAGCTTGATATTTTGTGTAGAAGTCATGATTATTCACCTAATGCCCAGAAGTTAAAGTTGTTTCCTGCAATTCTCAAGGATGCCGCACTCCGCTGGTTCATGGGACTAGGAGGAAGCACTATAACTTCTTGAGAGAAAATGAAGCGAGTGTTCTTATCGAAATATCAGGAATATTGTAAAACTAGAGATATTCAATATGAAATCTTTACTATTGTGGAAAATGATGATGAAATGATAGAGGACTACTTGGAGAGATTCCTATACATCCTCCAAAGGTCAAAGAAAAAATTTGATCTAAGTACCATTAGAACCTTGTTCTTAAGTGGGCTTACTGATGATGCTAGGAATAATCTAAATCTGTTAGGACAAGGGGATATTGCTCAAAAACCTTTTGATGAGATCTGCGACTTGTGCAGGAAATTCTCGAGGAAACAATATAGATCTGGTAAAGGAATTCAAAATAGAAACAGGAAAATTGAATCTACTGATGCTATGATTATTGGATTAGAAAACAAAATGGACAATATGAAAATTGAAATAATTAATATTGTTAGTAAACAAATAGACTCTTTTAAGTTTCAGCAAAAACTTGTAGAAGAGCAAGAGTCATTGTCTATTTTCTATCCAATATGTAGAAGAATGCATCCTTTAAGAGAATGTCCTCTCGATTTTAGAGAAACTAATAAATGTGCAATTTGTGCAGAGAAACATGCTACAGAAAAATGTCCCTCCATACCTGGCCTTAAAGCTGTACTTGAGGGAGGACAACCTAAAGCCGAATCACTGCATGTTATGGGAGCATGAAGAAATTGGCCTAAGGTAAGTGCAGGTATGGTTCCTGAACCTCCACCACAATATTTTGGTTATAATGCACACTCATATTCCTATCCTAACACTGTTCACTCTCAACATTAGTAGCATGGGAACCAATATCAGTATGGACAACCCTCCCAATCTTGGAAACAAGGATGGAGAGGGCCAAATCATTCACATCATTCCTATCCTGCACCTATGCAATCATACCCTCCTACATATGCACCTCACCCAATGCCACAACCATCATTACCTCAGCTGAGTCAACCTCTGCGACCATTACCTTTACCTCGACTGTTTGGACTTTATCAGCTGCCTGATCAACCTTTACCCAAACCCAATAATAAAGCGGTACAAATGATCCATTCTATTAACCCACTTTCTTCATCCAGATATTAGTCTATGCCATTTGGAGCCAATGATCTCCAATTGATATCAACGAAGGTAGTAATGTTAGAAAATCAAAAGCAGCCTATGGTGATTATCAATGTGAAAGGAAAGGAGGAAACTCCTAACCATTCTGAAGAAGATGACACCATTCAGCCTATCCCTGTACCTTCTGAGTCCTTGCCATCTTCTTCCAACTGACCTGCCTATCTAGAGAGGTTAGTTGTGGAGACAAAATACCCCATTCCTAAGTCTAGCCTGGCTTCTGAGCTTAAGAACCTTTTCATAAGGGTACCTTTACCCCAAGCTATTAAAGAGATCCCCATTTGTACAAAAATCATTAGGGAACTCTATCTCAAGAAGTGAGGAAGGAGAAGATTGGAACCTCAAACTATTCAATTTATTGGTAGGGGAGCAGAGTTTATGATAGGGTGTATGCACATGGAAAAATATACCGACCCCGAAAACCCTGTTGTCTCTTTTTAGATAGGTGATGTCCTTGTCTCCAATGTACTTATAGACCTAGGGGCAGCCATTAATGTTATGACCAAGCAAACCATGGATAAAATTGGATTGATCCATATTCATCCTACTCCCACTATGATTGAACTAGCATATAGATCTAAAATCAAGCCGGAAGGGGGTGCTCGATGATGTGGCCATTTCCCTAGACTCTTGGGAATATCTCACAGGTTTCATTGTGCTTCAACCAAAGAATCCTGTGGGAGGAAATCCCTTGATCTTGGGACGACCATGGCTTGCTAAGGCCGATGCTTATATTAGATGTTGTTCTGGTGATATGTATATTTCCCATGGAGATTCCAGGAAGAAGATCACCTTGTACCCACCCGCTAGATCCATTCAAGAGCTCCGAGACACTTTATGGTTAGACTACATTTGTGATGAGGAGACTTAGCCTATTTACTTGATACATCAAAACACTGAGTCCTCACAGGAGGGTGAGATTCAAGACTTCCTAAACAATATAGACACCATGCCTAATTTTGAGTCATTGAGTTAGATTTTTAGTCTAGATTTTCAGGAAAGATATGACTCTCTACCTCCATCACCACCATCTCTAACAACACCTTTGTGTACTCTTAAGCTTGATACCACTCTTGTTGAGATTAATCTAGGTAAATCCTTGTATATCAGTTCAGACTTGGATCCTTCACAGTAAGAGAAGCTTGTGAATTTGTTGTGAAACCATCTTGATGCCTTTGCATGGGGTTATGAAGATATGAAAGGCATCCCTCCTAAAACTTGTACACACCATATTTATATTCAGGATGGAGCCTGACCTTTCTGACAACCCTAGAGGTGAATGAACCCAAATCTAAGAAATGTTGTAAAGGAAGAATTGCAAAAACTCTTAGATGCTGATTCTATCTATCCCATTTCTAACAGCTAGTGGGTCTCTCCATTAGTATTAGTCCTGAAAAAAGATGGGAGATGGCACATTTGTATTGACTACAGAGAATTAAACAAGGCCACTCTCAAAGATTACTTCCCCCTTCCTTTCATCAATCAGGTACTCGATACCCTTGGTAGTAAGAAGTACTTTTCTTTTCTAGATGGCTTTAGCGGATATAACCAGATACAAATAGCACCCGAGGATCAAGATAAAACCACTTTTACATGTCCATGGGGTACATTTTCTTACCGAGTTCTTCCCTTTGGGCTATGTAATGACCTGACTACCTTTCAAAGGGCAGTCTTGGCTATTTTTGCTGACCTTGAGTGTGTAAAAATCTATATGGATGACTTCTCTGTGTTTGGTGATTCATTTTAGGAAGCCCTCAAGAATCTAGAAAAAGTGCTTCTTTGCTACCAAGAAGCTCATCTCACCTTGAGTGACAAGAAATGCAGATTAATGTGCAAGGTGAGGATGGTTCTTGGCCATCTGATTTCCAACAAAGATATCCAGGTTGACCCTGCAAAAATAGAAGTCAAATTGAGTATCTCTATACCCAAAACTCAAAGGGAAGTGAGAGGTTTTCTAGGACATGCAGGCTACTATAGGAGATTCATTAAGAATTTCTCAAGGATAGCTACACCCCTTTTTTGACTTTTGGCTAAGGATAGTGAGTTTTCTTGGTCCACAACTTGCCAACAGTCCTTTGAGACATTGAAGGAAAAATTAGTCCAAGCACCAGTTTTGAGAGGACCAAACTAGTCCTTGCCATTTCATATTTCCTCTTATGCCTCTGATATTTCTATTGGTGCAACTTTAGGACAAGAAGAATACAAACAATATTATGCTATTTATTTCATTAGTAAAAACTTGTCACCCCCCGAACTCAATTATAGGGTTACCGAGAAAGAGTTTTTAGCTGTAATTTTTTCCATTAATAAATTCAAACAATATATTACAGGATATGAAGTCTTTGTGCATACTGATCCTTCTACAATAAGATATTTGATGAATAAACCATTAACTATTGGTAGAGTGACTATGTGGTTACTATTGTTATAGGAATTTAATATTTCTATTGTTGATAGACTAGGAAAATCAAATGTAGTAGAATATTATATTTCAAGGTTAAATAATCCTAGAGAAGCAATTCCTGTTGATGATGATTTTCCTTACGAACATCCTTTTTCCATGTCAACAAAATCCCCATGGTTTGTTGACATAGCTAACTATTTAGTCACTGGAAAATTACCACCTCACGTGTCTGCTCGTGAAAAGCGGAATATCATACAGAAAAGTGCTTCATATTCCTGGATCCAAGGAGACCTCTTTTGCACTGCAGCAGATCTCATTATCCATAGATGTGTAAGAGAGGAAGAAGTGTTTGATATTTTAAAATATGCCCATGATGAACCTTGCGGGACTACGCCGATAAGCGGGCTGCATACAAAGTGTTACGAGCTAGCTATTTTTGGCCTTCCTTGTTTAAGGATGCCGAACAATATGTCAAGCGGTGTGATAGCTGTCAGTGAGTTGGCCAGCCTAATCAAACCAATGAAATGCCTTTATGTCCTTAGGTTATGATTGAGCCTTTTGAAAAATGGGCCCTTGATTTTGTAGGACCAATAAATCCAACATCATCAAATAAAAAGCATATTTTGGTTTGTAGAGATTTTGTTATGAAATGGGTAGAAGCTAAAGCTGTTTCTTTTGCTACTGAAAGAGTTGTTGTTGATTTTCATTTTATTGAAATCTTTACTAGATTTGGTGTGCCTAGAGAAAACTTTTCTCACAATGGATTGCAGTTTATTTCTAATCTGGTACACGGTGGGATGGAGCAGTACAAAATACGGCACAGGAAATAAACACCGTATCACCCGCAAGAAAATGCTCAGGTGGAGTCCACGAATAAGGTGATTGAGTCCATCCTCACAAAAATGGTAAATATGCATAGAAAGGATTGGGCTGACAAGTTACTGGAAGCATTGTGGGCATATTGAACCACTTCGAGAAACAACACAGGACACACACCATATGTGTTGGTGTACGGAAAATAAGTCTTCTTGCCAATAGAATTCCAGATCAAGACTTTTAGGACTGCAGTCCAATTGGGGCTAGATCTCTCTGAAGCACAACAGTAACATCTTCTACAATTGAATGAGTTATATGAATTCTGAAGGGATGTTGTTCAACAGAACATCTTGGTTCAACAACAGCGCAAGAAGTGGCATGACAAGTCCATTCAGAAGAAGTAGTTCCAACCAGGTGATTGGGTACTCCTTTACGATTCTAGATTCAAATATTTTAAAGGAAAATTCCATACACACTGGATGGGACCCTATGAGGTGGTCAAAGTGTTCGAAAATGGAGCGGTAGAAATCAAAACTATTGATGGACGAAATTCTGTGTTCCTGGTAAATGGGCATAGATTGAAGGTATATTTTTAGCCCCTTACTAAAGGAGATTTCATGCAACAAGTCCAACAACCATTTGAAAAGGAGTTGGTAGGTGGTAACACCAACCTGTCGAAGATTTGATTCCTTCTTGTCCTTATTAAAAAAATAATAAAAAAAATAAAAATTATAAAAAGAAAAAAAATTCCTATAATTATGAAAATCAGTTGACTGACATGATTACAGAAGGATCAACCTGAAAACCAGCATGCTGACAGGAAGATCAAAATTTTAATAAAAGGGAATGATACTTGATCTTTTAGATATGTTGGCTACCACCAAGAAGAAGCAGGTTCACGAAATCGAGCACTTACCCAAGTTTGGGGTAACTAACATGGAAATTTTTGTTCAAGTAAATGCTTACTTCCCACTGCAATTACTTTTTCCTGCACTAGTGTAGGTAGATTTCAAAGTAAGCTCTTTTCCTTTCTTCTATTTCCCATTTCGAAAATTCCCACTAGCTTCTTTTCTAAAATCCCCAATGAATTACCTTCATCTTTCTTCTAAGAAAACTACCCTTGCCCGATTTCGTAAAATCAGTCTTTTCCCTTGAATTTTTTTCCACATCCCATTTTGTTTATCCCCCTTGGTGATATTGTTTTTGGAATCCCCATTGTAATGTTCCTTCCCATTCAATTTTTTTTTTTTACCCCCTTCCCAATTCTTTATTCTCTCATAAATTGATTGCAAAATTTGATGCAATCAATCCAGAAGGCATGCTCGTGAAATACCAAAGGATAGCAAATACAACTTTTCTTGTATATTGAGGCAAAGAATTTTAGTCCAGCTACATAATTTTGTTATATCAATTTTTTTGTTTTGGTAAAAGTCCCTAGAACAAGACGCGCAATGAAAGTAGGTTTAGTGCAAGAATGTAGCTAACTATGAAAGCAAGTGTAAAATAAAATTC
Organism: Pinus tabuliformis; assembly: GCA_031772625.1. Lineage (NCBI taxonomy): Eukaryota > Viridiplantae > Streptophyta > Pinopsida > Pinales > Pinaceae > Pinus > Pinus tabuliformis. The sequence continues at coordinate 192,679,392 of CM062816.1, forward strand.
ACACAGTCTAGGAGTGTCTTATAAAGGATGTTTATGAATCTTTATTTTCCTACACATGACGACTGATATATCATAGCATTGAATGTTTCAATTAATACTCTGTTTCATCATTTACTAACTTAGGAATGAATTTCAAAGTGCAAGGTGTATAGGGTTTTGAAATCTAAATTTTTTAATAAGTGTTGAAGTATGTCTTGATTAAATTACGAGGAAAACTGTGGGATAGTAACGTTGTCCGATATCCTGTATTCACATTCCTTGAAATAATTTCGCATTGTTTGTTCATTATTACCTTACCTCATAACCCGACCATTGTAACCGTTGCACCCTCACCGCATAAACCTCCACTACACCCAATCATTATGACTAACCTACAGTGGCTTGATATGAATTTGCACCTAATATGAAGAGTTGTTTTCATCATGGACAGGTGAGTGGGACTAAAAAGACGGAGGGTGACGAACCTCCAGCATAAAGCTCTCGGAAATTGTTGGTGTCACTCGCTGGAATTCTTTCGAGGCTATGACCGGAAAGGGTGAAGTGCAGTTTTACATGGAACCCGTAAGGAGTGAGCCATTTTCTTTGCAGGAGATTGAGAAAATTGCAAAATACCGGAACAGTCTTGCACTATTGCAAGAATCTGGGTTCCTACCTTTTTTACAGAAGTTTGACGGGTTCGATATGGCTGTGGTACTAGAGTTTGCGAAGAAATTCAAAGGAGGCCGAGTCTGGGTTGACTCGTTGAAGTTCGAAGTCATAGAGGAGTCTATTGCACAAGCTACAGGCTTGCCACTTACAGGGGAGCATTGGTTTAAAAAGGAGCGGCTCGGGAGGAAACGATGGCACCGGTTCGTGGTTGACAAGAAGCTTAAGGTTGACTGGAGGAAGGGACTTCCGCAGAGTGCCATGATCGGGAAGTGGCAAGACCTCCTATTCATACTGTAGAAATTCATGAATGGTGAGGGATGTTACACAATGGCATTCGTATTTCACCTTCTGCTGTTGCTACACTTCGAGTCGGGAAAATTGATTAATTTCCCTTACTACCTACTCAGAAGTCTTAAGAAAATGGTGAATGGTGTGTAAAGTGGGAATGCAAGCCAAGTTGCAAGCAAGCTATATCATCATGGGCTTATCACGATCCTGGTCAAGAAGAAGCTGGAAGAAAAAGGAGTAACCTAGGGAGCATTCCTGAAAGAGTTTCGGGCAAGGAGTGCAGGGAAGTCTGCTAGCATGAGTACAAGTAAGAAAAGGAAAGCAGAGACATCGTCTCCTGCCGAGTAGAAAGGTGAAAGCACACCGGTGCAAGTAGGGAGGAAGACTGTCGAAAACACTCCACCCTCGGCTAAGAAGAGAAAGACTAGAACCTCGGTGAGGAAGAAGATGGTCTCTCAAGGGACGAACCAATCGAGCTCTCCGATTATAATTGATGAATCACCCCAAGTTTACCCTAAAGTTCATAACCTTTTAGTGCTTGTAGATGCAGCAAGACACACTGTGGAAGATGAAGAGAACATGGAAGATGACATATTGTTGTCAACTTTTGTTAGCAGAATAAGGAAGAGGAAGACGAAACCAAGTACAGGTGAAGTCCAAGTAGAGGGTCATGAGGATGTAGAGGAACAACATATAGATACCTTCGATAATTTCAGTGAACCGGGCATTGAAACCCTCAATGATTTTGAGGAATGGGGTATTTAAGCCCTTGTTGTTTTAGAAGAACAGGGTACTAAAGCCCCTACTATTTTAGAAAGACAGGGTACTGAAACCCCTGCTGGGTTAAATGGACAGGGTGTTGAATCCCTTGAGGAACTGGAAGAACAGGGCATTGAAAACCGAGAGGAATTGAGTGCACAAGGTACTGAAACCCTTGGCATGAAGGTTGTGGAGGGCATCAAAACCCTCGGTGACAAGGAAACCCTGAGTGCAGAAACCTTTGGTGACATCATAATGCAGATATTGGATGGGCTTGACCTTGACAACGATGGGACCTGTTTCAAGTCTGTTGTAGAGAAGACATTTACACTTGAAGACTTGAGAAAAAAACCCTCCACTCTCCACCTCAACAGCCGAATAGTAGATTTGGAGCAACAAATTCATGACCTAGAGGCTTTGAACTAGGTCATGAAGGAGAAAAATTGGCAGAAGCAAAGCGAGGTAGAGCTACTTGCAGAGGTAAAAAGGCAAAAGAAGCAAGTAAAAATATGGAAGTATCGGGCTTCCAAATGCTACGAATGCCTCAAGAAGGTGACTAATTCGCTGAGAAGAGCTTGAGGTAAAAAGCTGAAGACAGTGAAAGCTGAAATAAGCACTGAATTTTAGGATTGAGAGCTGGCCACTCATTTTTTGAGGATTTTTTGCAGAAGGTAAAATGTTATGTGAGGACACACAACAACTTAGGGATGGGAGGATGTTGGTGTCCCAAATTTCTCTATTTTTACCCCATTTCTATAAACATTAACCTCTATTTTATCTCGACTTAAACCTCTCTTTCCTGCACTAGTCCAAGATAACTACCTATTCCTGCATATGCTTCGTATCTTACATTAAGATTTATTAAAGTGCTTTATTAATCATTTTTACATATATTTCATGCCTATTAAGTACCTCTTGTAACTTATGTTAATTTCCTAGAAGTAATTAAGAAACTAACTGTTAATTATGAGTTAGCATGATCAGTGCAGGCAGATTCCTGCACTGCCAATGATGATTGTTCTGAGATTTCTGTGAGCTGAATCTTTCCACGCAGACGTTTTGATGCATGATTCTGAGTTCATTTGTTGATTAACCGAGGATGGATATCGGTGGTGCACAGTTAGGGATATTTTCCAAGGATAGTCTACAGCCAGCGAAGTACATGTTCTATTATAACCGATAGCCGATTTTGTAATGTTTGGTTGTTAGTCCGTTCGACCAAAAGGCTTGAATAGGAAAATTACTGTAACTAGTGGAATACAGCTAAGGCCGAAAGAATGTATAAAATGTAGATTGTAGGTAGAACTAGTTGGCGATCCTTAGGCTGTAATTCCATTTTCTATGTAATTTAGTATCGCCCTCTCTCTAGGTTGGACTCGCACTACTATGTACATTTGTTGATCAAGTAATACAAAGAACTCGCCATGTTATTCATACGCTGTGTTTAATCTATCTTTCATGCATACTTGAGTGCTGAATTGTCTCGTTTCTTAAATGGGAAATGAGCTAGTTGGCTAGGGCCCAGCCATCCCAGCTCGTTTACCCTTGTGCTTTCGTCATTTGGAAAGACTATGTGAATATTTCCCTTTGCAGTTGCGTTGTGTGAACAATTTTTATATTTACTTCTGAAGTTTTGATTTAAATCTATTTCGTAGTAAAGTGTGAGTGGATCCGTGGCTTGGAAGTTGATTGAGTTTATTTGTTTCTTGTAATTCCTTTATTGCATTTATTGACTTACAATTTTTGGTCTCGATTTGCTTCCACTTGCATTGTGCAGGAAGCCTCTTCCTGCACCCATGCATGTGGTTTCCTGCACTCCGGTTCAGTTATTCCTTTCACAACAAATATTGCATTTCTCTTACTGCTTACCATTTTAAGTTGTTTCTGCAAGCAAATATATTATTAATTTCAGTAATCATCCTTAACATTAAGAGTTCATTTCTGAAGGATTTGAGAACGATTACATGAATTTATCATAGACACTTTATACTTGCATTTTATGACTTATGAACAAAGAACAGAAACATTTTAAGTGGATTGACGAAGCTCGCTGATACATGTAGATCACTTAGACTACTTCTTTGATTACTTCGAGTTGCTTTCATTTCATGAAGTTTACTTCCATTGCAATATTCGATTAATTAAAGACTTTCTTTTCCACAGATAATTTATCTCAGCATTTCGTTTGTAATTGCAATTCTTTTCAGCACGTCTTTCAATCTTTTTGAAAGTAAATTGGAAACTTTGGTGAAGGAAACTCTGCCTCAGTGCAAGAGCTGGTCTCTTGTCACAGAAATAGAGTGCACTAAGTCCTGAGGCTTAGATCACCTCCAGAAAGACATAAATCTTTAGTAATCGGAGGTAAAATATACTTTTACATAGAGGCATTGTACCCACACTAGTGCAAGCAAATTGCAATAGTACTAGAACAGGTTATTTGTGTAGAAGGAAGATCAAGAGGAAAACAAATCTCTGCAAGGGCCCACTTGTTAGACTGTTAGCCATCTATTTGAAGATAAACATACCATTTCTTTCTAGCATTTAAGATTGCTTCCAGTTGTGTGAAAACTCCTTTACTTGATTTACTTGCAAATTGTTCTTTTACATTCCAGCACTAGAGTTGCTTTGGTGTCGATTACCATTAAGATTGTTTTCTGTCTGATTCTGCAAACGTTTCCTTTAAGAAGTAGGATTAGGAATAAGAAAAGTTCATACCACTTCTGGCATTGGTTGTGCTGCATCTCTAAATTTACAAAACCTTTGGGTTAACAATTAAGTGTTGAGGAGTTTGCTTAAGCACAATTCCCGCACCCAAAAGTACACTCACCCATAGAGTTTTCCTCTTAGCCCCTCAGACAACAATTTTGCACTCCCCTTTTTTGTTGCATCAGTGCTCTTGGGTTTTGTTCTTTTTTGTTCACCCCAATCGATGTTGCCACAAAATCCTCATTTATCATTGCACATTGTCCATAGGCATGGCCTCTCCATGTTGTTGTTGTGTCTTCCACTAGTTAGACAACCTGCATACTCAATCTCAGGCACAGATCACTCTGTCTACAACTCTCCATACTTTTTCAAGGCTCACAGTACTTTGGCATGGCTTTCCTTTTTTTCATTTATTTCTATAATGTGTGCATGGGATATCTTCTATCGTCAATCTTATAGTTCTGTATTGAAAATCCATAATTGCCAATTCATACAACCATCAATACTCCTTTGTACTGCTTCCCTATTAGACGTTTTACACTACAAAGCACTATCACAGCCTTTTTCTCTGTTAAAACTTCATTCACAACAGACATGTGAAACTAGTAAATTCTGGTCATTCTTGGTGCTTTTTGTTCTAGCCCATTTTTTAAATTCCCTTCATAGGACTGAGGGCAATGACCGATGGCTCAGACTTGAGGCGCTAAGTCCTTTAGAATTTGTTGGCAACATTTCTCCTTTCATTAAAGCTCTGTGCCTTTGATTTGTTATTTACTTCATAGCCAGGTGTTAACACTATTAGAGCCCCGTTATCGTAGGTTTCAACTTGTTACACATATGCTAGCAACAACAAACCGTCGATCGCCAATTTCTGATTGGATCCTCTGCCAAGCCCTAGCCTTCAATTCCTTCAGACTTTACATGACCAAGTGTGAGCTCTTATATCGGAGCCCCTTAATCAAATATTTCACAACTATGACCTATATGCCAGCAACCACAAATGTATCACCTGGATATGGCCCATTAGGCCATCCAAAACACCAAAATTTCCTGCCACGTGTCCCTCATACCATCATGTCATGCTGACATTAGCAACCAGGTTTCCCTTATCAGAACCAATCAGATGTTTCCACTTTTCCACCTCGGAGCTCATCTGAGACTTCCATCTGTCCTTATCGGAGCCTACCCCCTACTGCCATGTATTCTTATCGGATCCAATCCCTTGTAGCCATTTGTCCTTATCAGACCCAATCAGATGCCACCACGTGTCCCGCCTGAAGGAGAGAGAAAGGGCCTTGCCTATCCTTGTTTTGCAGTGATTTCCCTTTTTAAATTCCTTTTTGGCCTTCCCAACGATTTAGCAAAGAACCTGCAAAATCGACGATTTTAAGCTCAATCGGTGTTCATAGATCGATGAATTAGAATGCTTCTCACCTGCGAAATGTTGAACACTGATCGTTGTTATGCAATGTGGCCTAGACCCACCGACTCCTGATCGTCGATATGCCACTGTGTGTCGACCTTCGATCCTCCGATCTTCGATATTCCGAGACCTCTGATTGCCCATATAATAAGTCACTAATCAGTAAAATACATACATTGTTGCGCTGCAACTTGGAACCTCCGATTACCGATCGCTGATTGGACATGTGTCAGAAGGACACCAACATTGTCCTTTGCATTCTCTTTTGGAGAGGAATAACTTCAACTCGCTCTAAATTTTGATCCAAAGTCCATCCTGGGACTTCTAGATACCATTGGAAAGCTTGTCTTGAGCATTGTTCAATGGATGGGGTTTGATTAGCCATTGATATCATATTCTACCTAAAAATATGGCTCCAAGTGTAATTCCATCCTTCCACTCCTTGGCTCTCTAGGAAGCTTGGAAACTCACCCATAATGTGTTCTTAGCACGAGGCCTGCAGCAACCATGGACTTCCTTCCTGGGAAATCACAGTAGTCGATCATTTTACGGCTTTTCCAATAAGCTTGCTACTATGACGGTTCTTTACAGGAATCTTGTAGCTACAATGGGATTTTATCTAGTACATTACCATAATCACCATTTTATGGCTTCTCCAATAATCTTGCTACTATGATGATCTTCTACATGAAGCCCACAACTACCCTGATATTCCTCCTAGAACATCACTACCAACATCTGTTGCAACAAGAAACCAATCTTGTTTGGTTGACATCAATGCCAACACTCCTGCCTATTGTTAGGCATTTCTAATTTCCCAACACATCTCTCCAGCATAACTGTTGACAACAAATTCCAACACACTTGCAGATGCCCTCACTAGGCCATTGACGATCCACACAATTCCAATTGTCAAAAAATCTCACCCTTTGCATTGATAGCCACATACCATCCTTCTTTCCAAGTGATGGCCAACCTCAAACTGCTTCCACACATCTCATTGCATGAGACATCAATGGCCCGCTTTTCATCACAAATTCTCCACAATTTTTCTCCCCCTTTGACATCAATGGAAAGGGGCTACAAGCTACCTTACTCCCCTCATGCAATCATCAACTGTGAGGACTAGAGTCTAGATGTATTCTCAGACATCTCTACTAGGGTTATTTCTTCTGCTACTCGATAAACTGGGAAAATGTGATATGCTCCCCCTCAACATATACTGCCTCTGATTTGTCCTTCTAGTTTTGGACACTAATGGATGTTGGCTGAGCATTATGTCCACCAATGCATCTTTTGTATCGAAAATATTGATACCAATTAAACTACTCATGCTATTTTTCCTACTGTAAATACCAATTTATAATGATTCATTTTGGCCTAGCATTCTTTGTTGTTGTTGTTTCTTCTGAGACTGTGCTCACTTATTTGAGCATATCCACTTCTCCCCTTGAGCCAATGATCCCTAATCTCTTGTAAAGCTATCTCACCTTTCCTTGGGGACTGATCCTATAGACCTGACTAGATTGTGAGCTTCCAGTGATTCCACACTACAACTGCAACCCATCTTCTTCGCACAACAAAAAAATTGTTGTTGTATAATCCTCATGTTGGGTGCGCTCCTCCTTCATCCATCAAATGAACCATTCCAATTATACTTCTTGGCCTTCTACATCCGACTTACTTGGCCTCCCTTGAGGCCCTTCTCCTCCTTCACTAAAGATAAACAAAGGATCTAATCCCCCTCAGCAAATCATCCCCCTTCGTTCTCCAGACCTTTAAAGGTCGAGACTTGACAGAAGCATTCCCATATTGCCTCTTCTTTTCCCCTATCTGGGGTTGTTCTCTCTTGCGCATGGGTAGAGGAAATCTTTCTTTCACCTCCTCTTTCATCACCCAAAGCCACTTGGCACCTCTCTTCCTTTCAGAAGGGACTGCTACAAGAGTAGGAGGATCACTCTTTTGAATTCTTCCTCCTCTATTCATCTTTCTCTGTTAACGCAAAGTATTGAAGACATTCTTTCTCCTTCTCTTCAAATCTCAAGCTGCTACGTTCACATGCATATGCTGAGAATCATTCCATTTCTTCTCATTTATGCAGTAAAATTTCTTATGCCCAATATTTCCACAGTTGAAGCATTGAACATGGCTTAAGACTGGGGTAGAGGAGTTACCCTTTTTGACAACACTTTTTTCAAAACTCCTCTCATGGCCAGCTTGCCTACTTCTAGCCTTATTGTGCAATCTTGGGTTGCTGCTACCTTGCACATCTTGTTTTCTTGCATGCCATTTACAATCTATAGATTTATGTCCATGAAAAGGCTTTTGTTGACAGAGATTACCTTTTCTTTGTAGGATTTGTTCTTGAGGAGGAGGGGTCCTCTGTTGGCTCTTATTGTGCCTTCTATGACATCAATCATTGCTATCATGCACTCTTCCTTGTAGCTGCTTTGCCTTCTTCTATTGCACTTGCTGTTATTGCTGCTTGGGCTTTTGTTTCACTACTAGCTGCTTCTTCCTAGCCTTCTGCTACACTACAGGTTGCTGCTCTTTAGCCTTGTCCTACTGCCTTTTCTTCTCTTGTTGTTACTTCTTTCCTTGGTGGTGCTGCTGTCCAACAACCTTTATTTTGTTTTTCTTGGAACCTTCGAGCTTCTGATATTGAGAAAACTCTTTATTTGACTTCTCTAAGTCATGTCTCAATGAGACTACCTCAACTTGTAGTTTCTCAAAACAAGCCTCCTTTATACTTAGCCGATGGGTTAAACTCCCAGTCAGACTGCTAGCCGCTTCTTGTTGAGCAATTAGTTCACCTATTGTTTTTCTCAATTTCTCATTCTCAGTCTCATAAACTTCTAGTTGCTCCTCTTGCTTGATATTTTCCTCTGATAGGTCCTTGATCTATTTTAGAGCAGAGATCAAGGACCTTTTTCCGCCGCGTATCTACCATACTTTTTTTTTTCACCAATACTTAAGCACTAGGATTACGCCTATCCAACACTAGTTAACCAATAATATCACAAGTGTTTATTATGTAGTGGAAAACATTCAAATATCTTTCATCAGTTTATCTCCAACAGAAATGGAAATACAAAATAATAATCATGTAGACATAAAATATATGTGGGAGGGGAAACTCCCAATTAATCTGAGTTTTCCCAATACAAATAAATTATGTAAGTCAATTGTAGAAATGATTTTACAAGTCGTGCAACCTTAAAAATCTAAACTACAAACTTATGTTCAAACCATGCACCCATCATGCACACCTAGCCAAGTCATCATCCAGCCCTACACGCCTCACCCAAATCTACTTGGACGTCATGCAATATTTTTCACTCTATACCCGACCATCGTGTCACAATACTCATCTCGCTGTCTCACAACGGCCAAACTATCATGTTGCGCCCCTTGGGTCAACTGCTTTACCCCACCAATAACATTCATCTCGCTCAACATTATGCCACCATTCAAGTGCTCCCACTCTTCCATTCGGCCTCGCCCAGCCGCACTGTTCAGCCCACCCAACCACACCATGTAGTTGCACCCATTCGTGCCCACCCGCACTACCAATACGCAGTCGGGTTACGTTGTTGGTGTAGGATGGTCATTGCACTGTGACCTACATTTTCACCGTTCAACTTCCCACGGAACCTGAAATTCACCTTCGGCTACACTTTCAATCCTGCTCCCCTTGGTCACACCTCCGCCTTATGCGTCTTGGCCTGCCCTTCAACTCACTCTAAAATTTTGTTCTTGCCATATTGTTCGATGGCTGATGATCCTTACTACCACCACGCCATTCCTTACTTATACATTGTCGTGTGGACCTTCCACACGAATTGTCACATCCATTCACCTTCCTCCATGGTTAACCTCTCCTCCGTGAGTGTGTTTCACCTGCCATGTTAATGCGTCAACCTATCCATAATAATATATTTCTTCCCATTGTATGTTTCTCAAGTCGCTTAGGTGGGTCATTTGTTGGATCTCCCATGCTACCCTCTAACTCACTAGTGCCCATGCTGTGTCGTCCATCGAATCTCCCATCATCCACCATCGCAGCTCGATTCGCCCAGCTTGTCCTCAAACTTGGGTGCTTCGCCCACCCGAGCACTCAACTCAAGTCGCCCGACGTGCCTCTACTCGGTGATTTGGCCACACTCGCCCACTGTGTCTACTACAACGTGCACTCCTGCCCATCGCCTTTAGCCGATGGCGAGTCGCCTTTAACCGACGAATTTTCGCACATAACTGAACATCCACCTTTGAATCGCTTTTAATCGAACACTCCAATCCGAGTTTCCTTTAACCAAACATGGGCGCTCATTGCACATCTTGGGCAAACCCGCACACATTTAATCATGATCTTCAGTTTTTTGACTCTCTCGAACACTCATGAACTCGAGGCCATGACATCCTCCACAACTCTAAAAATGTTTTCATCCTCAACAACACCATCTCAACAAACTCCATCGCTAATACTTATATCCATACATAATCACCCATATATATCTTTCTGTGACCTTCTCCATATGAATGCATGCCTCTCACACCATCATGATTGTCATCTCATCCTACTGTCGATTTTACCTAGCTCGCCCCAAGTGTTTAGTCATCATATCAAAGAGAGGACTCATTGTCATGAGAAGAAGACGATGAGCCTCATCCCCATGCTAGTCTACAAAGAGTGAGGGGATGGGAAAGCCAAATTCTCTCCATCCTCCTTTTCTAACAACTTGATCCACATGTTAGGATCCCCCTCTTCCAATATTTTTATGTATGCTTCTCGTCTCTCATTCTGAGTCTCTAGCTTCACATCCTTGTTATCCTCCACTGCCTCTAGTCTATTTGTCAAGTCCATAATACTATCAGACAATTTCCTCATAATTTGTCCCTATTCCATGAGTTTTGACTCTGCATGGTTCAACCTCTCATAGACATCATCATCTTGCTTGATGTCCTCCACATTCATCGTTGTCAATTTACACCCAGCTGTCAGTGTTGCCATGATAGTGTTTCTGGGAAAACTAGTGTCTTTTTTATCAACTAGCCCTCTAGGTTTGGTAGCTACCCTAGAAACAACAGTTTAAAGTAATTCAACGATTTCTTCTATGCACAATAGATAAGAGAAAGATGAGGGGACCAACCTGGAACTTCCACTTAATCCCTTGCTTGATCTCTCTCCCCCTTGACAGAGCTTGCAACTCCTCTCCGTACTTATCCCACTTGGAGAGTACCTATAGAAACACAGTAACAAAGAACCATCAAAGCATCTTGATCTATTATAACATAAACACTATAGAATCAGATATATAATGAACATACAATAGCATTCACAAATGATAACATTCACAATTGCACAATCATATGGAAGAAAACTTGAAGAACTTTATTAAATAGAAGGGAGAATTACAACCCAGTTGTCTGATCTAGCATCATCCTCCCAGCATCAATCCCTCTTCACCTCATGAAATAGCAAGATCACACCAACAATACAATGCTCTTTTCTTCAAATACAAACTATCAACACTTCCTTGCAATTCACAATATTCCAGCCTCCGGATCTCTTAGATGAGGGATCCATTTATAGATGTGTGCAAGGGTGTGAGTCATCTTTGGGGTTTTTCTTAGTGTCATTCCACTTGTTACAATAGGTTCCACTTGGATATTTCTTGGATCTCTGACTCATCCCTGGGCGAATTCAGAGAGGCAAGTGTCATAGGAGAAGTTTCTAGAAGATTCCATGAGCAACCACCTAGCAAATTATCTCGGACATTTTTCCATCCTCACCCATCGCACCCTATAGAAGTCCCAGATAGTATGCATCACACCTGGCTAGTGTACTACTCAGTCTGCATCGCACCTTGCCAATGGAGCAGTCAGTATGGTTCAGTTTAGGCCATTTCTGGATGGTTTTTTAGGTGGAACTTCTGGGGAATGATGTAATCAAATGACCATGTTATTTTAGGGTACAAAACAACTCTTTTACGGGTTGAAGAGCCCTATTTTATCAACATATAAGTTTGGGGTTGAAGTGCCCAAATATGTCTATAACAATTGCCCCCTAAAGCATGAAGTCGTAAATCTTGATGTCGGGTGAAATGATTTATCATGAGGATCTGAGGTTTCGAATTGGAAGGTGACCTGCATAAGTTACAATACAATATATCATCATAATATAATTTTCATGATCTAGTTGAGGCAGGCATTCCCATGCTAAACTTTATAAATTCATTTCATGTACATAGATCAGATGGTCGTGTGTAGATGCAGACTAGTGATTCTTCAATGTAGAGTCATCATCCTTGGTTCGGATGACCATCTGTGCAATGCCTTTGTACATTTGATGTTTTTATATCCCTGAATATATCACAGTCCAAATGGATGAAACTAGATCCGGGGTCTTCAAACTCATTCAATCTTCGCCCGATGTACAAGTTAATACATGTGAAGAGATGTTCTAAAGTCGAACATGGAAAGACATCACCTGATTACCAACCAATAATGTGAGTTGTTAACAGGCGTGAGAGGAATCACCAATAATGATAATGACCCTCAAGGTACTACAGTACAATTCACGTGTTGTGATCCGATGTCGAACACCACGCAAAATCTTTTGGTCGAAGGCCATTGATGTCAACATGTCGCCGGAAGTGAGAAACTTGCCATTGAGGCATGCAAGCTTCAAAGCACTGAAAGCGGTGTTTCTAAGTCAACTTCTTGGATAATGAGCTGATGTTGACAAGAAGTGACTCGTCATAGGAGGGCCTTGATGTATCCCACATCTACGAAACGAAACGAGGCAAATGATTTCTGGAGGTGAAAACGATTTGACGACACAAGGTTCAGGAATGGTGGTCATGAAAAAATGAAGGTTAGAGGTATTGCAGTGGATGAGGCATTAACTGGATTGTGGTTTCTAAACTGAATGACTTCTCTTGAACATGTCGGCAACACTGAGATGGATTGGTAGCGTTAACCCCAAAATATGGATGGTGTAAAAGACCAATGGTGAGATGACCGGTGAACGGAATAACCCAACCTGACTCAATAATGGTGATGGAGTGAAAGTGTCATGTTCAAGAGCGACCTGCTACCATAAATTTCTTCAATTTTCTTCCCTTTTTCCCCAGTCATTGCTGACCAGTACCTCTTTATTTTTGTCAAGCTTGAGGAGGATAACATATGCTTGTTCTATAATTTTCCCTTCAGGCAAACCTGTCACTATGTTTTAACGAGTCTAGCGACAGTGAAACTCGGTCTTGTCTAGAATGGACAAGTTTGTCGCTATTGTTTTAACGAGTTTAACAACAAGGATAACATAGTCCTTTTCATGTTTAGAGAGTTTAAAAAAGGATGAAAAGAAAAACTCCAGAAGTTCTTTTTCGTAGAATAATCCCTTAAGTCCCAAAAAAGGAGAAAATAATACAAAAGGGATGATTTTTCTGATCACTTTAATGAGCTGAAAAAGACAAGTGCTCGAACGTTTTTGTGAGATAATCCCTCAGGTCCAAAAAAATATTAAAATATATAGGAGAGATGACATTTCCAATCACTTTAACGAGTTGGAAAGGTCGGTGCTCGACAATCTTTTCATATTTAATGAGTCTGAAAAGCATTTAAAGGAGACTCGATTTTGAGGAACGAGTGGTGTCTAGGGTAGCAACTGGTTCTGGGTAAGCTTGGAACTTCACAAAACATGGTGGTTTCTATGAAGAGGTTTTCTAATAAGACCACTCATCACAGCTGTTCCTCAAAAAGGGTAAACAGCCAAGTGGAAGCATATGATCAGCCAAGAGATGGAGGTGATGAGAGGTACACAACCAAGGCTCAAAAGGCTGATGGAATGGCAATCACAAAGGTTATTTACTAAAGGTGGGTTCATTTTTTAACGAGCTTGAACCATGGGGGAACTATGCTCGGTTTTTAGTTTCATTTTTTACGTAAGCTAGAAACGACAAAACTAAAAAGCTAGAAAAGACAAAACTAAAATTCTAGAAACGACAAAACTAAAAATTGAAAAAAAAAAAAAAAAAAAAAATTGCATGCCCCTAGCATGATGAAAAGGAGAGTCTCCTGTAACCATATGGAAACTACTGAGGTTAGGTAGGATGGTTTTGTCCAGAAGACAAAACACTTCCTTGGCTTCGTCCACAGAATAGACAAAGGTGAATGGTGTGTCAGACCAATCACATAACCTACAGGGAAACTTATCTTTTCAACTAGGTTCATCCACAGAATAGACAAGGGTGCACGCCCCCTAAGCTTCGTTACATTCACCAGACTACTCATGGAAATTAGGTGGATGGAATGAAGGTTCAAGAGATACCGCTAATGTAAAAGGACCATTTAGGGATGATGATTGACTTGGAGCTATGCTTGGACCAGGAAATGAAAGCTGGTCAACGGTGACAATTTTGCCTTCATGTGGGAAACACATCACTCAGAAGAGTGTTGAAACAATAGCTTCCATGTTATAAACATAGTCACGTCCAAGGAGTAGATTGTAATCTAACGGTCCTGGGACTACCATCACATTCAGATGAATGGTTTTCCTTCCTAAAGTGATCGGTAACTTAGGAAGGATCCCTAATGGTCGATTGGTTCCTTTGTTAAAGCCTAACATATTTTGCATAACAGGCATAAGCGACGGTGAACCAAGTGCTTTCCAAGCATTTGAGGAAAGGATACTCACTGAAGCACCCTCATCTATGATAGTGTCAGACACGATCATTTTGTAAACTTGTACTATGATCTAGAAAGGTACACGAGAAGGAAGGCGGGATGTTGCTAGTCGATTCCAATCAAAGGAAGTGACTAGACTATTTGGAGGTGGTACCAGATAAATGGGTGAATTAACTCCTTGAGTTATGAGAACTGGGGGATTTTCCTCCTGTTGTGAAGGAACGGGTGGATTGCCCCCAAGTTCATCAGAATCTGAAGTAATAAAAAGAATTTGAACAATATCATTTCCATTCTCTTCGGCAAGGGTACAATTTTCTGAAGGTAAAACTAGGTCAACTGTGACCTCGACCTGTTGATTTTGGTCGGGTATAGACTCATAAGATTCAATTTCAGAGAGAGTGGTTTCGACCGACTGTTGATTTAAGTCAATCAGTTTTTCAACTAGTAAAGGACTTGGGGAGAGTTTCCTGTAGCCAGATGGAAGTCGCTATGGTGAAGCAGGACGATTATCCAATACTCTTTTGGCTTCATCCAAAAAAGGACAAAGGTGAAGAGTATGCTTCCATTCACATAACCTACATGGAAACCTATTCTTTCTCGTCTGTCCATGAAACTTTTTATCACTAGGTGAAGGTGTGTTTCAACATGACCTTCAGAAGTTGATGACATATGATGGTGTGAACATGGAGACCATTCTCTCAAGATCTGAGGAAAACAAGGAAAGTCTCAAGAAAAGTGGTCACTCGCACAAATTACACATGGAAATTTGGCCTTGGAAAGTCTAATGCGCAGATTTTCATCAGATGATGCATTCAAAGCAGTGGTTGCTTGGTTTCCCCCTTGCTGAATTGGATTCTTCTTCTCCTTCCATTTCTTCTTCTTCTCAGCCACCCGGTTACTAGCATCACTACTTTCACCAAGCGAAGAGGAACAAGGGGAGGGAG
The DNA here is from genome assembly GCA_031772625.1 of Pinus tabuliformis. Classification (NCBI taxonomy): domain Eukaryota; kingdom Viridiplantae; phylum Streptophyta; class Pinopsida; order Pinales; family Pinaceae; genus Pinus; species Pinus tabuliformis. The sequence goes on from CM062816.1 coordinate 192,694,848, forward strand.
AAACAAACGAAGAAGAAGGCGAAGGGTCAATTTCAGTATCAACTAGATGCTGATTCAATTGCGGAGGAATCACGGTATTTTGAACCACAGAGGTTGAGAATAGCCATATTGGCAGGCCAATGGTAATTCCCCAAAGGGACAATGTGGCCATATATGGAGCACTAATATTTCCCCAAGAAGAAAAAGGACTAGGATTCCCCTCAAAAGGGATTCCTTGATTGGTGGATCCCAAATTTGTCTCCATATATCTCAACCTAAGATCAACTAAGGAATAGGGATGTTATTCCGAATTCAATTAATTTTAAAGACGCTTTGACACAACTTTGCCTTTTCATTTTTTAACAGTTGAAAAAAAGCTAAAGATGACTCTAGTCCCCTTCGATTTTTAATGAGCCTAAAGTGACAAGTGCTCAAATGGACCTTTTCTTTTAAAGAGTCGAAAAGGAATGAAAGTGACTACTCTGGAAAATTTAGATAGAAGGATTACCAAACCAATCGCAAAACTACAATATACACCTTGGTGATATTACCAAGGACTTATGTACGGCAGTCAATCTTCCTGAATGTTGTGTTCAGTGCATTGCGATCAATAAGACAACAGACTCGGCTTCCTATGGATAAAGGATATAAGCCTATTGTGGTATCCCAATATATACACGACAGTACGGGGAGCACAAGTCCATGCTAACACTTGTCGTATCAAGGAAGAGGAATCACCCAACCTTCGATGAAAACAATAGTTACTATTTTTTACGAAGCCAAAACACGTCTCTAGGCTAGACCTCTAGATGTGTTGCGTTAAGTTCCAAAGCGTTGTTAGGTTCATTGAAATTTACTTTAGAGTTGATCTTTTTTAAAGTTTGCCTTTCAATGGTTCACCGTGTGATGTTGATTTGAAATTCCTAAAATGCAATCTACAATGATAAGCAATCTTTTTTTATTTTGAGCAATGAAAATCCTAGCTACTAGGGAAAGAAGATTACAATTCTTTCAAACAAAGAGAAAAGAGCACACACTAGTGCATTTTCCTAAATCATTTTTCACACACAAACTAAAAGCAAATGCAAATGCATGTATTTGTTTTCATTCCCCTTAATGTGAAAAATGCCAAAAGGAAAACTAAATGTAGCAAATATCTAAAATATTTTACTCAAAGCGACATTTTCGACAATTTCTTTTTCAAAAGAGAAAGGAAGACTAAACGACACTTTTCAATTTCGAATAAAAAATTCTTTTAACACTTTGAATAAAAACAAATCAAACCAAATACATGACGAAAAAGTTCAATTGATTATCCAGGGAAGGAAGAATCCATGACACTTCTCTTTTTGACACAAAATGATAGTTACGACATTTTTTGTACCAAAGTGACAGATCAATTTAAGCAACTTTTCGACAAAGGATTGTAAATGATGGAAAAATACATAAAGACTTTTACTAATCCTAACCAAATGGAGTCTGATCTATGTGATGCAATGAGGTTTCAGTAAGGAAGTATTATTCATGAGCAGCAAAACAACTAAACAAGACTGAAAACAAGGACAAAAACCCCAAATTTCTAGAATGGAAATAGGTTCAGTCAGTCATCACACCTGGGATTCACAGAAACAGGGATGCATCACACTTTACACACTCGGGAGGTGCGATGCATACTGGTTTATAGTGACAGATAGTGTGATGGGCCAGGGAGCGCAACTGAAGTGGGTTTTGGCTCAGATGTGCAACTGTTTTTAGTGAGTTAAGCTGAGCTATGATGGACAATAAAGAGAAAAGTATAGAGGCAAGTCTTGAGAGGTTACTAAGCTACCAAAAGGGCATCTAGAATGCTTGTAAGTCAAATGTTTAATTGATAAACTAAACCAGAGATTGACTGAAACATCATTCGTCTACTATGCAATTGCAGAGCAAGAGTATTTCGAAGGCTACCTGGCTGACTTCATGCTCTATCTATAGTTTATAAAACAAAAAATAACAACCAACAAACATCTATTCATTCCCCAACAGAGTCACCAATTTGTTTCTGGGGAAAATAGTGTCTTTTCAATCGACTAGCCCTCTAGGTTTGGCAGCCACCCTAGAAACAACAGTTTAAAGTAATTCAACAATTTATTCTATGCACAATAGATAAGAGAAAGATGAGGGCACCAACCTGGAACTTCCGCTTAATCCCTTGCTTGATCTCTCTCCCCTTTGACAGAGCTTACAACTCCTCTCTGTACTTATACTGCTTGGAGAGTACCTATAGAAACACAGTAACAAAGAACCATCAAAGCATCTTGATCTATTATAACATAAACACTACAGAATTAGATATATAATGAACATACAATAGCATTCACAAATGATAACATTCACAATTGCACAATCATATGGAAGAAAACTTGAAGAACTTTATTAAATAGAAGGGAGAATTACAATCGAGTTGTCTGATCCAGCATCATCCTCCCAGTATCAATCCCTCTTCACCTCATGAAATAGCAAGATTACACCAACAATACAATGCTCTTTTCTTCAAATACAAACTATCAGCACTTCCTTGCAATTCACAATATTCCAACCTCTAGATCTCTTAAATGAGGGATCCATTTATAGATGTGTGCAAGGGTGTGAGTCATCTCTGGGTTTTTGATTAGTGTCATTCTGCTTGTTACAATTGGTTCCACTTGGAGATTTCTTGGATCTCTTACTCATCCCTAGGCGAATTTAGAGAGGCAAGTGTCATAGGAGAAGTTTCTAGAAGATTCCATGAGCAACCACCTAGCAAACTATCTTGGACATTTGTCCATCCTCGCCCATCGCACCCTATAGAATGCCCAAATAGTATGCATCGCACCTTGCCAGTGGAGCAGTCAGTATGGTTCATTTTAGGCCATTTCTGGATGGTTTTTTAGGTGGGACTTCTGGGGAATGATGTAATTAGATGACCATGCTATTTTAAGGTATAAAACAACTCTTTTAGGGGTTGAAGAGCCCTAGTTTATAGACATATAAGTTTGAGGTTGAAGTGCCCAAATATGTCTATAACAGATAGGTACACCAATGGTTCATCCTCACATACATCATCAATATATAGCATCTTCATATGTGGAACCATCATATCTTCATACTGCTTCATACATCCCATCCCAAGAACTTCCTCATAATCATCCATTCGCACTATTGTGAATTCGATCTTCCTAGAACACTCACCAATATGCACATCCAAATTCTGAGAAATGCCTCATAGTCATCCATTCGCACTATTGTGAAGTCAACCTTCCCAAACCACTCACCAATATGCACATCCAAATTCTTTGCAATGGCAATGATATTGTCCGGTGGAGAGTTCACTGCTTTAATACGAGCTTGGTTTGGTGTAAACTTCAACCCAAATTTCCTCACATATTCCTCTCTGATGAAGTTATGGGTCACACTGTTGTCCACCATAGTGAGTAAAGTTCCTTTCCCAACTTTCATATCCACATACTTCAATTCATTCCTCTTAGGACCTCGCCTTGAGATAACCTTTGTTATTGTTGGAGCACCTAATATCTATATCATCCCAACGATTGGTTCTTCCTTCTTCTTTCCATTAGTTTGTGCCAAAGCTACCATTGTCGGTCTTAAAGGACAATTCTTCACTGTATGCTCTTCTCCACACATCCAAAAATTCAAAGGTTTCTTCATATTCTATTTTCCACCTAATTTTGAACAATCATCCTTTGTAGTTTTCTCCTTCAGTTTGTCCTACCTCTTCTTCTCTTCAATCGCTTCATCATAATGGTCCATCATTTTATCGACAACAACAAATTCCTCCTCAAGTGTTTTGATATTTTTCCTCTTCACCAAATTGCACACCCAAGGTTTCAATCTAATGATAAAACTAAACACCTTGTCCTTCTCCATCATATCACGTAGTTCCATGACCACACTTCCAAATTCTCATTGATATGCCTAAAGATTCCCTATTTTCTTAATGTATTTAATCTTCATCCTTGCATCCAAGTCTCATCTTGCGGGATAAAGTGAGATTGCAATGCTCCCTTCATTTCTTCCCTAGTAGATATGTCCTCAACTAAACCATGTGCAATCTGGTTCACTTTCCTTCTCCACCACATCTTTGCATCCTTTGTGATGAATTGAGTAGCTACCTTCACCTTGGCCTCTTCATTAGTAAGTCCCAAGTGTTCCAAGTATTGCTCCATTTCCCATAAGAAATTACCAAGTGTCTTCACACTCCTCATCCCATCATATGAGTCAGGTTCCTTGAATTTTATGTGGGTAGCTCTTCCGACTGATACTCACCCAACCTCTTTCTTCAAAATGGCTATCTCATTGAGAGCCTCATCAAGACTCTTCTGTAGCTTTGTGGTATATTCTAATCCTTTATCCTTTGTAGCTTCAAATTTCTTGACTTCTCTTGCATTTTTCACATAATTCCATTCAAGATACTCATATTGTACCTTAAGGTTCTCTTGTAGCGATCACAACCACCCTGCAAAATTTTTCCTTCACTTCATTTTGGAGCCTCCCTTCTTGAAAAATCACAATAGTTATCCTTCACTGATTAGGTACTTTTGTTTTACTTGATTTTGTCTTTCACTTTCAGCTTCTATTCACTCACTTGTTCTGTCAATCACCCACAAGTTGACCCAACACTTGGTTCACAACCGGTCTTGGTGTTGTCTGGAAACACTGTGAAATATTGGAGGGCAGTCTGTCTTCCCCTCAAGAATTGCACAAAGTAGCATAACATTTGTCCTGCCTTCAAAAATTGTGTAGAGCCAGCCAACAACCTTGCTTTGGAAAACAATGCAGAGTGGGCGAGGTGTTTTGCTCCCAGAAATTGCATAGAGAAGGCATCCTAGCCTTGCTATGGAAAATTGCTCAAAAATGAGAGACAACCTGAGCCACTTAGCCTAGAAACAACACAAAATCCTTTGCCTCAGTGACTATCCATTGCATGTGATGGAAAGTTGCCCGGTTCCCTCTAGAACTGTGAAATCCTTCCTTACATGTCGGACAACTTTTCCTGAACAAGCAAAAAACAAAATACAAAAAATCCCTAGATTTTAGGGATCTATTTTTAGCACCTAGAAGTTACATGCAAAGCTGTTTTATAAACTTCTCGCCAAGTGCTGATTTCTCCTAGATTTTTGGCATGCACGTCATAAACCCTAAACTTCTCAAATCTATTTAATCGATGCATTAGAGCTCATTCTTCACATTCGATCTTAGAGCTCTAGCATTCTCGAGGCATCTAGGAACCTCTGGCACAATCGTCACAACTTTTCTCGATAAGTTTTTCTTTTCATGTCTTTTGCTCCTTTCTCTCTCACTTTTTATTTCTTGGCTTGTGTGAATGTTTTTTGCTTTGTTTTATTTAACTCCTTCTGTCATTTTAATGTATTTTATTTTGTAGAATTGTTATTTCAAGTTTCGCGTTTCATTTCCGTAGTGTCGCATGCATAACACTCTTTCTACACCGTTAGTCACCATTTCAGTGACCTTGTTCATGAGCTTTATTGTTTTCCTCTCTGAATGAATTCTACACTTGCTTGGATTGCATGCATATCTATTTCACTCTGATATGCACCAACTTTACACACACACTCATTCCTTCCCGTTTTCAGGTTTCCCTTGGGTAGATCTAGGCTTCCTTGGCCCAGATCTTTCTTCTCTTAGCATGCACTGCACAATCTTGGAAGTCAAGGCTCTACCTTGCCTCGAAGAATTGTACAAAGGTTTCTTGGCACTGCCCCAACTATTCTCTAGACAGTTCTAGGAGACAATGCCCCGGTCTTGCCCACTGGAACTCCACAATGTGTAGTTCCAGCCAGCAACCCATCCTGACTGAATTACGCATTGTGCGGTCTCAATCAACAATCAGCCCCACTGGACTGTGTTCTGCTCAGTTATAGCCAACAGTAAGCCTCACTAGTGGCTGGGGATGCGTGCAATCTTGCCCAATAGTCACCCGATTTGATGCATGATTGATTTCTAAAGTTGCTTTATGTTTTCAGCTAACATTGCCTTGTCATGAGAGTCTTCTCAGTATCAAGGTACTACAGGTGCAAACAACTTCTCAGTAGCATAGGTACAATGGCCTCCAAGAGAGCTAGATTAAAGGACACAGTTGAGAGTAGTACCGGTGTTGTTGTGGAACAAATATCAATAACCTTGCCTGTGTATGCAGACACACACATGTTCATAGAGAGAGACAACAAGATCACGTGGAAAGACATCAATAAAATATTCTCAGACAGCTTTGAGGAGAATCTGGAGGACAAACATGTTTATGTCAATATCCATAAGTCAAGTTTCTACAAGGTCGCATGCAGGTACCCTGTGTTCTCATGCGTAGACTTGATCCATTAGATTGTCTCGCAAACTAATCTCAAGAAAATGGTGTTGAGCAGTGTTAGTGGATTAGAGCTTGACACCTTCAGGGAAAAATATTATCAGTAGATGTATCATTTTCCGTTGTCGGTTAACTGTATGGATGCACTGCTCTACACCCCGAACAACATTGTGAACATTAGATATATCTTTAAGCATTGGGCCAGAGAGCTATCAAAGTTCAGGACGAATCTCAACTAGATTTACAAGACGAAGACACTCAGGAAGGCTTACGAACTCTTGGTTGTCTTTTCATGTCGTTTCTATGGCTATGAGAGCACAAAAAGCTTCCCGCGGAGTTGGGTGATTGTATTGGATTGGTTGGAAAATGAAGGAAGACCTTTCAACAAGTTCGAGATGTTAGCTATCCAACTAAAAGTGCACATATCGAATGCCCGAATCCACCAACGGATCAACAAGCTAAATTCTTTAGGTTTTCCTACCTGCTTGATGCGATATTCTTTCGCCAAGTGTTCCCTAGCATGGGTTGGGCATGGACATCTTCAAAGAATGTTGTGAACGTATATTGTAAGTTTTTATACCTGAGTGCAACTATCGAGGATTCATGGAAAAACTATCTGACCATTTCTTCGCCCTGCTACACACGATGATCTTTGAACGAGATCCACCTTGTATGTCCTAGGCATCAATGGAAGCATTTATCAACATTGAAGACTGGTACGCTTCACTCGAGGGCACCTACATTAGAATGTATGATGCAAAAAAGGCTCCATATGTTTTTTCGAAGTATGCCACGGACAAACTAGTCATGCAGGAAGTTGCATACGACATATCCATAGGGTTGTCAAGAGGACTTCACAGGAGGAAGAAGGCACCATGGCCCACTCTTCATGTGTGGGTCAGGTTGTACGAGATCCAGACTTTGAAATATTTTGATAATGATGTTGAGGAAATCAAGAATTTTAAGTTCGGCACAAAGTGTTACAATCTATATGACCCGCATTGCATATGCAAGGAACACCATGTGAAGGTGTACTGTCCTTGGATCTACGAGGTGTGTAATTGGCCAGAGGAAGATCCATGGAGATATTGTTATAACTACTCTAGGCTTAATGAACCGGTTAATATAGCAGTAGAATAGCTCATAGCGACGAAGGTAGTAGCACCATAGAGAGCAGAAACAATAGTAGTGGGAGGAAAACTAGCATAGGTGAAAGGAAAGAGGAAGATTTACAAAAGCACAAAGGCAGAACAAGTCTATAAGTTTAAGGAGGATCCACTCATGGAAAAGGTATCTATGGAGATAGAGGCAAAGAGGAGACAACACAAAATTAGAGTAGCGCAGAAGAACAGAGAGAAACAAAGGCCAGAAGAGATAGAAAGGAAGTTGTAGGAAGTTGAGCAGAAGCTCAAAGAAGAACAAGAGTTGTGCATAAGAGAGAAGGAAGAAGAGTAGGAGCAAGAATAGGAACATAAACAAAATCAGGAGGAAGTACAAGGTGCACATACAGATAAAACTGCACCCAAATAGGTTGAAGACTCAGATCCACCAACGGTGGATAATGAACAGGGTGAGTAGACGCAGGAGGAGGAACTTTCTTAACACGATGAACTGATGAACATATAGATGGAACAATCGAAAAAGGATTAGGACATTGACCTCATGCCAAAAGCAATTGAGGTCACCCCACAGGATTCTCTAGCTTCGACAATAGAGGAAGTCACAAGTGACCAAGGAGATATTGTTCTCCTTAATGAACATTCAGGAGAAAATGTGTATAACATAGCCTTTGACGAGTTAAAACACAGAGTTGTACAAGCACACAGAGCACATTTCTCAGATGATCATCCATCGCCTAGACACTTTGAAGAATGAATGATTGTGTCTGATGTGTGAAGATATCCATCTGCCCTGACTGATGCTACAAAGGCTTATGCCGAAGCCACAAGCTCGAGTGTTAAGTTCTTAATAACTGACAAAGAGAACATGGCTAAGGATTTTCAAGCAGTCAGGTAGAGAGAGGAACAAGCAGTCCAGGATTAGCCAGAGGAGAAATGAAGATAGCGGTATTTGTTGAGGTATCGTCTCTTGAGAAAGTCATGTGGAGACTGTATGGTAGGTTCGTCACCATGCATAAGGTTGTTCACCTACATGGTCATCAGTAGCACTGCATCAAGATAGCACACACACCTAAAGACATAAAGACCTTAGTTTATCATGTACAGACTTGGACAATGAGATACAAGGGAGCCCCACTTCACTTGTGCAAGATGATGAAGCCGAAGGTGGAGTTGGACAAAGTGCACATCTGTATTCTGATCTAGAACTATGAAGAACTTCCACCACTCATCACCAGTATTTAGGCTGCCTATGCATGGTTGTACAAGAGATTAGATGTTGTAGTGAGAAAGTACGACACTCCGTTAGTTGGAACACTCACCGAGGATAAGGAGAAGAACTAAGTCCAACTGGAGCTCGATGCGTACTTTGATTAGTTGGTTCTCATTGTCACCAATGAAGATCTGGAAGTCAGTGCAGATACCATGCAAACATTCATCATCGGTTTGGCCATGCTCAGAACTGAGCTATGGATGTTATAGGATGAGTTGGAAAAGGTTCCAAATTAGGGTACCCGAAAGCAATGGAGGCAAGAGTTCGTTTCCATTAAAGCATCCTCAAAGAGTACAAAAACACCATTGCAGACTATCAATCTTGGAATCAGTTCATCGCCAAAGAGAATCAAGAGAAAGATTCTAAGTTGATCTTCTCATAGCTGTCTATGCCTTAGTTTTGTCTTGTCCCACATGGGTATATATGGAAAATGTATCATTATTGTAAATATGTTGTAAATTGAAACTCTAAGTGTCATTAGTGAAATATAAATAGTCATGTAATATAGTTGAAGAGTCATGAGGTTATTCAAAGAATCACAAAGGGGAATGTCAAGGGTCTCCCCACCGTTTGCTATATATAGAACCTCAAAACTCTTAGAACAAGCTTTTGGGAGCTAATCTTTTGCTAGGCATAGGTTAGAGAAAGCTTGGTGAATATTGTGATGAGCCTTGGCTTCTCCATAGTGTAAAGCGAGTACAACTCTTTGGAGGAGCAGGTAGTGTTGACGGTAACGTTCCACTACTAGGGCTAGTGGCTATCATGGTTGTATGTATGAGTGGATATTTCATTTTTATAATATAACAGATCCAGCATGTTTCACGCATATGTTGTTATTGTAGTTCAACTATTTTGGTTACTTTAGAAATGTATGTAGTTGTAACTTACACATTTATGTATGGACTATTTTGTATGTGATTATATGAATCTTATCGAAGCATGTTGTTGATTTAAGTCATCACTTTGGATTATCGACTATTCTGCTTTCCATCTTGTGATGTCTTTCAACTCGTGTGTTCCCTTTCAGGTTGCGTACTATTATAGGATTCTAAGAAACATACATCTTTCCCCTTTTGTGTGTTAAAACCTCTCCATATATCTCTCCTGACTTGTTGCAACGTCACACCCTTGCTTCCAACAAGGATATCTTTCTTACCTCTGCACGCAATCGTAGTCAAGGCACTACTATACTACCCACTGCTAGGAATTCTAATCCAAATGGTCTAATGTCTAATTGGGACTTTTTATCGAGGGGATCTACGGAAATCCTGGTCGATCGAACACCATCAACATTTTTGGCGCTAGAAGGAGGGCCAGATGACAAGCTGAGTCCTCACAATTGATTTTGAATCTTCACACATCTATCATGGATTGTGTTACAATTTGTCCTACAAGATGTATGTCTTATGGAAATGACTTTGAAATCCCAGAGGAGATATGGAATTCCTTGTCACAACTCACATATGAAGGTGAATGTGGAACAACGTGGCATAAACACTTAGCTGCCTTCGAAGCTCTCATTGATTGCTTGGAAGACATCGATGATTATGTGGCTTGTGTGCTACTCGCACTCAAGGTTCATGAGCACCCATTGTGATGGTGTGTTACACTGCCCAATGAGTCTATTCACTCTTACAATCAGTTCATTGAAGAAATAGACTGTGTCTTTCATCATTTTGACCGTAAAGAACATGACGAAAAAATTCTACAATTTCAGAAAGCCCCTGATGAATCTGTGTCACAATCATGGGATCACTAGTAGAAAATGGTGAAATTCGTGACTAGGTGACTAAAATGTTAGTCACCACAACTTTTCCAAGTGAAATACTACCAAAAATTAGCAATGTTAAGAGACCCAACTAAAAACGACTAACATAAATGACTAATTTAGTCTTGAGTTAAAACATATGACTAGCTAATGAGTAATACTACTAAAAATGACTAACGTGAATGACTAATCTAGTCTAGGAACAAAAATATGACTACCTAACATTAACTACAGTAATACAAATTAAAAATCTATGTTAGTCATTTTAATTGTGTCACTTGAACAATCTAAACTTACAGGTGATAGGGGATTCAATGTTTATTATAGATTGGATGAAAGGTTATACTTCCTTATACACCTCTTTATTAGATTAGAGGATGATTAGAATTATGGATCTTATTAGAATGTTTATGGTTATATCCTTTAATCACATTCACAGGGAATTAAATTCAAAGGTTGACAAATTATCAAAAATGGGAGTGGGTCAACACCTCCTTTTGCAACATGACATGACCACCTATATATGTTGCAACAACTTTGCCAACTTATTTAGTGGGTTGCACATCTATTTCACATTTCTTCTTCGTCTTGCAAAGTGGTAGTGCCAATGAGAGGGTATGCACTTTGATCAAGGAGTGTTCACTTAATACCACTATCAACACAATGAAACACCCATTCTCTTTTATGAAACAAGAAACATAATAACACAAAATGGTTTTCTTAATTATTTTAAAAACTAGATCCGTCTTAACTCCAGATCTATCAAGCATCAAGAGGGATCAAATATTTCGAGATGAAAACCTCTTTTTTTGAGTGAAAAACTTGAGGAAAGGTTTGCACCTCGAGAGATTTGATCCCTCTTGGTGCTTGATAGATACAGAATTAAGATGGATCTAGGTTGGTTTCAGTCATGTGCAGCCAAGGAAAATTTATCAAATCTATGATTAATTTTATCAATAATATGTAAATACATCTAATATTAATATAATCATTTTAAATATGTTAAATATGTATGATATTAATGTGGTCATTTTAATTTAAAATTTTCTTAGTTAGCTCAGTCTATTGAGATGATAAATATTGTTAATAACTTTAATGATGAAAAATGATGAAATAAAATTTTTGAATGCAAAGTGACAATGTAATAGTGTTGAATGATAGAAAATGTGAATAATAAGAATTCAATCAATTACACATAGTCTTCATTGTGATCAATCTTAAACTATTTTCTTCTACTATTCTTATTTTCACCCTTGTTAGTTTTCACTTTTCATATCGATTATATGAAAATGACAGTTGAAATTGTAAAACATTTAAATATTTAGCTCGAGTTGTTGTAGTAAACATCATACCTTGTCTCTCTTTCTCTCCAATATTAATAAATTGAATTACTAAAACACAAAAATAAATGTACATCGCCAATAATTTTTTGTGCTTACACTGAAATCAATGCACATTGTTAATCCAATCACTTTAAAATTAATGTACCATCATGCATCCAATTACATCAAATCAGAAATCAACATCTACACTGAAATAAATGCATCTAATGCAAGCAATCAAATAAGATTAGAAAGCAACTTCTAGCTGAAATCAATGCATCTAATGCAAACAATCAAATAGGATTACAAATAAACATCTACACTTAAATCAATGCATCTAGTGTAAGTAAGAAAATAGGATTAGAAACCAACATCTACACTGAAATCAATGCATTTAGTGCAAGCAATCAAATAGGATTGGAAATTACCATCTACACTGAAATCAATGCATTTAGTGCAAGCAATAAAATAGCATTATAAATCATATACATTGAAATCAATGCATCTAGTGCAAGGAATCAAATATAAGTAGAAATCAACATCTACATTGAAATCAATGCATATAATGAAAGCAATCAAATAGGATTAGAAATAACCATCTACACTGAAATCAATGCATTTAGTGCAATCAATCAAATAGGATTAGAAATCATCTACATTGAAATCAATGCATCTAGTGCAAGCAATCAAATATCATTAGAAATCAACATCTACACTAAAATCAATACATCTAGTGCAAGAAATAAAATAGCATTAGAAATCACCATCCACACTGAAATAAATGCATATAGTACAAGAAATATTCTTCCCTCTCTCCCCCCTCCATCTATATCTATATGTCCCACCATCTATATCTATATGTCCCTCCATCTCTCGATTGTCTCTCTATCTCACCCCCCCAAATGCACACGCTCTCTCACTCCATATATATCAATCTCTTTGTCCCTCCCTCTCTCTCTCCCCATCTCTCTCTTCTTCCCTCTCTTCACCTTCCATCAATATCTCTATCTCCCTTTGTCTCTATATCACATCCAAAACATACACTCTCTTTCTCCAATCTATCTATCTATCCATCCATCCTCCTCTCCTTCTCTCTCTCTCTCTCTCTCTTCCCCTTCTCTCCCTCTCCCTCACTTCTCTCTCTCTTTCCTCTTGCTCACCTCTATCACTCTCTCTCCATATTCCTTATCACTCCCTCTCTCCCTCTCTGCCTTTCTCTCTCTGTGATTTTCTTCTTTCTTTCCTCTCTCTCCCCCTCCAACTTCATCTCTATTTCCCTCCCTCTCTCCACTCTCTCACATCCCGTCTCTTCCTTCCTTTCTCTCTCACCTCTCTTCACCCTCCAAATTTGTTATTAGATCCCTCCCTCTCTACTTTTGTCTCCTCTCCCCCCTTCTCTCCATCTCTCCTTCTTTGTCTATTTATCTCACCCCCAAAAATACACAATCTCTCTCCATATCTTCTTTTTCACTCCGTCTCTCTCACCACTTCTCAATCTCTATGTCTTTATTCTTCCCTCCCCCGCTTCCAAATCCATGTCTCTCCCTCCCTCTCCTCCTCTCACCCTCCCTCTCTCCTCCTCTCTCCTACCTCCCTCTCTCTTCCCCCATCACTCTCTCTATCTCTCTCTCCAATCCTCTCTCATCCCCCATCACTCTCCTCATCTCTCTCAATTACTCTCTCTCATCCTTCCTCTCTCTCCATTTCTCTCCAACCTCCCTCTCCCTCTCCCCATGTCTCTCTCTCTCTCTCTCTCTCTCTCTCTCTCTCTCTATTTTCCCTCCAATCCTCTTTCTCTCTCTCTCCTTTCCCTCCAATCCCCCCCCTCTCTCTCTATGTTACTATATCCCTCCCTCTCTCCTTCTCTCTCATGATCTCCCCCCTTATCTCCATCTCTCCTTATTTGTCTCTTTATCTCACCCCTAAACATACTCACTCTCTCTCCATCTCTCGCTTGTCACTCCCTCTCTCTCCCCACTTCTCACTCTCTATGTATTTCTTCTTCCCTCCCTCTCTCCACCTCCAAATCCATCTCTCTATCCATCCCTCTCTCCACCTCTCTCAAGTCATCTCTCTCGTCCTTCCTCTCCTACCTCCCTCTCTCTTCCCCCATCTCTCTTTCCCCTCCAATCCTCTCACGATATCCCTCCCTCTCTCCTTCTCTCTCTCCCCCCTCCATCTTTATGTCTCCCTCTCCCTCTCTTACCCTTCTCTACCTCTCTCACTCCTCTCCCTCTCTCTCTCTTCATTCCTCCTCTCCCCTCTCCTTCAGTTTATCTCCAACTCTCCCTATCTCTCCACCTCTATCACTCTATGTCTTTGTTCTTCCCTTCCATATATATCTAGAGTTAATATATATATATATATATATATATATATATATATATATATATATATATATATATATATATATATATATATATCATGATATATTAATATATATTATAATATAACAAATTTAATATTGTATTATTCCAAAGTTATTAAATTTAATAATATTATAATATATTAATATGAATATTAGATTTAATAATAATATAAATATTAATATTAGGCTTAATAATGTTTTTTTCATGGTATTAATAATAATTTTGCCCATGGTGTTTGGCCCATATGCTTCACCTAAACAAAAACTCTTTTTTGATTGTTCCTAAATATAAAGAGGATTATGGAGTAAATATAAAAAGAGATTTTATTTATTTAACATACCTTTGTTTTATTTATTTAATTACCATACCTCTTTTATTTACCATGGTATTCGGCCCATAGACTTCGTATATAATTAGAAGTTGATTTCTAATCCTATTTGATATATTTTGATTTATTTACCGTGCCTCTTTATACCTCTTTAATAAATATGATATTTGACCCATGGTATTAAAATGGTATTTGGCCCATAGGCTTCACCTAAATAAAATCTCCTTTTTAAGTCTCCTTAAATATAAAGAGGTTTATGGAGTAAATATAAAAATAGGTTTTATTAATTTAACATACCTCAAGTTTATTTATATTTTTATTTATTTACTATACCTATGGAGAAGTATAAAAAGAAGTTTTATTTATTTACCATACGTGAGGTTTATTTTTATTTTTATTTATTTACCATATATCTTTTTTGAGTGTTAGTAAAACTCTTTATATTTTAAATTTATATTGTGTTTATACATAATAGATTGATTGTTAAATAGAGTCCACACTAGATTAAAAATATTAAATGTTAAATGTTAAATATTTACATTTACATTTACGTGAGATTTACCCCATACACTAAAAATATATTTAACAATAAACATAACTACATGTATAAATGATACTCACCATCGAACCATTTCCAAATAAATAATGTTATTATATCATTACAATATATATTACTATCCTAAACAACAATGATGAATTAAAACAAAAATAACATGATAAAATCTACCAAAAATAAGCTTCTATGAAACTCCGAAAAAACCAAACATTACACTTATAATTAAATAAAATATTTAAATAACTTTGTGTGTTGTTGGGAACATCGGTTGCAAGGGTTATATTAACTTTGTGTGCTGTTGGGAACATCGGTTGCAAGTAACCCTTTGTATGATAACAATATCAAGAGAAACAGAGGCAAGGGAGAAAATTAGATTTTTGTAAAATGAAGAGAAGGGCAACATCTATGCTAGTTGATTTAGTAGAGATATAAATTTGGTAGAGAGAAGACGAAGGGAATACCAATAAAATGAAAAAAATGAAGATCCAGGTTATAGAAAATTTTAGGGGCGAATGTTCGCCCTTTGGGGAAATTAAGGGGTTTTAAATTTTTAGTGGGCGAATATTTTCTATCATAGCACATTTTTAAAAATCACCTCAAATAGCCCACCTTATTTTAAGGGAGAGGGTAAAAAAAGTAAATTTAGCCCTTGAAACTAGGAGTTACAACCTTCCATTGGCCCATTTTCAAGAACAGGTTTTATTTAAGTGAATCCTATGGGCCAAATACCATATTTATAAAAGAGGTATGGTAAATTAATAAAAATATAAATAAATGAGAGGTATGGTAAATAAATAAAAATATAAATAAATTAAACGTATGGTAAATAAATAAAACCTCTTTTTATATTTAGTCCATAACCCTCGTTCTATTTATGAAGGCTCAAGAAAGAGGTTTTATTTAAGTGAATCCTATGGGCCAAATACCATAGTTGTAAAAGAGGTATGGTAAATTAATACAAATATAAATAAACGAGAGGTATGGTAAACAAATAAAACATTTTTTTATATTTACTCCATAAGTCACCTTATATTTACGAACACTCAAAAAATGCGTTATATTTAGGTGAAACCTATGGGAAAAATACTATGGGACAAATACCATGGACTAGATTGTTATTAATACCATGCAAAAAACCATTATTAACCCTAATATTAGTATTAATAAAAGTAAAAATGGCACATGGTATTGACCCATGGTATTCACCTGGAATGTAGCCTATTTAAATGGGGGAATTAAACCAACATAGATCCATCTTTACTCTGGATCTACTAACCCCCGAGAGGTATTAAATATCGTGATATGCAAACTAGCATAGAGTGAAAAAATATTTGATCCCTCTTGGGGCTTGGTGGATTAAGAGTAAAAATGGATGTTGTAATTTAATGTATGTTAAACATTTTTGCTTGGTTAAAATAAAAAATAAAATAAAATTCAATTATTAATTTTATTAATTTTTATAAATTACTAATAGTAATTTTTAAGCTACAAGTTTATGATAACCCATGGTGGCCCATGGTAATACCATGGTATTCATGTGAGCATAGACTATTTAAAGGGGAAATTCTATCATCTTAGATCCATCATAATTTTGGGTCTACCAAGTGCTCAGAGGGATAAATAGATTTCATCCCCTAAGGGTGGTAGATGTGGAGTTAAGATGGATATAGGTTGGTTTTTATGATAATGAAGATATTAAATAGACTTTAGGAAATTATATTGTAAAAACATCTTAAGGTGAATGGTTAAAGCATAGATATTGGACAAGTATATTTGTATGCTTCTGTTTTAAACTGAAACAAATCCAGGGCTAAAAGGAATGGATTGATTGCACTAGTCATCCTTCTATAACTTTCCAACATATGTTGGAGTAAACAGATTGTAATTTGGGTAATTTTTCTAACTGCAAACAGGAACATACTTGTGTATTGGCAGGGTGGTTACGAGGTCCCTAGAAGTGATGAATTTGAATTTTTCTTGGTTTTATATATAGTATTAGGTTTTTTCACATGCTTTCTGTGAATGACATGGGTGATTTTATCCTACACCCACTAGGTTATCGATATGTAATTTCAGTAATTTTGATTTCAAAAGATATTTTAAAGAAATGCAATGATTTCATTTATGTATTCAATAAACACAATATTCTAATGGAATTTTGCATTTGTGGTTTAGCTATATAGATTCCATGGAGAAGTGTTAGTGGTGTGACATCAAGTGTCCTCAAGCAAAGGCTTTAGTTTTACTCTTTTTGGAAGCAAATATTTTCTTCCAACATTTTTGAGTTCCATGAAAAGTTTGAAAGTCCTAATAGTATTCAATTATGGGTTCAAGAGAGACATAGTATTCAATTATGGGTTAAAGAGATCCACACTGAATGATCTATCGACCTTATCTTCACTTAGTTTAAGACTATTCACTTGGAGAGCCTGCATGTGCCCCCACTTCAAGAGCATAGTAAAGTCATGTCGAACTTAGAGAAGCTATCTTTAAGCTTTTAGTGAAGAATGGAAAAATGTCTGGGTTCAATAACAACCAGTCGAGAATTAAGCTTCCAATAATGCTAGATTTTAACCTGGAGCACTTTTGTGATTTGGAGGAGATGCCCCCTCGTATTTGTGACACATCTTCAGTTGTGAATTGGACTATTACTATCTGTCATTTCCTTCGAAAGTTACCTGATGACTTGGGGAACCTCAACTCTTTAAGAATGTTAAGGAAGGAAAGAAAGTACATTAGGCTAAGTTCTCTTATGCTTTTCAAGTTTTTCTTGGATATCTACAATGTTTTAGGTAGGAAAGTACATTCTGTTAATGAAAATTTGTCTTGATAGAAAGGCCCAATTTCAAATTCTAATGCTTTCAAAAAACATTGTATAACTGTAATGTTTCTAAAAGGAAAGCATATTTTTTCAATTTAAGTATCATGATCCCATATTCCAACTTATTTTTCAGTAACCCATTAGGCTTTGTATCTTTGAATAAATCCATGTCTTTTGATAAGATCCTCTTCCAAATTATAATGCAGTTTCTTTTTGGCAATAACCACATACAATGTCTTGATTTTGTTATTGAGAAAATAGAAGTTGTGAAACAAGCTTGTGCCATACAAGGACTTGATTCATTGATTATGTATCAATTATGGCTCTTGATGTAACAATGTCTTGATTTTGTTGCTTGAAAATAGAGGTTACGCTTTACTATTTCACAGAAATTCTTACAATCTTTCCATAAGTATTGATTTGTAATCTCAGTCACTGAGGGATGACAGTAATGACAAAGGTAATATTCCATGGTTGGAAGTTACCCTCTTACTAAATATTTAAATATATCACCACAATTTAACTGTTAGTTAAAGGAATTGTATTTGAATTGTAAACAATTCATTGCTTGATTTATAGATTTTGATTTTTTCCCTTTTTTATTTTTTTCTCAGATTTGGTATGAGATATCTTCCAATATTTGGGTTCCCTAGTTTCCCGACCTTAGCTATGAGGTTCAGATGCTATCATAAAATATTCTTAGAACGTTACAACTTTTCTAGTAAGTGTACTTTAAAACATTGTTGTTGATTTTCCATGGTGTTAATGCAAATAAGCACCACAACTAGTGCCATTATTTAGATTAAGTGCCGAAATCTAGGTGGTCTTGTAATGATGGAGTGATTGTTTTCTAGCTACTAAGGCCATATACATTTTTATCTCTTATGTTGTCCTGAGATATTCAAATTCAGAATAAGAATTGAGGTCTCGTTTCCACTGTAGATTGCAGTTAGTTTCTTGAACATAATATATAGTAGATTATATTTTACTAATCAAATGTGGATGTGATCCCTCGCAGGAAAGGAAATTCAAAGTGACTTTGATTTCACATTGATTTGTCAAAACATCCACACAAGAAAGGAGATTCAAAGTGACATTGATTTCACACTGATTTGTCAAAATGGAGGCAAGAGAAAAGGAAACTTTGTATTCAACAATGCTCTTAATTTCATATGTACATGCACAGACATATTAGTAGAAAATATTGAAGGGTTGCCTAAGTAATATTTTCCATTCCACTACATTCTTTACAACTTGTAAATAAATAACTCGGAACAATTCATTACACTACTTGTTATTCTTTATTAATCAGTGGTTAAGATTTTGATATTGAACTGGCTAAGATTTTTCTTCCTTCTGTGAAATTGTGTGTTCTATAATGCTTCTTTTCCATTCACTATGTATAGCATATAAAGTGTGTCTAATGGAGTAGGAATATTGGAAAGTCTTGTGATCCTTGAACTATGTTACAAGGGAGAAACCCAACGGGGCAGGGTAGGTGCATCCCCACAAAGGGGTCACAAATACCAAAGTTGGTATTGGCTAGTGCCTTGAGCTAGAAAATTTCCTTTACCCTTGTATTAACAGTGAATCCAGAGAGGGTTCTAATATTATCTTTATAAGATTTATATTAGTTAAGATTGATGAATAAAATTCATGAGACATGAGCTAGGATGTCCTTGCAAGGTGGTTGTTGATTATTGGAAGCTATGATGGCCATTATCTCAGGCTAGGTGGTCGCAATCCCTTGATCGTGAGCACGATTGTGATCAAGATGGAAGACTTCATAGTCTGGATTGATTGTTTAGCAGTGATAATTAGTGGGCTTATTCACAAAAGCATCTATTTCACTAATCCTTTTTATAGAGTTGTTAGATTCAATTTCCAAAGGTTTTAATTACACTATAGAGTTGAGTTCTGAGAGATTTGTGATTCACAGTGTTAAGTATAGCAGCTATGACACTTGAATGAAGACAAGCATAGTAGATATATCAGACTCTGTTATAGGCTTACCTGCATATTATGAGGGACTTGGTTGGCTTTTTTTATAATTTTATAAACAAGTTCCATTTCGTGGAAATGTGAAAAAAAAAGTGATATTGCCACCATGAGGCTCTTGTCATATATGGTTTTATACTTTTTCAAAAAATTCTCTAAGAGTTTACAATGCTAAGATTCACTAGGACCTTACAAAGTTTTATTATTTAGTGAAAGACTCACCAAGATCTTACAAGATTTTATAATTGAGTAAAATATTCGCCATGCCTAGTGAGAGATTCGCCAAAAAATTATATATACATATTAGATTATTGATAAAATCGCCTTCCATTTTTCCTATATACCATGGAGATTCGCCCATTTATTATACATATAAATTTAGGGGGGGTTCTTAAAAGTTTCCCTAATCCAGGTATTATTCATTCTTTCTTTTCCTTATTCTTTATTTAATTTGTCGAGCTTAGTTTTGTGCCTTCGTGGTATTAGACTTTGTGCCTCCGTCCCTCTAGTGGAAGAGAGGGAGGGTGGAAATCTTGGAATCATGTATATTAATAGATGGTGGATTTGGCTTCTTAGAGCCAAACAAATCTTTTGCTCAAGTATCTTGTGGGTCATTTTGGGTTCAGAAAAAAACCCTTAGAAGGGTGGGTTGCTTGGGAAGGGAGGGCAGGCATTATTATAGGAAGCACAACGAAAATGAGCCACACTGTAAGAACCTGTGGTGGGGGGATTTTGATTCTGTCTAGTTTTCAAAAAATCATACAAGATATAAAGGAAATATGAGGGAATCACTCAAATCAGGGGATATACACAATGCTAAAAGAATGCAATATGGATCCCAATGTGATGACTCATCAGCTTCTCTATCAAGGTAGACCATGTACTATATAGAAATAACAAGTGTTTTTTGGATTTTATATTTGAGAAAAAAATGATCAACAAAATTTGAGTGGTTTTAGGTTTTGCAACAAAAAAATTGTTGGGACAGTTTTTAATAGGGAGTCACTCATACAATGTTAGTGGGATTTGAGTTTAACTAAAAATTACAAATTATTTTCGATCATGATCTGGATCAGAGTTGTAAAGGTTTGACAATTACTTTCCCCTACCCCATGATAGTTCAATTGGAAAAAATATATGAGAAAAGACTTGCCCACAACTATTAAACTGATGGTTTTGTTTCCCAATGTTTTCCCCACGTGACCAGTGACTTTACTAAGCATTAATGCTTGAAAATTTTCAACTCTTGAAATTCTGATAGTTCATGTCACTGTTTTAGTGAACTTGAAATATTTGCGCAAACATTTTACAGACGTTATAAATATATATGTATGTTTGTGTGGTTGTGTAAAAATTACTGTGAACATTGAGAAGTTAATGAGTTTGAAAGTTATGTTTTGGTTTGATGGGAATTTTGTCTTTTTAACAAATACTTATTTAGTTATGTAAGTTTCAATTTGCGTAAACATTTTAGAGACATTATAAATCTATATGTATGTTTGTGTGGTTGTGTAAAAATTACCGTGAACATTAAGAAGTTGAGTTTGAAAGTTATGTTTTGGTTTCATGGGAATAATTATCATGAACATTGAGAAGTTAATCGAGTTTGAAAGTTATGTTTTGGTTTCATGGGAATTTTTTTGTTTTTCCTGGCCTATCACTTGAACAAATACTTATTCAATGATGTTGATTGTTGTATTCGTTACTAAAGTTGAGATTTAGTATGTTGTCTATAATGCATATCTTTTTCACTAATTCAAAAGAAAGTAGGACAAGTTTAATTAGGTGAGCTCCTTTTCATTCAAAATTTTACATTTTTTGGAACATATATACTTTTGAATAAATTCACATTTACCCCTTGTGTAAATCAAATGCATTTCCAATGATTTTCCTTTAAATGGTAGCTAATTATATTAAATTCTATGATAAGTAGGTGTTTATAATATTTCTTGAAAAATAGAATGTTGACATAATCACAAGTCAATTAGAATTTTGAGCCTCAAAAGTTTGACTATTGGAGAGATGCATTCAATGCTAACCATTATATTGGAAATATGTTGACTGAAAACATATATCCAACAATGTTAGCTTCAATGAAATATTTATCATGAGAGAATTATTGTAGTATCATCCTTTTGTAAGCAACATGCTTACATTAATGATTATATCATCCATACATTCAAGAGACAAATACAGAAATGCTAAATAATTGACAAGATAAATAATTGACTAGATAATGGACACAATACAAGATAGTGTATTTATTTATGTATGTGTAGGTGAAGGGGCATAATTCTTCTAAAAGACACGATAGATAATAATGTTTACATAATGGCATATACGATTATGCTTTCAATGTATTACAAGTTTCTCTCTTTTGGAGATGCTTCAGCCTTAAAGCATACAAAAGGAAGAAAGACCAGAAAATAGTTGAAACTTGGAATTGTACTTGTACATTATAGGTGCATGGATCCAACCAAGATCTACTTTTGTTGGAATTATTTGTTGAGAAATATTTTTAATGAATATTGTTCCAACTTGCAATATAACTGTGTATGTTTTTGTTCATAAGGTTTAGGACAAAATTAAGATTCTTTGAAATGTATGTAAATTGGTGCCTATTTAGATGCCAATAGATTGTCTTATTAACGTGATGACTTTTGTGATTAGGATGATGGTAAGGTTTGTATCGAGGACAATTTTCTTTATCTTAGGTTCAAATTAATGACATTCATATTTACTTTCAAGTTTTGTAGTCATATGTCCAACAATTGCTTTAAATGATTTACCAATCGATAATATTTCATTAGGAACAATAGATTGATCTTCAAATTCAATCATAATCATAGGTCACACTTTGAATTTTGAACAAGAGTATTTCCTCTTTTTAATCATTTGATTTTGATTTTTAGGATGAGTAATTTGTTTCTCTCTTCTTTCCTCTTGATGATATTCTACTATTTTTCCTTGTAATATTCTTATCGAAAATTCCCAAATTTGTACCAAAACCATCATGTGACAAATTGTTATAAGAAATTCCCAAATTTTTACCAAAATTACTCAATTCCTTTATGAAAACCGAAGTTTGGGTCTACTCCTTGAACAAAGGAGGGCTTGTATTAGGGATGGACATGGACATAGGTTATATAAAATCTACCTTGCTTGAGAATATTTCAAGATCTATGCTTGGAACTTGAATTTGACCTTGCATTGAATTTGGAAATTTTTCTTCAATTGCTTCTTCATCACTTTCAAATGGAGGACCAAAAATTCTTTCTTCTTGAAATTCCATTGAACTTGGAAATTTTTATTCAATTTCTTCTTCATCACTTTCAAATGGAGGGCCAAAAATGCTTTCTTCTTGACACATTTTATCAACTTTAAGGTTGAGGGCTTTCTTCAACATGATGAAAATGTTATTTTTTTCAACAACGGAACACATCACTTCCTTCGAAACCTTCCCTTTCCAAGGTTCTCAAGCTAACCCTTTGTAATTCCATTTAGACTTGAAGAAAAAAATCTCATCATGGTATCCTCATAAGAGAGGCCAAGTACCAAAGATGCCAAGTATACTAAGGGTGGACAATAAGAGTCCTAACATATTTATAATGCAAACCATTCAAGTGAAGATCTACAGTGAGTCATAAGAAAGGAGAATAATTTTAGAGGCAAGAAATATGGTACTTACAACTGGGAATCTTTGCTAATGATTTTCCTTCAAATTTGATTTATAACTAGTAATTGTAGATTTTAGCAAGTCAAAATGTTTCAGCAAGTTGCTAATAGTAGGATTCTCATTAGAGCAGCTCCATAATTTTTTTTAGGGGGTTGAATTCATAGGGACACAAGAACACTTTTGGAGGGTAAATTTTTTAACTTTTATCGAAAGAACTAAGTGTTGGCCCTGTCAATACAGTATAGTGGATAAGTGAAAAATATGCAATTTAATCATGAAATGGAATCTCAATGGATTTTTGATAGCTTATGTTGTCCAAGTTGTTAATGGCTTATTCATGGCCTATTTTCTAATTTTTATTTTTAAAATATGCACTATTTTGAGGATGCCCCATTTGATGTAAAACATTCTTTCACAAATTCCACCTATAAGAGGTAGTTTGAGTCTTTTCTAACTAGATTAGCCTTGATCTCCCTTGCCCTATAGTTGAATCCCTTGGTTTAAGTTCTCCACGATTGTGCTATTATTATTATCTTTAAATTTTTAATTTTTCATTTGGAGTTTCTCTTTGGGATGAAAAGTGCTTCCCTTGGATGGTCTAACAAACTTTGTAGGATGGTTAGCATTCATAACACTGTTGCTTTAGGGTTTTATTTATTTCATTTCAGATGAATATAAATAATAAAATTTGAATAGAATTTTTATGTCCTACTTAAAATTGTTGTTTCAAGGTTGTGTGGATTGCATGAACCAAATATGGTAAATTTCATATTCAAGCCATAGATTTTATATCTGCTTCATAAAGTCTAACATTGAATCCAAGACTAGAATAAGCCCTTTTCAATTAGGTATGTGATTTCCATTTGACTAAACTAACCTCTTTTGTGAAGGGTTCTTCCCTAGATTTAGAGTGGATGGAGAGCCTCTGGTAGTGCAGTTTGATATATTCTTGAGGCTTGTATTGGAGTTGTGTTTTATGGTTGGTAAGGAAGATAAGGTAGCCTATTTTAAAGAGCCCACAAGTTCCATATGTTGTGAAATAAGTGATGTTGAAAGAAAAATAAAGACTCTTTTTGGGGGATTGCAATGAATTGTGAAATTAGGGCAGCGTTGCCACTGATTATATACTCCCAATTCACAGTCTAACAGTAACTATACTTTACTCCCTTTTTACTCACTTTTAATTCATTCACGTGAGGATTCATTTTTCTTTTGAAAACTAGTTGATGAACTCAGTGCAGGAAATTAAGTAGCAGATTGTGCAGACCACACGATTGATATTGTAAACATAAATTTGAGAACAAGCCTATCTACTCCACACATGGTCAAACAACTATTTAATGAGTTCGATCCTTGCCTAACAATCACCTCCATTGTGTTAGCAAACAATTTGACATACTAATTAAAGTGCCCACTTTATGAGGGTATCTCTTCAATTATTTTTTACAACATTACCTTCATCATGTGCAACGTTCATTTTCATTTTTGTTGGTTGCATGTTCAAATCTAAATGCATTTATTTTCATTAAAAGAACTCTTTTTTGTAGTTTTCGTATTCATAAAAATGGAATGCACAGTTTGTAAATATAAATTTTTTAATAATTGAAATTTAATTTTTTTGAAAATTAAGTTAAGAAGTAGTTTTAAAATGTTAAACTTATATCTACATATATATTTGTATTTAGAGAAATAGGCAATTAAGTTGGGGTGATACTTTTCAATTGAGATACTTAT
Source organism: Pinus tabuliformis (assembly GCA_031772625.1). Classification (NCBI taxonomy): domain Eukaryota; kingdom Viridiplantae; phylum Streptophyta; class Pinopsida; order Pinales; family Pinaceae; genus Pinus; species Pinus tabuliformis. The sequence goes on from CM062816.1 coordinate 192,720,151, forward strand.
TGATATTTTATTACTATTAAAAAATAAATGAATTAAAAAAATTAATAATTTAAATAATATTTACATTTATTTTTAAATTGTTTTAAAAATAATGAAAATGTTTTGTTTTGTTTTTTAATGTTTTCATCTATAATTATTTTGATAAGAAGTTCATATATCTATATATATATATGTATATATATATATATATATATATATATATATATATATATATATATATATATATATATATATATATATATATATATATATATATATATATATATATATATATATATATATATATATATATATATATATATATATATATATATATATCATTCTCATTACTACCTAACTAAAATCTTTTCTAAAGTCTTTATTACTCAAGTCATTTAGAGCTTTAAAAGAGAAAATAGGCCATATCGCTAACTCCTTCATAACCAATAGCTAATCCATCCCTAAAATTGTCAAAGACTTTCACTTAGCCCTCTATTTGAAATCAATAACATTTCCTTCCACTATCCCACTCCTAGCACTAATTTCCCTCCTGTATATCCATGGTATACTCATTATCATATTTATAATATTTATAAAAGGAATATTGCAATTTTTTTCAAACCTTGCGAAATATTTAAGTATATAACTTTTGTGCAAAATCCTACATTGAAAAAACTGGAAAGCCAATCAAAATAAATTTCAAAGATTGTATCACTAAGTCAACTACAAAACACTCCACAAGTTCTTCAAAAGTTATCTACAATTTGAGTTTTTTAGCATGTAACTTAGTTGGCATGATTGTGCCTAAGTTTTTCTTAAAGGTTGAATACTATGCTTGTAATGTATTCTTTTCTATGGTGACATTTTATTTTCTTTCTTTATACAGGTCATCTGGCCACATAGTGGCCACTATTGCCCAACTAAAGAAAACTTGTTCGAGTTTCTTTCTTTTCTGGGGGAAAATGGCATTGACATTGTTGATGTTGAGGTATATGTCATATAAATATTTTATAGTCTACTTTAGTTTATATTTCATTGTTCATCGTCTTTCGTGTCTTATACTTTGCATTGTATCTTCTTTCATTTTCACAAGAGAAACTCAGTATTGATGGTAAGAAGCAGGAATTGAAGAAAGAGGAGAACAATAACACTGGAGCGACAAATGCAGAAAGAGAGAGAAGAGAATTGGTCGAATGATGCCCTTAAAGATGATATCGTGCAAAATGTCGGTCAAGTTTTTAGAGTTGGTGACTTCACCTGTAATGCCTTGACAAAACAATGATAATGGTTTGAAGTGATAAAACAATATTTCATGTGTAAATTGTAGTCGAACCAATATTAAGTTGGAAACTCATATTGTAATACTTGATATTTCATATAATATAATTTGTGGTTGAAATTATTTATAGTTGTACTTGATATTATTTAGTATTGTAATTAACATATGTAACTCTGCATTTTTATATTAGGTGAAAATTCACATTTTGTGACATTTTTTTTAATTTAGTCACAAAATCATACTCATTAATTTACATTGATTAATAATTAACACATAAAATCAATTTAAAACTGAAACTACTAAATGAATAGTTACCTTTTTTTTAACACAGTCAGTTACTTTTTATATATTGCAAAAAGAAAAAAAAAAAGGGAAAGGAAGCTAGTTCCTTGTACATTCAGAGGAGGGTTGGCTCAAAATTAGTGCGCAAAATGGGAGCGCAATCCCCACTACTTTTACAGCCCTGATTCTATAAAATTCAAAAAACTATAGTGCTGGTGTTGTGGTTCTGAGCTATGGGATAGCTTTCCAAATTTTGACTTGAACTCCTTAAGCCTCACGTGGTAACCAAACCCGCACTTAACTTTGGAAAAAGCAGTCTTAACCAAAAACCTTTATCCTCATATAGTGGGAATATACACAAGAACACGGGAAATAACATTTTCCACTTTTCCATAGCCTTGGTGTGATTTTCAATGCTTACCTTTATTAGGCTCAATCTCCATCGTAGATTTTCCTTCATCAGATCTGAAAAACACCTCCAATCACTGATCAATCAAGTTGCATGTCACTCCACCACCGTCGATCCACTTGTGATAGATCCAACGACTATCAGGGATTTCGGGTGGGCAAATCGCGCGTAAAATACTCGCCCGATGAAGCGGTATTCTCACTCCACCCTCTTGCTACGTGTCCATCGGTGAGTGGAATCGGGTGGTTCCCTCCTAAAACCGCTTACCTCTTATTCTCATCCTGAAATACCATTCCTGCTTATATTCCCGGCTTTTCTCTTTTACAAACTCTCAAGCATGTTAGTGCCCAATGACCATAGATCTGCCACCATCAACGGCTGCGACGGCTTCTCCAAGTTCCTCTTCCGCTACTACTGAAGAAAATCCTCGTTTGTTGATCTTCGAGATCCAATGGTTCCTGTGTGATGATTCTTCATCTGTCTCCTCACTCTTACTTTGTGGCATTTCTTCAGTCTTTTGTGGTTTATGTTCCTAATTTATTGCTCTCTATTGAGGAGAGACCTACTGCTGTTGATTTCCATACTGTCTCGGGTCACCTGTGCATGTGTACGTGGAGACCTGACTGTTACTTGCAATACCATTACGGTCCAGGCATTCGTGATTGACATGACTAATGTCGTCTTTGCCCAGGAGAGGAGGACAATTGAAATCTTGGTTCATCATATGGTGTAGCTTTTTTGGGATTGTGAGAATCGTGTGCTGATTAGAGTTGAGAACCTCTGCTGACATATATTCTTTGTTTTCCTCTTGCAATCTTCTTCTTGAATTGATGTTTTGATTCTTCTTTTTTATTCCCCCCCCTGTAATATTTCTTGTAATATTCTTCGGATATATATCTTCTTTCTCGATCATCATACTGGGTGAGGGGGTCATGGTATACTTTCTTCATAAACTTCATTATTCTCTTTGACAATCCTAACTGGTCTATCAATTGCTTTGTTGGCATGGCTATCAGCATCCTTATTTTGGTTTCTCAGGACATGCTTTATGGTTATTTTTCCCATACTTTCAAAACTTGTTCTGATCCTTTGATATATTTTGTTGATGGCTATGCTTTTGAAGTCCCTTTCGACATCCAATGCGGCTATTATGATAGCTGAGTCCCTTATTATTATACAGTCCTTGATTCCATTTTTGTTTAAAAGCCTTCTGCCTAGGAGAACGTTGTATGCTTCAGCCCTGTTGTTTATCATTTCTCGAAGGCTCCATTCATAGGTTATTATTTTTTTTCCATTTGGATCTAGTATAACTCCACCTACCCCTTCTTTACCTAGCTTATTTTTTGCAGCTCTGTAAAAAAAAAGAATGTGTCTCTTCTGTTCTTTTATCCATTCTACAAATTCTTTATCCTCCAATCTTAATTTCCATTTCTTGTTTGTGTGAAATTCTTTATTTTTTTGTTATAGCTACTGCTTTTGCTTTGTTGTACCAGTCTTTCTCTTCTTGTTGTAAATTGTTATGGTCCATTTTTGAGATTCCATTTGTACTTATTATCTCTGCAACTTGGCTCCAAGTTTTTGCTAGGATCTTGCCTAGATTTGGCTTTTGTTCTTTGAAAATGCATTTGTTTCGGGCTAACCAAATTTTCCAACACAGGATTGAAGGGAGACATTTCCATATTCTATTTATTGTTTCCTTTTTTTTCTTTGTATATGGGTAGCTTTTATCCTAGTTTTTATGAAGAGTTGTCAACTGAATTGTTGGATTTAGGTTTATTTGCAAAGGACTTGTTGCCTGTTTCTAGCACTGTCTCGCCACCATACAGTTTATGAAGAGGTGCTGGATTGTTTCTTCCTCCTTTTGACACATGACACATTTTGAGGACCCTTGTATTCCTTTTTTTTTTTTTAGAGGTAAGAATTTTACCTTTGAGAAGGGTCCAGGTGAAGACTTTAATTTTGGGCAGACTCTCTGATTTCTAAGATGCCTTCAAAAGACTCCAATCATTTTGATTGTGAAGTTTTTGGAGGAGGTTGTACCCCCGTTTCACTGTGTAATCCCCTCCATTTGGGTCCCAAACAAAGTCATCCTGCTCTTCTTTGTTGATAGGCGTGGCCCCTGCTAGATGAACTTTTAAAATTTCCCACTTACTTTTTAGTCTTCGTGGTGTAGCCAGCTTTTTCCAGCTTACCCAGTTATTCTGATCCCAATCTGAAATAGAATAAAGAGTGTTAAAATTTTTCTCTTCCATCCATCTCTGAAGTCCTCTTAAATTTTGTTGTTGATTTAAGGGGTTTTCCCCCATTATTCTATCCTCCCAGATAGAAATTGTTTTTCCATTCCCTGGATTTTTGGATATTTGATCTCTAATAAGAGGAATTATCCTTTTAACCAATTTCTAGATTTGGGTGCATTGCCTGTCTAGAATAATATCAGTGACCAGCTTTGTCCTATGACAATTTAAGTATTTCATTGTTAGAACTTTTTCCCACTAGTGACTGTTCCCATTTATCATTCTCTAGATAATTTTTGTCACTAGAGCAATGCTCATTAGTCCTGGCAGGCATATTACTATACCTCCTTTTTCATAGGGAAGAGGAACTTGCTCCCATCTAAAAAGGCTAAATTTTTTATTATTTTATTTTCCTCCTTACCAGAGGAAGCTTCTAATTATCAGGGCCATTTGCTTGTGGGCACTTGTCAGAGCCATAATGATTGCATACTGATATATAGGCAAGGCCGAGAGAAGTGCTTTAATCAATCTCACTCTTCCTGCCAAGTTGAGCCACATCACTCCCAGTTCTGAATTGTTTCCCTCATTCTCTCCACTTGCTTGTTCTATACTTCTGATTTACCACTTCCTTTGCTAAGGGTAGCCCAAGATAAGTGGAGTGGCTGCAATTTATTTGTAAAGGTATTTCTAGTATTTGTTAGATACACTGCATTGTTTTTGTTGGGGTATTCCAGCAATAAATTCTGCATTTGGAGTTCTTTAAAATTCCTCCTGAAGCTAGGAGAAATTCATCGAAGACTTTTTTGAATCGTCTTGCTATAATGCAGGATGCCCCACCTATGAGAAGGGTATCATCTGCAAAGAGCGAGTGGTTTATATCTTTGACTCCTCTCAATATTTGTATCCCTATTATTTTTTTCTCTTTTCTCTGATTTTCCAGCATAGCACTCAGCGATTCAGCCATGATGATGTATAAGAATGGAGAAAGCGAACAACCTTGCCTCAGCCCTCGTGTGCTTTGGAAAAATTTACTAGGCCGTCCATTGATTAATGGAGCTATCCATGGATTTGATATACATGCCTGGATAATCTCTATGAGATTTATTGAAAAGCCAAACATTTTGAGAGCTGCTGCAAGAAAGTTATGGTTAACTCTATCAAAAGAATTATCCATATCTAACTTAACAATCATTCCTCTCTCATTTATTTGGATATTGTTGTGAATAGCCTCCTAAACAATTATCACAATGTCTGTGATTTGCCTCTTGGGGACAAATCCTCCTTGGTTTTCTAAAATTATTTCTAGAAATAATTTTTTCATTATGTTTGCTAGAATTTTGGTGAGTATATAATAAGATGAGTTGCAAAGGGAGATTGGCCTGTATCTGTTAAAAGTTGTAGGATTGGGTTCTTTGGGAATGAGGGCTAGGAAGGAGGATTTTGTATTTCCACCAATCTTTATTTTTTTGGAAAGCATTTTTGAGCATTCTCATTAGATATTTTTTGATAATTCCCCAATGTTGTCTGTAAAAGGCCATTGTAAATGCATTTGGACCTAGTACCTTATCAGGGTGGAGATTCCACACAGCTTCTTTGACTTCTTCCTTAGTAACTTCTTTGTCTAATTCCCTATTTTGCTAGTCACTTATTTATTTATTTATTTTTATGCTGCAAAATTTCTTCATTATCTTCCTGCTGGTCACTTGTTGAGAGGAGTTCTTTAAAGTGTTTATGGGCTGCATTTTTTATTGCTTCAACTCCTTTTATTTCTTGACCATTTACTTGAATCTGTTCAATCTAATTTTTCTACCTCCTTATTTTCATTGTATTATGAAAGAAGGTTTTATTTTTGTCTCCGGATTTTAGCCAGAGGCATCTTGATTTCATGCTGATTTCCTCTTCTTCTTGCCTATTTTTTCTTATATATTTCCAGATATATTTCCTTTTCTTGTATATGATCTTGCTTACTTTCTTCCTTGTTCTCCTTTTCCTTGCAAAGATTATCCTTTTTTTTTTGCGATTCGATTTTCCTAGCTTTGTCCTGGAGATCATTTTCTCTTGCCCAATTTTTTAAGTGCATCCTTAGGTTCTTTAGCTTAGTTTCCCAAACATACTGGGGAGATCCTGTGACACTTTTTTTCTAGCTGTCCTTTATTTGTTTGCCAAAATCTTCCTTGCTGTCCCAAATTGAATTATATCTGAAGGGAAGGGGTCCTTGATTTTCCAGCTTTCCCAAGGTTAGCACCATTGGCTTGTGATATGAAGCTGAGTTGTGAACAATTTTACTTTTCACAAGAGTATAAGCAGCTGGTATGCTTTCATGAATAAGAATTATGTCCAACCTTTCTTTTATGTTGTTTTTTCCTATTCTTTTGTTGTTCCAAGTGTATTTTCCATTGCTTGGTGAAATGTCTATTAATTTGTGTTCTTCTATTATTCCTTCAAGAGCTTCTCTTGACAGATCATTGTGGAAGATTCCACCAAATTTTTCTTTTGTATTCCTTATTAGATTTAAGTCTCCTCCTAGGATTAAGTTCCCACTTTGTTTCTCTGTTATTTATTCTTTAACTGATTTCCAGCATTGTTCTTTCTCTCTATAGTGATTTGGGGAGTACACATTTATAATGCTATATTTTTCTTTTGTATTGAGATTTCTCAACTCTGTTCGAATCCAGTGTCCACTGATTTTTTGGGTCATTAATTCCAATTTTATTTTATCCCAAATGGTGTTGATTCCTCCTGATGCTCCTGTGGCTTCTAACGCCACTCCTTCATAATTGTTTAGTTTTTGAATCATTTTTTGATTTTCTTGCTTGTTTAGTTTGGTATCTTGGATCATATATATGTCTGGTTGTTCCTTGGCTAAAATGTCTCGAGCTGCATTGACTTTAAAGGAGGTGCCAAGGCAGCGACAATTCCAAGAGAACACTATCATTATGTATTGTTGTGTTGGTGTGGTCATCCCTTTCCTCTTTGCTGAGTTTTTTCATGACTTCCTGTTTGTTTCCCAAGGGATGAATACATTGGCTGTTGCATTCCTAGGGCCATTTCTTTAGCTGCTGCCTCATCTCAAATTTCTTTATTGGATTTCCTTCCCACTTTTTTTTGTTGATCCCAGGCTTGGGGGATTTCTTTGGCTTTGTTTCTAGTTAGAATGCGGTCCACTGAGGGAGGAGGTGGAGAGGATATAGGGTTGGGGAAGGATATGAGAGCTAAAGAGATGGGGTTTGAAGGTGGGGATCTGGGAGAGGGTGGATCAAAGGAGTCTTCTAATGGCTCAAAAGGATTCGAAGTTGTGTGATTAGGAGGAGTAACCTTGACTGGAGGCTGAGAGGTTGTTTTGTTTGCTTCATGGGACTGATAGATATTTGATGTGGTCTGCTTATTGGTAGGTTTTTCATTTTCACTTGTTCCCATGTAGGTTCTTGCTCTTCTACATTTTCATGCTCTATTTTTTTAAGACACCTATTTGCAAAATGACCATACTCGTGACATACCTTGCATTTAAATGGTATTTTCTCGTAGTCTAGCTGCTGAATGTGCGTCCACTAGTCGACCTTGATCTTTATTGCCACTGGGAGGGATTTTTTGAGATCTACTTCCATACATATTCTTGCACACATGTGCATGTTTTATTTTGGCTCACATATGTCAATATATTTGCCCACTGCATTTCCTATAACCTTTACAGATTCGTCTCCCTAGCAGTGAAGAGGAAGATGCGGGAGCCTGACCCACACAGACATTGCATTTGGGACATCCATCTCTTGATCAAAGTCTGGCATCCACCTGTTGAGGTATAAACCTTTGGAGTCCATGAAGTAAGGTCCGTTTCTAAATATCAGATCTTTGTCCTCATTTGTTTCAAAGAGAAAGGTGTAGTATCCCCTTCCACAGAATTGTATTGCTATCTTCCCCTACGTGGTTTCATTCCAGTTTCTTTCCACCCATTTTTGCACTAATTTGGCTGAAGGCCATAGCCCTGTGAACTGTCCAACAAGTCTGCATTCTTCCAGAGAGATGGCTGCTCTTCTTGGAAGTGCTGGAGGGAGAGAAATATCTGGGATACTTTCAAGTTTCTTTACAAATTTATTGACTGATGGCCTATTCCTTGGAGCTCCATTCTCTGCGATCATCGATGCGAAGGCTTTTATGTTTTCTTCATTCCCTTGCTGTGTGGAAGAGTAAGGATCTCCCTCCTCATAGGGCTGCATGGTCTGGTTGGCCTCAGCAGCAGGAGGCTGCCAAGAGAGGGATCCGTAGGGTTAGCGTCGACTAGGTCAGCACAAGCTCGGGTTGGGCTGTTGCGCGTGCGATTACTAAATTAATAGTTATTATTGATTAATGATGAACGCAAATAAAATAAGTACAACAACTAAATTAGTCATTTATAATGATTATAATGAAAGTAAATGAAATGAATATAAACTACTAAATCAGTCATTTATATAATGAATATGAAACTACCAAGTAAATATAAATGACTACTGTAAATGATAAATTTGTGATTACAAATGACAACTAAATTTTTCATATATACGACTATTAGTAGCTAATTCACGGTATGTTATAACACAACTAAAAATTAGCCATATTTCTTTGGTCATTAATTGGTTTCAAACGTTAACTAAATTTTGCATATATATGACTATTAGTAGCTAATTTATAGTATCTTATAACGCGACCAACATTTTGGTCATATTCTTTGGTCATTAATTGGTTTTATCGTGTGATCATGTAGTAGTATATTTTGTTGTCTATTTGGTCATTAATTGTGGAAATTAATGACTAAACCAATAACTAAATTAATGACCAAATTTATGACTAAATATATCACTAGACGATAAAATTGAGACAACCAATTAATGATTAAGCTAAATACGACTAAAAGTTGGTAGCGTTATAAGATACTGTGAATTAGCTACTATTGGTCACTAACTAAAAATAGGTCGTTTATATGCAAATTTTAGTCATTTTTTTAGTAATTAATTAGTCATTTCGTACTAGTGGATTGCTTTCATAATTTCACTTTTCAAGCACCATAAGGTGAAATTGATGGACAATATATTATTGAAATATTTGAGTATATTTCTCATATATCGATAAAACCATAAGCGTTAATATCATTCAAACCCCTCTGAACATACCTCGGTGGCGGAGCTGCAAAATCTAAGGTGGACAAGAATGTTGTCACAAGTGATTGTTCATCCTCTTCTCATCAAATAGCTCTAGCTCTACAGTGCGAGGTGGGAGAAGGTGCACACCCTTATGTTAAACTATCACATCCTCCCACCCCACTTACTCTTAATTTCTGCGTAGATTTGGTTGTCAAGTCCATTGGTTGTCATGTGAAATTGTTACCCCAACCGCCATCCCTGTGTTCTGTTGATCCTCCGGATTGTACTGTGTTTTGTTCTCCCATTCGGACTCCACACCTGTTGTTAACGAGGATCAAGATTTTGATGGACTTGGTGTTGAGCAACCAACCTGCGCTATCATTTATGATGAGTATGGTTGGGAAGCTGAACAAGATCCCATGGTGAAGGATGACCTCATTTCGTCCGCACCTCATCTGATTTTTCCTGACATCTTTTGTGATTTTTCCATTTCTGATTTTCCTTGTGAGAAATCATCCCCGGATATATCTACTTCTGATCATTTACAGAACACACTGGATGTCAGTCCATCATTTGAAAGTGAAGAGAACACATCTTTCCTTGATAATCCACTCAATATTTCATCTTCTTTTTCTGGAAATGTAGAGGGTGAACATTCTTTCTTCTCATATACCCTTCTGTATGATTCAACAGATCATGAGGATGCCAATGAACTCATTGAATTTTCTGATCGTCGTTGTTGTGACCTCTTTACTTCTTTATTCGATCACGATATTGATTCAATCATTGTTGATCTTTCCAAGCCACCCATTTTTTATGATCTATCCGTCGATGTAGTAGAAATCCTGCAGGCTATTGAGGCACTTTAGCCCGAGCTAATGCTTAATTTTAGATCCTCATTGTCCTGAGGTTAGCTTCACTTCTGATCAGAAAATTGTTGAAACACCCAAGGCTCCTCATCACTCTTTTGTTTGCATTGAGGAACAATCAAGTCCATAGGTTTCACTTCCTCCACCTGAATCACATGCTCCTATCACTCATGCATTGGAGGAATCATACAAAACGAGCACACTTTATAAATGTAATTTTTCTTTCTTTCTCATGTTTTCTTATTTGTCATGGTTAAAAGAATGTGCATGATTATCATCTGCACATAGTGTGTCACATCACCATGATATGTCCACAAAGTGCTTATCCTGCGCTTTTACTCTTTTCTTTTCTGTGGAGGCTTTTAAACTCAAATCGTGTTGGTATTCACTGTTATATCTTTCATGTTTCTTGTTTTACAAACCTATCCTTTTCGTAAATCATGCCTTCACCAACATGGGTCAATTAATGCATCGGTGGCTGCATTGGGAATACCATTTTATGTGATCCAGCCCATGCACTGTTTAGTTTAGGAGTAGAAGTATTGTTTTCTTTTTGTCTTGCTTTCTTGCATGCATGTTTTCTTTCTTTACTTTTTTTGGTTTGCTTGCTTTCTTTCTTTGATTACTTTTTTTTCTTTCATTTTACTCCTGATCTTTTCTTTCTTATTTTGTTTGCTTGTTTATTCTCGTAGGTTAGTTTTGCATGAAACTACGTGCAACTATTAAGACAAGTAGGGTAAAGTACAAGAGGACTTGTACAACTATGAACACTTAGTTATATGTTATCCTCTCTCTTTATGAAGAGATTTTTGTCTTTAATCGATGATATAATGATGGAAAACACGTTATGTTTAGAGTGAATCTTAGTGAAAACACAACGCTTGCACTTTAACTAGTACCACCTGTTATCACTCAGAAGTCTTCCCCAGAAGTTATAAAGAAGGAATAATCCAAGGTAACCATAAACCTAATATTTTTATACTCATGTTCTAGCCAACCTAAGTCCAGAGAGTGCTCTCTCTTTATAATTTAACTTTATTTTAGGTAGGATTTCAAGCTAGTTCTTAGTGCTCATGATGTTTTGGTTTTGATTGGGTGGTGGACTTAAGAAAACAGATGGGCAGAAAAAGTATTCAGGCCATTGGGCTACGTAGTCAATCAAAGAGTGTCTTAACTGGATTAGATCAATTACTAAAGGAAGAGTTCACAGGGCAGGCTAGCACAGCAAAAAGCAAATCTACAGGTTTAAATGGATGAGGTAGTCCTAACTAGGGTAAAAGGGCAATGAAGAATCCTTCAATCGGGATCAAGATGAAGAACAGAAGGAGATCAGTAGCAAAGGGCAACTTAGAATCCTTTACTGTAGACCTAAGGGGGGGAACTATAGAAGTAAGGGAGCAATTAAGAATTTCCAGACCAAGAGAGTTTAGCAGAAAACAATGAGAAATTAAACAGTCAAAACAGAGAGCATTTAAGATAATTCTAAGATATCGTTCCTTGTTTACTATTCAAATTTCATAGAGAAAACATGTGAATATTTATAACACGATGAGAAAACAATAATTAAACATGAAGAGATAATACATATTTGGTTCCAATTGTGAACAAGAATCCAGTGAAACGTGTTTAACTTTATTTCATGACCCAGCAAAACCAGTCCAATCTTCAATGCAATAGCTCCTTAGATTGATATAAAATGTCTACAGAAATGTATTTTAATCCACCCTAATTAATTAAAATTGTGAAGTATTTATACAAAAAATGTTACAAAATATCTCATAACAATATGAGAATTATTCCAATAAACCAAAAATATCTTCAAGCATGAAGATAGAGACAAATGGAGAAGTGTTTTGTTGCTGTCCCTTTTATTGTGACTGTGTTGGATGTTGTAATTCGGATTTGGCTCTTTCAATTGCTTGATACCTATGTGTTGGAATCACTTTATGTCTTCTACCTATTGATACTCTTTACCTGCTACACTTTGACTCTGTTTTATCTGTTTTACCTAGTTGCCATATAGATTTACTGCAAAAACTTTATAGTAAATTTGTTAGTTTCATCCACCATTCACCTTTAGGTAATTTCATCCTTATCATTTTTCTGTATATATCGTCAGCTTTGGTATACTTGGAAAAATTTGGCCTGTTGATGAACAAGTGCTTCACCTCATTCTCTAGGAAAAACAGATTTTCTAGATTATCATATAATACCTTTCCCATGGGTAGAGCTTTTACCCTTGAAGTACTAGCTTGGCTACTGGCCAACTTGTTTAGTCTTTCAATGTAATCATCCTGGGTCATTAGCGTTTCATGGATTACCATAGATTACCATAGGACTGGGGAGTCCTTTTTCCCTTAAAATACCAAACTTCGTCATAAATCTATCAATATCAACTTGGATGCTTTGGCATCTTTTCTCAAGATTGCGCATAAGGTTCCTCTTGGTAAGAATCTTCTTGATTTCTATGATGGTCCCTGTTCTATCTTCTAGGCCCAGTTCATCCAGCTGATACCTGTTCTTGTTGTTCAAGAATGCTATCAATTGGTTGGCCTCTTTAGGCTTGTCTCCCAACTCTTCCATTGTCTTGTGAATTGCTTTTGTGGCCACTTTTACCAGTTCAGTTTGCTAAAAAATTACTTGAATAGATGGAAAAACATCATTGATAGAATCAATGATGTTGGCCCAAAGCATTTCCCTTATATCTCCTAGTGGCTGTTGCAATGTCAAGTCCTTTTCAAGGACTTTTATCCTTTCTTCCATTCTTTTATTCTTCTGAGCTTCTTCCTTCTATTGTATTTGTACAAATTTGCAATCAGTCCCCAAACTTGACACTTTTTCTCTAATATTTTTGAGCTCAGTAGCCTAGATGGTCATTTCCTCCATGGCTTTTACTAATTTAGTTGTCTTTTCTATGGATGTCCCTGTGCTTGTAGATGTACCTGTGATTGGCAGAGCTGTAGTTGGTGGAACTATTGGTGCTAAGGAAGCAGCCAATGTGGAGGGCACTGCTGTAGAGACTATAGGAATTACAGTCTGTGGAGTGGTGGCTAACTCACTCTGTCTAGATTGTATCAAGTTATCCAACTCTTTCTCTGCTTCTTTTAGTTGATCATTTAGCTTAAGGACTAAGTCCATAAGCTCTTCCTCCTTCCAAGTTTCCAATACTTCAGTTGTTTTTGGATGATGAAGAGGGGGAATTTTGAGCTGCTTTTTCAATGCAGCTATTTCATCATTTTTCTTTTTGATTAGTTTTGCTGCAGACTTTCCATCCTGGGGATCATGCCCTAGTTCTATGATTAAGTCCTCTAAGGACTTTATCCTGGTATCCTTAGCCTGTGTGGAGGCCTTCTTTAACTAGAATTGCGCTAACATATTATTTAACGAATTTTGGAGTTGATGTGCTATAATGGCCTTGCTGGTTAGTGTATAATATACCATTTCTCTAGTTTGCTTATGTAATTCTATTTGGTCAATAGGATGAATGTCTTTTGCCAGTACCTCAAAGTCTGTCTTCAAATAAACTGTTATTGACCTGGGCTACTATGAGGTAGGCTTCATTGCTGTGTGGTAGGCTTCATGAACGTCATTTGCATCTTACCTTCTTTTACATCAAAGGCTGACATTAGTCTTGTTTGATTTGTAGGAGCCATTTTAAGGTATTGTGCATAACTTTGGGCCTTTAATCTTTCATTTCTGGCTTATATTTCTTTGTATTTCTCTCTAATGTCTTGGTTCTAGCCAGTTGGAGCCCTGAAGGAGGATACTTCCATGCTTTGTTGTCTCTCTAGCATTGGAGCCTATGAAGTGGAAGGTTCTTGTGTACCTCCAGAGGGAGTGGTATTCCCGCTTTCTACTCTTTCTATACTTTTAGTTCCAGCTGTTTCCTCTATGAACTCCTATTCTAAAAAAGGATTCAACCTTTGCCTTTTGACATAAGTCTGTGCAACAGGTCTACTAGAAGGAGTGGCCTCCTCTCTATCTCTTTTAGGATTCTTATCCTCATTTAGAGGAGTCTATACAATAGGAGGATTACTCATGATGTGTTTTGGCTGAGCCATCTCTTCTGATATGTCTGGTTGTTTAGATTCCTCTTGCTCTTGAGGTCCTTCTTCTGGTAGTTGCTCACTGTGTTCCTGTGTCTCCCTTTAGGATTGGATTCTCCTGGCACCTGTACAAAGGAATCTTTATCAAGTCTTTTTTCTAAATCAATGAACACATTATTGACAACATTTTCTGTGCTATCCTTGTCTACTAGAGTATTCTCCACCCATTCTAGTTGGTTTGCATATTGTTCAATCTCAGGAATTCGATGGTGTATGTAGGGAGACAATTTGTTTTTCTATCTCCTGTTACAGATGACATCAAAGGGGTCATATCTCCAGATGAAGCTTTGTTTGAGTTTGAGCCCTTGAAGGATTTCCTCTGCAACTCTTCCAGCTTCTCTACTGTTACACACAAAGGGGCCTAACTGGTCTTTTATTCAGAGTTGTACCTTTTTCTTGGCCTTCACAAAATGTACCTCATCAGAGTTGATTATTTGCCTATAGTACTCCAGGGAAAATAATCTCATTGGGAGGTATCTTGGCAATTTTTAAGGTGCCAATTCGAAACCATATATTTTGATTCCAGTGTGATTTTGGTACAAGTACTAATCTCCCACTTTGTACTGTTTGGATAGCTATAATACCCTACTGATATCTGCAATAATTCTTGGAGGAGGACTTCCTATCAACATGGTCGCTATTGGATGCACAAACAGATCTATAAAATCTGTATAGGTCTATGGAGATTCATATTTGTGGATTAAAGGGATCTAGAAGACTACTGATCTAGGATTTCCTCTGGTGTCAAGCTTTTGAACAGTGAAGGGAAATTTGTCAGCTTGATAGTAAAGAAAGAGATGATACAACACTGATGAGTGTTTGAATGCTCTCTCATTTTCCAATCTCATGAACTGATCATGAAATTTATCTGAGATGAATTTAGCATAGTCAAACATGATGGCAAGGGGCTGGCCAGGAGTGAAAATGGACATGTAGGCAAGAATAATTTCATCTACATACTCACTAGTGGTATAGCCTAAAACACTGGATATCATTGATATGATGTCTTTGCAAAGATAAGAAAAAAATGATGACATGTAAGGTGGGGGATCCTTTGGTATGTGTTTTTCTTCCACAATGAAAGTCTGGAATTTTTGAGCAATTTTGGAAAGGGGGATTTTAGGGAATCTGTCAAGAAAGTCTCCAATAGAAAGGGGAGTAAGATTTTGACCAGGTTGCTACTGCAGCATTTCGTTTATGGATTCAACGGTGATGGTGAAAAGTATTGTCTAGTCGTGGGACATCACTGCTCTTAAGGTGGGATTGTAGATCGCATGACAATAGTGAACAATTTCAAGGAAGATATGGACACTATGGAATTGGTACTTGGGCAGGTTTGATTCCCAAATACCTATTTTGTCTGCATGGTTCAAGTACTGGTATCTGTACCTGTAGCATAATTTCAATGGGGATTCTTCAACAGAAATATCTTTGATTTGAAAGTCTTTGTGCACCAAAGGGAGATGGTCTAAATCTTGGTGGGGAGTGGAAATTGGCCAGACATTCAATGCAGCTAGCATAGCCATCCTTGGTTCTTATGGATTCAAGAATGGGGAAAAAAGGGTTTTCTATTGAATTGGGGGCAAATTGGCTCAATTCAGAGTGATTTGGGGTTGCTGAGCAATTGTTTTACTTAATTACTGACTAACTTAAAGTAATCGGGTAATGGATTTTAGGAGTGAGATGGGTTTTTACATTGAATTTGGATAAATACATGGTTTTGGCTGTGAACAGGTTGATGGGCGACTGTGCACGGTTTGCAGGAGGTGTCCGCGACTGAAGGATGGACTGGATGTTCAACAGCTTCAGCAGGTTGGCAGTTGAACATGGTTTGGCTGTTGAATGTACTCTATCGCTTGCATGGGAGTCTAAGTGTCTTTTTCATAATAAAACAAAAAATAGTGAGTTTTTAGTCTTATTAGTAGAGTCAACTGTTTTGGCGGGTACACAGGGAAAAGTACGTTTGGAGTTAAGCGGGGGATGAGATGTTTTGTCGTTAGCGAGAGGTTGTAAGCGGGTTTCATCACACCACTCTTTGGGCTGGGGTGGTTTTGAGCGAAGGCCACCCGATGCCATTCATCAGGTGCCACATAGCAGCGAGGTGAAAAGTGAAACCACCCATATCAGGTGGGTAAAGGTCAGCGTTCAGAGGCCGCCCGATATGATTGTCAACTGTTGAACCAAGTGAGACCTAATCGTATGGTGATTGGGGCGGAGCCTTGTCACAAGTTTTAATGGAGGGGCCCAGTGGGTTTTAACAATGACGGGATTAATTTTAATGAGGGTTTATGGTGGATTAAGGGCATCGGGGGTGATTTCATTAACGAAGATAGATTATTAATTAACGACAGATTGATTAATTAATCTCTTTTATTAGATGGAGGGTTTTTGTTATTAATTCGCTGTTGATCGACTAATTAACCCATTAACCATTCATTAATAAAGTATATGTTTCAAACTTTGGGGTGGGATATTAATATATGGGTTTTATATAACTATAGGGGAAAGGCTTTTATTGATTTTTTGGGATTTAGTACATAAAGTTAAAGTTAATATGAATTGAAAGTAGAAAATAACTTAGCGCCAAGACAAATGTGTATTTATAATTTATTTGCTTTTATAAACACATTAAAACTTAGGCTTAGTGTTATTTTTATGGGTTTCTTCGAAAAAGGGGTTTGCTTTGGGGGTGATCATTTTTCTAAGGTTTTATCCTTAGGGAAAAGGGGTTTATTAGGGAAAATGAGTGAATTATGGAGGGGGTGAATGCTTATGAGCTTTCTTTTAGAACTTAGGACCTATAAGTTACTGGGCCAAGGGTTTGATCCCTCCCGAAGTCAGAGAAATACTCTGAGCCCCTTTAAATTAAGATTTTAGGTACCTTAAGACTTTCCTTGGAAATTAGTTAAGTGAAAAATGTAATGAATGAGGTAGGTTAATCAATTGACTTTATGTACTTTGATAAATGCTCAACTTTCATCCATAATTTAGAAATTTGATGATGAAGGTAAATGATATGATCTTATCTAATTAACCATCACAATTCTGCAACCATTCAACTACTTCCCCATCTACTCATCCTACCATTTTTTCTTCTCTTTATTAGGGTGCACTTAAGTTGGCAAACCCTTATCAAAACATTTTCTTTTTCTTTTACAAAAGTAATCTATCTAAGTCTAATCTTATTACATCCAAGGGCTCAGATTAAACTGTTGAGCTCCTTTTATTTATTCTACCTATCTACTTATCTGCCAAGATTAAACAGTTTGGTCCGATTTTATTCTCTATCTCTAAGCATAAAATTAAAAATATGAAATAGCCAAGTTTAAACATTTTGACTATCCATGGATTGTGGCAAAGGTAACAAGCTTCACACATTCTTTTATTTTGCATCAAAAGTAAATAGTAGTGGCATTTTGTCTTGCACACTTTCATGGTCTTTTTCTTTCTTGGGGTTCATTTTCTCATCCTTTTTTTTACCTTTCTTTAATTCATTTTGTCCTTTGATTTTTCTTTTAGGAAATACCCTCTTTACATTTTTTTATTTTTTTGATTTCTTGAATATGGAAAACATTTGCAGAAAGCGAAGGTATGTACATATTACAGATTTGACCTCAGGTATTCAAAAATTATGACTCTTATTGGTATAGGAACATAATAGTGGCTCCACTTCGAGATGGAATTTCTTGGTTGAATGTCAAGAAATAGTAGACCAATGGCCTTCTAAATTACTATGATTTTACTCTGCAACTTTTCCCTTTTACTTTGATGCCTTATTGATATTTATGACAGCGAAACTTTTGAAGTTTAGGGCCTTCTCTTCGGGCTTCAACTCCAAAATTACCATCCAATCAACACTAAACTTTTTGAAGAATAAAATATGTAAAAGTGATTAGTGAAATCAATGACTGGGACCTATATAGTTCTTAAGCATTCGACCATTAACTGGTCCTCCTTCTACTTTTGCACCATCCAATTCTTTGAGGAAAAAAACATTATTACCTCTGAAAGCATAAATGATGTAAGGTCCTTTCCATAGGAAGTCGAACTTCCCATGTTTACCTTTATCCTCCCTTCTTGAGTCCCATTTCAAAACTTTATCTCCTAGATAGAAATCTTCTACCTTGGTCCTTTTGTTAAAAGCTTTCTTGATTCTCTCCTGCATAATTTGGGATCTGATATACACTTCTTCCCTGGTCTGCTGTAAGTGAATTGTCTAGTTGATCCTACTTTGAATATCATTTGGCTCAGCCTATGCTTCTTGGAGCGATTTCATCACTGGTGTTCCCAAGGAAGATGGGAAAACAACCTCCATTCCATAGACTAACTGATAAGGACTGGTACCAATGGATTTCTTTGTGGTCAGCCTATCTGCCCACAAGGAATTTACTAGCTTCTTGTTCTAGGTTTTCTTGTTATCTTCCAACAATTTTTTGATGATATTTACTAAGCTCTTATTGGAAGACTCTACTAGTCCATTTCCTTGGGGATAGTAGGCTATGGAGTGACATAGGTGAAGGCCTGCCTAAGATGATCTAGGTGTTGCTGATCTGATTTAGAGAATATTGTGATATCATCTAAGTATATTACCAGGAAGTCATGGATTTCCTTAGCAAAGGCTATGTCCATTGCTCTTTGAAAGGTGTCCCCTGCATT
Organism: Pinus tabuliformis; assembly: GCA_031772625.1. Taxonomy (NCBI): domain Eukaryota; kingdom Viridiplantae; phylum Streptophyta; class Pinopsida; order Pinales; family Pinaceae; genus Pinus; species Pinus tabuliformis. The sequence continues at coordinate 192,739,082 of CM062816.1, forward strand.
TTTTAACCCAAAAGGCATTTTCACATGCATGAAAGTGCCCCATGGAGTAGTAAATGCAGTTTTTGCCTGATCATCTGGGTGGACTAATATCTGGTTATAACCAGAAAACCCATCTAGCAATGAGATTCTGGTTGAACCTACTACCCTCTGTAATATGTGATCCATTTTAGGAAGAGGGTAGTTATCCTTAAGTGACACTTTATTTAAATTCCTAAGGTCAACACAGTGTAATTTAGCCAGTTTTCTTTCTTGTAGGAACCAAATTAGAAACCCAATCTGAATCTAATTGGTGCAATGATCTTAGCTTCATACATTCTTTTGATCTCTTTCTCAATAGAAGGCAATAGAATGGGGTTAATCCTTCTAAGCTTTTGTCTAAAAGGCTTCTGGTTTTCTTTTGAGGGAATGATGTGTTGTATTATGCTGGTATCATAGGACTTAAGGTCCTCATAATTCCAAGCAAAAACATCTTGGAATTCCTTTAACAGTTCTATGTATTTCACTTTTTCATTGGGAGGTAAAGATTTTGAAAGTTTTATCATTTTGGGATCTTCTTTAGAGCCTATGTTACACTCCTCAATGTCTGATTTTAAGGGTTCCATTTTCGGCTTTTTAGGGACATCGTTCGAATCAAATAAGTCCTCCAAAGGAGTTAATCCTTTGGGCAAAAAATTGTCTTTAAGATTGATGACTTTAGATTCTTCGTTGATTGCTTCATCAATTTCAATTTGTTTTAGGTTTCAAATATCTGATTTTGTAAACTTTGTGGGATGGAATCTATCTATCCTTTCATCTTCTACTTCATTAATTTCTCCTTTATCAGTGTAATCAAAATCTAATGTTATGTCTGTGTCTATGTTGCTATTTACAAATTCATCATCTAAAATTAGAAAATTGTTAATTTTTTGATCATTATTGAACACTTTCTAGTTCTTTAAGTTGTTAGGAATAGCAAGTTTGTGCCTAACCTCAGCAGTGTACTAATGGTTGGGCTGAAATGGCAACTTGCAAGTACTAGAAAACATAGCTAAACTATGAGCTTGCATATTGTGTTTTCTTAGAATAACAGCAAGCTTGGTTTCTAAAAAATTATTTAGTATTTCTACAATTGTTCCTCTATAAAATCCTAACTTAGGATCCCCAGTCATATAAACAACGTTAATTTGTTTTACTACCAACTCAGAATCTCCCATAATAGAGACTCTTATGGCTCCTAACCTTTTGACCAATTTCAGACCTAACAGACGTGCTTCGTACTCGGCCATGTTGTTCGTACATTTAAAGTTCAATGTGTAGGCATGACCCTCCAAATGATCATTTCCTAAGTTATAAATCCATACTCCTGCTCCTGCACCTAGTTTGTTTACTAACCCATCGAATCAAGAAGCCATATAATTTGATGTTCATAATTCTTACTGTCTAGGGGAACAAAATCTTCTTTGACTAAAGTATCTAGGTCATCTTTATTATCTGAAATCTCATGAATTTTGACACTTTGATTGTCTTTTGCTACTGTAATTTCTTTTGGTTCCACAATAATGTTGTCTGAAGTGTTTTCTTGGTTAGATTCAGCATTGTAAAGAATGAAAGAATCAATATCAGAATGCATTGAATATATAGGAAAGTTTTGAGGTCTCTCCTGGGTACTCACTACATACCTCATCGGAGTCTCTCTATATAGTTTCTTAGGATGTCCAAAGACTGATATGGTAGCATACGACATGTCAAGTTGCAGAGATCCCTGAAGTTTGGCACCCCACGATCTAGACAACAACATGCCATATTTAGGTGGTATATCAGCAACAACTATGTCCATAAGAATAGTCTTAGTAGGGTATTGTACTAGGGAAACACACAGATCTTTTATAAGTCCTAGGCACTTAACTTGGCTTGAATCAAATGAAAACAGGTCCTTGTAAGGCCTAGTGATATCCAAGTTTAGCTTCTCCATAATAGATTTAGGCATAAGATTGTGTGAAGCCCCAGAGTCTAGCATGGCATTATGTAGGATTTTGTCGTGGATGTTAAGGCTAATGTAGAAGGGTGGTATCCCTCCTTCCACTGGTTTTCCATTAACATCAGGACCGAAAATTAACTCAGGTTGATCATCAAATAAGTTAAAAGAGTCTTCATTTTCAACGAAGTTTAAAGATTTTCTTATTTGAGATCTGTAAGTTTCATGTTTAACCAGTTCTGTTAAAGGAACTGAGATTTTAAGTTTAGCCACCTATGCTCTCAAATTGAAAGGCAAAGGGGATTTGTCTGTTTGAACATTTGAAATCTTAGCAATAGGATTTGGAGTAGTTTGTTCTTCTCTTTCAGTGATTGGAGTCTTTTTAATTGGATTTTCTAATATAATTTCTAGAGACTATTCCATTGTTTCCTTGAGGAGACTGAAGTGGAATGTTGCTCATTAGAATTTTTGTCATCGGTTACATCTTCAATGGCGGGATTGGGAGGGTTCTGATTTGATCTACAAAGGATTTGTAGAGTTTTCGTAACTAGAGAAGCTTTCACTTTCTTAGGCTGATTAGGTTGTGCTTTCTTGTTTTGATCTGGAACATCAGTGTTCTTTTTGCTCCTCAAATTGTACTGTTTATGTACTTCGAAGATAGCATAATCATACCGTTGCTTGTAGTCAAAAGATTCTCCAGTTTGGGTCTGTAACTACTGAAGCATGTATAATTCTTGGTCATCCTAAGTCAGAAAGATTGTTTCTTCTTCATCTAACCCTATTAAGTTAATTTGGGTGTCTAGCTCAGGGTCTTCTTGATGGGAAGTTTCAGCATAGTTCTCTTGGAAAGGAGGTCTAATGTTCTGATCAGGCCCACTTTTACCAGTATTTTGGTTCTGGTTCTTCCTAAATTTTGGATTCCTTACTGGAGGTGCCTGTTGGTTATCCCAAAGAGGTTTCCTTCAATGTTTTCTATCCTGTCCATAAACTTTTCCATTCCTTTAGCTAAAGCATCCAATTTTTTATCAAAGGGTGAAGTTTCATCTTTCAGAGGTGCTCTTCTTTCGTTTCTAACCCTAGCTCTTTTGGATAGCAAATTAGCTTCTATGCTAATTGCTACACTTTGCATATCTTCTAATGTAGGAGATTTCCTTTCTCTAAGTTGAAAAGCCATGTCAGTGTCAAACCTATCTGGAAACTTTATCAAGGCTAAGCCAGGTGGAGGCCTAAGGTCAAGTGGTATTGCGTTATATACATTGTTAAATCTAGTGCAGTAGTCCTGAAGGGTTTCGTTTGGTCCCCTCTTGAGGTTTTCATATTCAGAAAGAATTTGAAGAGGGTTATTTTTCTTCTCCCATCTATTTAAAAATTGCTGGTAAAAAGCATCTAAACTATCTATACTATTAGGAGGCAGAGATCTGAACCATGTTCTGACTTCTCCAATTAGAGTTTGGGCAAAAGTTCTCATTTGGACATCTCCTATGTCAATTTCATGCAATTCAAAATAATCTGTCATTTTTCTTGTGTGCTGCTATGCTATGTAAGATCCAGTGCCATCGAATAGGACAATTTTACTTTGATAATTTGGTAGTAAGACACCTTGAGGAGCAGGCATCACAAGAAAGGGCATATCTGAGTGCCACAGCTCTAAGTTGGACAGGATTGAGAACAGGAGTTGGGGTAACAAGAGGATTTTGGATAACAAGGGTAATGGGTATTTTATGGGTAGTGATAGGGTGTTAGGGAAGTGTAGGTATGAACGGAGATGAGGAATGAACTTCAGAAGTGTGACGAAATGACGGTGAACCTAAAGAAGTTGAAGTTGTTTCAGAAATTTCAGGGATTCTATCAGTAGTAAGGGATGACTAAGGGGAATTCAGAAGGTACTGATCAATTGACAAGTTTTCCCTTTCGACTTCAAGTTCTGCTGTAAATTCTAGATCTAGAACTGTGTCCTCAAGTGCACTATCAGACTTAGTTCTAAATAAAGAAAGGTCAAAATACTCATCAAAAGGGAGGTCTTCTATGAACAACCACTCAGTAGGGCAGGAATTCGATCTAAATAAAGGTCTTGGGCTTACTAAACTTTCTTGTCTTCTTATTATTCTCGGAATAAGGTTGGGATTGTCAAATACAGGGGGAGTATTTGGATCAAGGTTGGCCCTTGTATAGTGTGTTCTTCTTGAATCCAGATTTTGATTTTTTTTCTAATTATTTTCTTTTTTATGAATTTTTGAAATAACTTCTAATAAACCCTTTAAGAGGCTTGAAAATAAAAATTTGAATTTCTCAAAGGTTTATTAAGACTCGGGGTTTGATTTCCCAGTATGGTCACCACTATGTTATCACTTAGAAGTCTTCCCTAGAAGTTATAAAGAATGAATAATCTAAGGTAACCACAAACCTAATATTTTAGACTCAGGTTCTAGCCAACCTAAGTCCAAAGAGGGCTCTCTCTTTATAATTTAACTTTGTTTTGGGTAGGATTTCAAGCTAGTTCTTAGTGCTCATGATTTTTTGGTTTTGATTAGGTGGTGGACTTAAGAAAATAGATGGGTAGAACAAGTATTCAGGCCATTTGGCTATGGAGTCAATCAAAGAGTGGCTTAACTGGATCAGATCAATTACTAAAGGAAGAGTTCATAGGGCAGTGTTATAGACATTTTTGTGCCTTACAGCATTGGGCATGAAATGTCCATAATCTAAGGGGTCCAAAGTCCCTAAACATGTTGTTCCTACCCCTAGAGGAACAAGGCTAACTAACCACAGCAATTCACAGAAGTTCTCCACCTGAAACCACTCAAAAACAAGTCAATTCAGGATCATGTCAACTGCTCCACTGAGCATCTGCGCTGAATGTCAACTGCTACACTGGCTACCTGCGTTGAATGTCAACTCCAACACTAGCTACCTGCGCTGAGCGAGTTTGGACAAGTGGCAGGCTCATTCCTCAATGTGTCAATGCTCAGGAAGCTTCCAAAATGACACTTACCTCAGGGAATTCGACTGGTGATGAGTAAGAGGTTCCAAATCTCCAAGTGGAAGCAAGAACCTCCAAGTGGACTCAAGAACTGAGAGAGGGAGAGGACACTAGTCAGATCTCAAGCTGACTCATCCTCTCTCCAAACATCTATATATGGATCTCACCTCCATGAGATCTAGAGGCTGGAATTTTGTGAATGTAAAGAATTGCTGTTGGTTTGAGACTGGAAACATTGGGTGCTTAATGCTTTGAAGGGAGCTGAAGAAGGAATTCCATTCTGCTGGGAAGGAGATGCTGGATTGGAGCCCTCTGGTTGTATCTCTTCCTGAACCTTGTTATCAATCAATAAAGCTATCTTGGTTTTCTCCTATATACTGGTGTATTTGTATGATTGCATTAGTGTATTTGATTTACTTCTAATCCTGAATCATTTATGAATATGTATATTTTCCTTTGTGTTGTGTTCTTCTCTTGTCGCAAGTAGTTGTTCTCTTGTCACAGGTAGCTGTTCTCTTGTGATCTCGTGGGAATCAAGTAGCTGTTCTCTTGAGCAAGCGAGGAGGCAAGTAGCTGTGAACACCCAAAGAGAAGAGGATCTAGATCGAGGGACAAACGAAAGACAACGGTAAGTCTATCGATCTCCCCTCTTTCACATTTCATAAAGGAAGAAACCAGTATAGCTGTACTCGTTTGTTGCTAAGGCACTGTCACACCTTAGGTGGATAGGATCGTCCTGCATAGGCATTTTTCCCCACAACAAATTGGCGACTCCGCTGGGGATGAATTTGTTTAGTCATTTCATTTGTGTTTACATCATTGTTTGCTTCATAGACTCAACAGCATCGAACTGCTTCTGCAAAGTAGACTGTTGCTGCCTTGATCCTTCACTGGATTTTGGCTATGATCTAACAATGGACTCACAAATGATGTGATGATCCTTTGTGATAGTCTTTAGTACCCTCTCAAAGCATCCCTTTGTCTATACCTTGCTTGTGTTTCTGATTTGGCCTGAAACAGTTGATTTTTGAGCATTTTGTGACCCAGAACCCGGGGGAAACGAGAGTTTCTCCTTCAGCGCAGGCACTGTGAAGGCAGTCTGCATTTCAACGCAGGTCCCGTGAGGGCTACCTGCGCTGAATGTCAACTCCACAGTGTTGGACTTGCGCTGAACCAGTTTAGCCTTGTGCAGCTGGGGTTCTCTGTTGTCTGTTGCCCTGTTTTGATCTCTGTTTTTTGCAGCCTTTAACCAGCATAGGTACCAGTCAGATAACTCCTTTTCTTTGCTTAGATTCCGCATCCTTTTGTACAAAAAGACTGTGAGTGTTTTTATGTGTTTGTGGCGTCATTTACAGTTTTCCTTTGCATGAGTAAAGTATTCATTCTGTAGCCTTTGATTCAGATCTGATTGATTGTGATCTTAGGAGAGAGTTCATTGGCTGTTTGCAGTTGATTATCATTTGCTTTTGCTTATTGGTTTGAATTTGTCGTTTTTAAGTGTCGAAACAAGTATTAATTTCGAAAGTCACAAAGTGATTGTAATCTCTTCTACCCTTGCTAATCTTGGAAAAAGTGAACTTGTTTGTATCTATCATTTAAAAGCAAATTCAAAGTTGTACAAAAAGCTTTCTTTGTAGGCATATATACTAAGAAAGTGGAAAACAAACACCTGCATTGTGCATTTGCATTTGATAGTTTGCATGATTGATTTAGGAAAGAGTGCATTAGAGTGTGCTGATTGCTCTTTGAGAAAAGATAGTGTCTTTCTTTTCCCTTAGTAGCTAGGATTTTCAAAGTTGAAAAGATTATAAAGCTTGCTTATCATATTTAGACTGCATTTAGGAATTTGTATCATACATCTCGTGGTGAACCTTGAAAGGCAAACTTTAAAAAGATCAACCTAAAATAAACTGAATGAACCTAACAACACTTTGTAACATAACGCACAACATAGAGTTCTAGGCTAGAGACGTGTTCCGACGTCGTTAAGCCTAGTGACTGTCGATCTCGTGGAAGGTGGGTGATTCCTCCTGAGGGATGATAGCGCTAGTACGGATTGTGCTCCCACGTACCGTCGCATATATATTGGGAGACCCCTATAGGCATATATCTTTTATCCTTAGGAAGCCGTGTCGGCCGCCCTACTGATTGCAATGCAATGAACACAGCATTCACGAAGATCGACCGCCCGTACCTTAAAAAGTATTCTGCGGTTTTGCGAAAAGTTTGGCACACCCTCTGCCTAGAACTCCAGAGCAGTTTCTTTTGGCCTTTTTCAGACTCTATAACAGAAAAAGTCCATCCGAGCATTTGTCACTTCAGGCTCGTTAAAACATCGAAGGAGACTAGAGTCATCTTTAGCTTTTTCTCGACTCTTTAAAAGTGAAAAAGCAAGTTGTGTCTAAAGCGTCGTTAACAATTTATTTTAAACGGAACAATCACCCTTTATTCCCGCGTTGATCTTTAGGTTGAAAAGATGGAGCACACCAACCAAGGAATTCCCCTTGGTGGAAATCCTAGTCCCTTCTCCTCTTGGGGAGATGTTGGTGCGCCCCATATGGCCACATTTTCGCTTCCAGGACTAACAATTGGCCTACCAGTCTGGCTCTTTTCAACCAATGTCGTTCAGAATACCACCATTCCTGAACAGTCGAGTCAATAGTTAGATCAGGCAAGAGTTGCCTCCCAGCCTTCCACTTCGTCTTCCTCTCCTCCTTCATCTTCGCTTGACGGGACTGGTAAATCAAAAAACCGAGGTCCTAAGGAGAAGAAGGAGAAGAAGAAGAAAGAAAAGAAGAAGAAGGAGCCTAAGGCGACTGGGGGCAAACAAGTGTCATCTAACAAAAATCCACACACAGCACTCGTAAGGCCTAAATCGCCATGCGTCATATGCAAGGGAGACCACTTCCATAGAGATTTTCCCTGTATCCCTCGGATACTAAGGGACTGGTCCCCCCGTTTGCACAATTCGGTAGCATCGACCTCTGATAGCCATGTCGACTGCTCACCGTCGACTAGTGAAAGTGAAGCAGGACAGAGAAGGAAAGAAAAATTTCCCTGTAAACTGTGTGAAGGCGATCACGCCATCCACCGTTGTCCCTTCTTAGACGAGGCAAAAAGAGTTCTGGAAGATCGCCCGATTTTACGAGCGCAACTTCCTCCTGGATATCAAAGACTCCTGCCAAGTCCTTCACTAGTCGAGAAACCGGCTGACCCACCTAGATGGTCAGCCGAAGCACCTGTCATTGAAGATGAACCGTCTGAATCCATACCTGACGAAAGTCTAAAGGTTGAAACGGCAGTTGACCTGGTTTTACCTTCAGAGGATCTATCTTCGAATGACACCATCACAGAGGAGAATCAAGACGACACCGTCCAGGTTCTCTTCATCAGCACTGACTCTGATGATCAAGGGGGCAATGCCACCATTCCTTTATCGCAGGAAGGAAGTTCATCAGAGCGCTATCCGGCCGTTTATTCGGTCCCACCACCAAGCAACCTGGTTGTGTCCTTTGACTGGAACCAACTAGGCAGACCCTGCTTGCCAGCCAGCATACCATTCAGAATTATCGTTCAAATATAAAGAATGGTAATGGTTGGCACTATCATTGATGAGGGGGCATCTGTGAGTATCCTTTCCTCTATTGCTTGGAAAGCGCTTGGTTCGCCAACGCTTTTACCTAAAATGAGAAATCTATCAGGTTTCGATAAAGGAATCAGTCGACCTTTAGGGATCCTCCCCAATGTGCCTATAACATTGAAAGGGAAGACCGTTCAAATGAACGTGATGGTCGTTCAAGGACCCTTGGATTATAACCTACTCCTTGGACGAGACTATATATATTGCATGGGAGCTATAGTCTCCTCACTCTTTAGAGTAATGTGTTTTCCGCATGGAGGAAGAGTGGTCAAGCTCGTGGACCAACTTTCGTTTCCCGGATCACGCATCGCAAATAGTCATGAACCATCCCTAAATGGTCTATTCACGCAAGAAGTGTCTCAACCCACGGTCCGTCCTCCTGATGAGCGCGAGTAATCTGAGAGGATATGACTGGAACCCAGGGGGTATGCGTCCTGGCCTGCTTCGGCAGGGAAACTTTGGGTATAGGGTAGGTTTCCGCGGAAGAATATGACTAGTCCGTACCCCATCTGTAGAAGAATAGGGGTTGTTCTAGAATAGGATTCTTTTGTCAAAGTTACGTGTTTGCCAGAGTCATTCACCCTTGTCTATTTTGGTAGACATTGCTGAAGAAGTGTTTTGTTTGAAAGATTAACGAGACAATCTTTGGGTAACCTGAAAGAGGTAAGCCTCTCTCTTTAAAACAATTGTTTTGAAGGAAGAGAAGTAGAGGTAACCTTGAAATCGTACTTTATACCTGGGGGCATGCAAACCTTTTGGAGTGCAAGCAAGGGGCAACTATTTATTTTTTAAATTTTTAGGACCTCTAACCCTTTAAACTCGTAGGATTAGTCGTTTCCAAACTTGCATAAAGAAAGGATAAGGAGCAAAGCTTAGTGAGATGAAGCTCCATAAAAAATAGAATCTTGATGAGACACTCTTATCATATGACTGGGTAACGAGCAGTTTTAGCATAAAGTTCATGCTCGTTAAAAAAATAAACGCAAGATCCGAGCAGTTTTAACGCGGAATTCATGCTCGTTAAAAAATAAAACATAAGCTTGAGCAGTGTTTTGGCGCATTCAATCTCTTTAAAAAATGAACCCATTACCGGTAAATAACCATTGTGTATGTAACCTTATCAGCCATAAAATCCTTGGTCGTGTTTGCACCTGCCACCTCCACTTTTCATTTGGCCGATCGTTCACCTCCATATGATTGTTTACCCATTTTGAGGAATAGCTGCGAAGAGTGATTTCACCTAGCCATCCTTGTGACACTGCCGTGATTGGAAAATTCCAACCTGTACCTGGAATCAGCTGCTATCCCTGTTTATCACTCGTTCCTCAAAAGACGAGTCTTCTTTAAGCTCTTTTCAACTGACTCGTAAAATATGAAAAGATTGCCGAGTTTTGGCCTTCCAGCTCGTTAAAGCAACCGGAAGAGCTATCCCTCCTCTAGATTTTAATCTTTTTGGACCTGAGGGATTATTGCACAAAAAGATCGAGCGCTTGTTTTGTTCGGCTCGTTAAAACTATCGAAAGCTCATCCCTTCTGTATTGTTTTATACTTTTTCGGACTTAAGGGATTAGATGATGAAAAAGGAATTTTGGAGTTGACTTTATGTATCTTTTCAGACTCTCTAAAAATGAAAAGAACCGAGTTATCCTTGTCGTTAGACTCGTTAAAATCATTAAATAGCGACAAACTTGTCGTTAGACGAGAACGAGTTTCCCTATCGCTAGGCTCGTTAAAACATAGCGATGGGCTTGCCCGAAGGGCAGGTTATAGAACAAGCATATGTTATCCTCCTTAAGCTTGACAAAAATAAAGAGGTACTGGTCAGCAATGACTGGGGAAAAATTGGGAGAAAACTAAAGAAAACTTTGATGGTAGCAGGTCGCTCTTGAACATGACACTTTTCCTCCGTACCACAATCGGGTTGGGTTGTCTCATTCACTGGTCACATCACCATGGTCTCACCATACCATCCATATTTGGGGTAATGCTACCAATCCATCGCATCAGTGTCGCCATATGTTCAAGAGAAGTCGTTCAGAAAGAGTCAACTGGGTCCCATCCACTGCCATACATTATCCTTCATCCATTCATGACCGCCACCCTGAATCATATGTCACAGATCGTTTTCACCTCCATTAAAATCATTAGCTCCGTTCCGTGTCACTGATGTGGGATTCATCAAGGCCCTCCTTTGACGGATCGCTTCTTGTCAACATCAGCTCATTATCTAAGAAGTTGATCTAGGAACAACCCCTTCAATACTTTGAAGCTTGCATGCCTCAATGGCAAGTTTCTCACTTCTGGCAACAGGTATACATCAATGACCTTCGACCAGAAGATTTTGCGTGGTGTTCGACGCCAAGTCCTTTATTCACACCACGTGAATTGTACTGCAGTACCTTGAGGGTCATTATCATTATTGGTGATTCCTCTCGCGCTTGTTAACGGTTTACATCATTGACCGGTAATCAAGCGATGTCTTTCCATGTTCGACTTCAGTGCAATTCTCACATGGATCGACTTGTACTTAGAGTGAAGATCGAACGAGTTTGAAGACCCCGGATCTAGTTTCATCCATCTGGGCTGCGATATATATTCAGGAAAAATAAAGACATTTGAGATGTACATCATTGCAGCAGATGATCATCCTACTCAAAAGGATGATAATTTCGCCAAAATTATCAGTCTACCATCAGACGATCGTCTGTTCTATGTACAAAAATGAATTTATAAAGCTGAGCATGGGAATGCCCGCCTCAGCTAGATCATGAAAGCAGTATGAATCATAATGTATTGTATTGTATCTTATTACAGGTCTCCTCCCAGCAAATGGATGAACTTCGGACCCTCCTGGATAAAGCATTTCACCCGATAAATGGCCTCATACTTTAGGGGGCAACTGTTATAGACATTTTTGTGCCTTACAGCATTGAGCATGAAATGTCCATAATCTAAGGGGTCCAAAGTCCCTAAACATGTTGTTCCTACCCCTAGAGGAACAAGGCTAACTAACCACAGCAATTCACAGAAGTTCTCCACCTGAAACCACTCAAAAACAAGTCAATTCAGGATCATGTCAACTGCTCCACTGAGCATCTGCGCTGAATGTCAACTGCTACACTGGCTACATGCGTTGAATGTCAACTCCAACACTAGCTACCTGCGCTGAGCGAGTTTGGACAAGTGGCAGGCTCATTCCTCAATGTGTCAATGCTCAGGAAGCTTCCAAAATGACACTTGCCTCAAGGAATTCGACTGGTGATGAGTAAGAGGTTCCAAATCTCCAAGTGGAAGCAAGAACCTCCAAGTGGACTCAAGAACTGAGAGAGGGAGAGGACACTAGTCAGATCTCAAGCTGACTCATCCTCTCTCCAAACATCTATATATGGATCTCACCTCCATGAGATCTAGAGGCTGGAATTTTGTGAATGTAAAGAATTGTTGTTGGTTTGAGACTGGAAACATTGGGTGCTTAATGCTTTGAAGGGAGCTGAAGAAGGAATTCCATTCTGCTAGGAAGGAGATGCTGGATTGGAGCCCTCTGGGTTGTATCACTTCCTGAACCTTGTTATCAATCAATAAAGCTATCTTGGTTTTCTCCTATATACTGGTGTATTTGTATGATTGCATTAGTGTATTTGATTTACTTCTAATCCTGAATCATTTATGAATATGTATATTTGCCTTTTTGTTGTGTTCTTCTCTTGTCGCAAGTAGTTGTTCTCTTGTCACAGGTAGTTGTTCTCTTGTGATCTCGTGGGAATCAAGTAGTTGTTCTCTTGAGCAAGCGAGGAGGCAAGTAGCTGTGAACACCCAAAGAGAAGAGGATCTAGATCGAGGGACAAATGGAAGACAACGGTAAGTCTATCGATCTCCCCTCTTTCACATTTCATAAAGGAAGAAACCAGTATAGCTGTACTCGTTTGTTGCTAAGGCACTGTCACACCTTAGGTGGATAGGATCGTCCTGCATAGGCATTTTTCCCCACAACAGGCAGGCTAGCACAACAAAAGCAAATCTACAAGTTTAAATGGATGAGGTAGTCCTAACCAGGGTAAAAGGGCAATGAAGAATCTTTCAACCAGGATCAAGATGAAGAACAGAAGGAAATCAGTAGCAAAGGGCAACTAATAATTCTTTACTATGGACCTAAGGGGGGAAACTACGGAATTAAGGGAGCAATTAAGAATTCCTAGACCAAGATAGTTTAGCAGAAAACAATGAGAATGTAAATAGTCAAAACAGAGAGCATTTAAGCTAATTCTGAGATATCATTCCTTGTTTACTATTCAGATTTCATAGAGAAAACATGTGAATATTTATAACATGACGAGAAAAAAATAATTAAACATGAAGAGATAATATGTATTTGGTTCCAACTGTGCACAAGAATCCAGTGAAATGTCTTTAGCTTTATTTCATGATCCAGCAAAACCAGTCTAGTATTGAATGCAATAGCTCCTTAGCTCGATATAAAATGTCTACAGAAATTTATTTAATCCACCCTAATTACTTCAAATTGTGAATTATTTATACAAAAAATGTTACAAAATATCTCATAACAATATGAGAATTATTCTAGGAAACCAAAAATATCTTCAAGCATGAAGATAGAGATAGATGGAGAACTGTCTTCTTGTTGTCCCTTTTATTGTGACTGTGATGGCTGTTGTAATTCGGATTTGGCTCTTTTAGTTGCTTGATACCTATGTGCTGGAATCACTTTATGTCTTCTACCTACTAATACTCTTTACCTGCTACACTTTGACTATGTTTTATCTGTTTTACCTGGCTGCCATATATATTTATTGCAGTAACTTTATAGTAAATCTGTCAGTTTCATCCACCATTCACCTTCAGGTAATTTTGTCCTTATCATTTTTCTGTATATCTCGTCAACTTCCGTATACTTGGAAAAATTCGTCCTGTTGAAAAAAAAGTGCTTTATCTCATGCTCTAGGAAAAACAAATTTTCCAGATTACCATATAATACCTTTCCTACAGGCAGAGCTTTTACCCCTGAAGTACTAGCTCGGCTGCTGGCCAACTTGTTTAGTATTTCAATGTAATCATCCTGGGTCATTAGCTTGTCATGGATTACCATAGGACTGGGGAGTCCTTTTTCCCTTAAAATACCAAACTTTGTCATAAATCTATCAACATCAGCTTGGATGCATAGGCATCTTTTCTTAAGATTGAGCATAAGGTTCCTCTTGGTAAGAATCTTCTTGATTTATATGATGGTCCTTGTTCTATCTTCAATTCCTAGTTCATCCAGCTGATACCTGTTCTTGCTGTTCAAGAATGCTATCAATTGGTTGGCTTCTTTAGGCTTGTCTCCCAACTCTTCCATTGTCTTGTGAATTTCTTCTGTGGCCACTTTTACCAGTTCAGTTTGCTAAAAAATTACTTGAATAGATGGGCAAACATCATTAATAGAATCAATGATGTTGGCCCAAAGCATTTCCTTTATATCTCCTAGTGGCTATTGCAATGTCAAGTCCTTTTCAAGGACTTTTATCCTTTCTTCCATTCTTTGATTCTTCTGAGCTTCTTCCTTCTGTTGTATTTGTGCAAGTTTGCAATCAGTCTCCAAACTTGACACTTTTTCTCTAAGATTTTTGAGCTGAGTAGCTTGGATGGTCATTTGCTCCACAGCTTTTACTAATTCAGTTGTCTTTTCTCTGGATCTCCCTTTGCTTGTAGATATACCTGTGACTGGCAGAGCTATAGCTTGTGGAACTGTTGGTGCTAAGGAAGCAGCCAATATGGAGGGCAATGATGTAAAGACTGTAGGAATTACAGTCTATGGAGTGGTGGCCAACTCACTCTTTCTAGACTGCATAAAGTTATCCAACGCTTTCTCTGTTTCTTTTAGTTGATCATTCAGCTTAAAGACTAAGTCCATGAGCTCTTCCTCCTTCCAAGTTTCCAACACTTCAGTTGTTTGGGGATGATGCAAAGGGGGAATTTTGAGATGCTTTTTCAATGCAACTATGTCATCATTTTTCTTTTTGATTTGTTTTTTTGCAACCTTTACATCCTTGGTATCATGCCCCAGTTCTATGATTAAGTCCTCTAAGGAGTTTATCCTGGTATCCTTGGCATGTGAGAAGGCCTTCTCTAACTAGAATTGCGCTGACATATTGTTCACCGAATTTTGGAGTTTATGTGCTATAATGGCCTTGCTAGTCAGTGTAGAATAGACCATTTCTCCAGTTTTCTTATGTAGTTCTATTTGGTCAATAGGATGAATGTCTTTTTCCAGTACCTCAAAGTCTGTCTTCAAATAATTTGCTATTGACCTGGGTTGCTATGTGGTAGGCTTCATGAAATTCATCTGCATCGTACCTTCTTTTACATCAAAGGCTGAAATTAGCCTTGTTTGATTTGTGGGAGCCATTTTAAGGTATTGTGCATAACTTTGGGCCTTCAATCTTTCATTTCTGGCTTTTATTTCTTTGTATTTCTCTCTAATGTCTTGGTTCTGGCCAGTTGGATCCCTGAAGGAGTATACTTCCACACTCTGTTGTATCTCTAGCATTAGAGCCTGTGAAGTGGAAGGTTCTTGTGTACCTCCAGAGGGAGTGGTATTCCTACTTTCTGCTCTTTCTATACCTATAGTTCTAGCTATTTCCTTTGTGAACTCCTGTTTTGAAAAAGGATTTAACTTTTGCCTTTTGACATAAATCTGTGCAATAGGTCTGCTAGAAGGAGTGGCCTCCTCTCTATCTCTTTTAGGATTCTTCTCCTCATTTAGATGATTCTGTACAATAATAGGATTACTCATGATGTGTTCTGGCTGAGCCAACTCTTTTGATATGTCTGGTTGTTCAAATTCCTCTTGCTCTTAAGGTCCTTCTTCTGCTAGTTGCTCACTGTGTTCCTGTGTCTCCCTTTGGGATTAGGATTCTCCTGGGACCTGTACAAAGGAATCTTCATCAAGTCTTTTTTATAAATCAATCAACACATTATTGACAATAGTTTCTATGCTATCCCTATTTACTAGAGTATTCTCCACCCATTCTGGTTGGTTTTCATATTGTTCAATCTTAGGAATTCGGTGGTGGATGTAGGGAGACAATTTGTTTTTCTGTCATCTATTACAAATGACATCAATGGGGTCATATCTCTAGATGAAGCTTTGTTTGATTTTGAGCCCTTTAAGGATTTCCTCTGCAACTCTTCTAGCTTCTCTAATGTTACACACAAAGGGGCCTAGTTGTGCCTTTTTCTTGGCCTTCACAAAATGTACCTCTTCAGAGTTGACTATTTTCCTGTAGTACTCCAGGGCAAATAATCTCATTGGGAGGTATCTTGGAAATTTGTAAGGTGCCAATTCATAGCCATATATTCTGATTTCAGTGTGATTTTGGTACAAGTACTAGTCTCCCACTTTGTATTGTTTGGACAACTGTAGTACCCTCCTGATATCTGCACTGATTCTTGGAGGAGGACTTCTTATCAGCATGGTCGCTACTAGAGGAACAAATAGATTTATAAAATCTCTATAGTTGTATGGAGATTCATATTTGTGGATTAAAGGGGTCCAGAAGTCTACTGATCTAGGATTGCCTCTAGTGTCAAGCTTTTGAACAGTGAAGGGAAATTTGTTGGCTTGATAGTAAAGAAAGAGATGATACAACACTGATGAGTATTTGAATACTCTCTCATTTTCCAATCTCATGAACTGATCATGCATTTTATCTGAGATGAATTTGGCATAGTCAAACATGATGGCAGGGGGCTGGCCAGGAGTGAAAATGGACATGTAGGCAAGAATAATTTCATCTACATACTCACTAGTGGTATAGCCTAAAACACTAGATATCATTGATATGATGTCATTTCTAAGCTGAGAAAAAAAGGATGACATGTAAGGAGGGGGATCCTTTAGTATGTGTTTTTCTTCCATAATGAAAGTCTGGAATATTCGAGCAATTTTGGAAAGGGGGATTTTAGGGAATCTGTCAAGCGAGTCTCAATAGAAAGGGGAGTAAGATTTTGACTAGGTTTCAACTGCAGCATTTCATTTATGGATTCAACGGTGATGGTGAAAAGTATTGTCTGGTCGGGGGACATCACCACTCTTAAGGTGTGATTGTAGCTCGCATGACAATAGTGAACAATTTCAAGGAAGATATGGACGCTGGGGAATTGGTACTTGGGCAGGTTTGATTCCCAAAGAACTTTTTTGTTTGCATGGTTCAAGTACTGGTCTCTGTACCTGCAACATAATTTCAATGGGGATTCTTCAACAGAGATATCTTTGATTTGAAAGTCTTTTTCCGCCAAAGGGAGATAGTCTAGATCCTTGTGGGGAGTGGAAATTGGTTGGACATTCAATGCAACTAGCGCAACCATTCTTGGTTCTTGTGGATTCAAGAATGGGGACAAAAGGGTTTTCTGTTGAATTGGGGGTAGATTGGCTCAATTTAGAGTGGTTTGGGGTTGCTGAGCAATTTTTTTACTTAGTTACTGACTAACTTAAAGCAATCGAGTAATGGGTTTTAGGAATGAGACGGGGTTTTACAGTGAATTTGGGTAAATATCTGGTTTTGGCTGTGAACGGGTTGATGGGCGACAGTGCACGGTTTGCAGGAGGCGTCCGTGATTGAAGGATGGACTAGATGTCCAGCAGGTTGGCAGTTGAACATGGTTTGGTTGTTGAACGTACTCTATCACTTGCATGGGAGTGTGAGTGTCTTAAGCGGAGGATGAGACGTTTTGTCGTTAGCGCGAGGCGGTAAGCGAGTTTCATTGCACCGCTCTTTGGGCTGGGGTGGTTTTTAGTAGATGCCGCCTGATGCCATTTATTGGGCGCCATGTAGCAGCGGGGTGAATAGTGAAACCACCCATATCGGGCGGGTAAAGGTTGGCTTTTGGAGGCTTCCCGATATGATCGTCAATCATCAGATCAAATGAGACCTGATCGTACGGTGATCGGGGCAGAGTCTTGTCACAAGGTTTAATGGAGGGGCCTGGCGGGTTTTAACAATGGCAGGATTAAGTTTAATGAGGGTTTATGGTGGATTAAGGGCATCGAGGGTGATTTCATTGGCGAAGATAGATTATTAATTAACCACAGATTGATTAATTAATCTCTTTTATTAGACGGATGGTTTTGGTTATTAATTAGCTGTTGATCAACTAATTAACCCATTAATCAATCATTAATAAAGTTTATGTTTCAAACTTCGGGGCAGGATATTAATATATGGGTTTTATATAACTATAGTGGAAAGGCTTTTATTGATTTTTTGGGATTTAATACATAAATTTAAAGTTAATATGAATTGAAAGCGGAAAATAACTTAGTGCCAAGTCAAATGTGTATTTATAATTCAATTTCTTTTATAAACACATTAAAACTTAGGCTTGATGTTATTTTTATGGGTTTCTTTGAAAAATGGGTTTGCTTGGGGGGTGATCACTTTTCTAAGGTTTTATCCTTATGGAAAAGGGGTTTATTAGGGAAAATGAGTGAATTATGAAGGGAGTGAATGCTTATGAGGGGACTTTTAGCACTTAGGACCTATAAGTTACTGGGTCGAGCGTTCGGTCCCTCCAAAAGTCAGAGAAATGCTCTAAGCCCCTTTAACTTAAGATTTTAGGTACTTTAAGACTTTCCTTGGAAATTAGTTAAGTGAAAAATGTAATGAATGAGGGAGGTTAATCAATTGACTTTATGTACTTTGATAAATGCTCAACTTTCATCCATACTTTAGAAATTTAATGATGAAGGTAAATGATATGATCTTATCTAATCAATCATCACAATTTTGCAACCATTCAACTACTTACCCATCTACTCATCCTACCATTTTTTCTTCTCTTTATTAGGGTGCACTTAAGCTCACAAACCCTTATCAAAACATTTTCTTTTTCTTTTACAAAATTAATCTATCTAAGTATTACCTTATTACATCCAAGGGCTCAGATTAAACTGTTGAGCTCCTTTTATTTATTCTACCTATCTACTTATCTGCCAAGATTAAACAATTTGGTCAAATTTTATTCTCTATCTCTAAGCATAAAATTAAAAATATGAAATAGCCAAGTTTAAACATTTTGACTATCCATGGATTGTGGCAAAGGTAACAAGCTGCACACAATCTTTTATTCTGCATCAAAATTAAATAGTAGTGGTATTTTGTCTTGCACACTTTCATGGTCTTTTTCTTTCTTGGGGTTTATTTTTTCATCCTTTTTTTGACCTTTTTTTAATTCTTTTTGTCCTTTGATTTTTCTTTTAGGACATACCCTCTTTACATTTTTTATTTTTTTTGAGTTTTTGAATATGGAAAAAATTTGCAGAAAGCGAAGGTATGTACATATTACAGATTTGACCTCAGGTATTCAAAAATTATGACTCCTATTGGTATAGGAACATAACACCACCTACTCTAATCGATTATTATTTGGGTTAACCCTTGTCAGCTCAGTCAAGTAGAGTAAGGCGAGGTGGAAAACCTTAACAAGTATGTAAAAGGTATATATAACATACTTCTCTGAAGGAACAACCTCTTCTACTCTCAATAAGTCGCAATTCCTCTTTCTCCTCTAAAATAAATAAGTGGCTATGCATAGTTCTTTGAAAAATGAAAAAATGAAAAAAATGAAAAAATATAATAAGGTGAAAGAGGAGAAAGGCTTCCTGCGTAGAGAGGTGATGCAAGTAACTTCGTTAAGGTACTGACCAGACTTTCTCATAGTGGAGTGATGTTTATGTTCCTGTGTGACTTTATTGGCGTACTATCTAGGTCTGTTGGCAGCGGAGCAACACCAGAGCTGAAACTTAAACTTTGATAGCTATATTACTTGTGTACCAATATAACCCTCATCCCCAATTGAAACAACTAAGTTGACTTCGCTTGGTATGTGTGTTGACCGGTCAAGAGAATGGCAAGTGCTACACCTTTCACTCAAGCTAGTGTGGAAGCCATGATGATCAAAGAATCGAACAATACTTCCACAGGAGTTAGACTTTCTCTTCATGAAATAAATTCTATCCAGAGAGTTGGCGTTCTACCAGTGTGTCACTAATGTTGTAGCAGCTACAACCACCCTCCAAAATTTTTCCTTCACTTCACTTTGGAACCTCCCTTCTCAAAAAATCACAGCAGCTATCCTTCATTGATCAAGTACTTGTGATTTACTTGATTTTGTCTTTCACTTTCAGCTTGTTTTCACTCATTTTTTCTGTCAATCACCCACAAGCTCACCCAGCAGTTGGTTCATAACTGGTCTTGGTGTTGTCTCGGAAAACTATGCAATCTTGGAGGGTAGTCTATCTTCCCCTCAGGATTTGCGTAGAGCAGCCTATTAGTTGGTCTGTCTTCAAAAATTTTGCAGATCGAGCCAACAACCTTGCTGTGGAAAACTACGCAGAGCAGGCCAACTTCCTTTCTCCCGTAAATTACGTGGCGCAGGCAACCCAACCTTTCTCTGGAAAATTACGCAGAGCCTTCCAGTAGTGAGTTGAGGCTTGAAACTTCTTAGTCCTAGTAGGTAGTCAAACTTGCTTTGGGAAACTACACAGAACTAAGAGATAACCTGATCTTTTCAGCCCAAAAATAGTGCAAAAGTCTTTCCCTCAATGACTGTCCGTTGCATGCACTGGAAGGTTGCTTGGTTCCCTCAAGAACTGTGCAATCCTTCCTTGCATGAAGGGAAGCTTTTCTCGAACAAGAAAGAAAAAGAAAAAATAAAAAAGAATCCCTATATTTTATGGATCTATTTTTAAGAGTTGGAAGTTATATGCAAAGCCACTTTAGAAACTTCCTGGCAAGTGTCACTTTTTTCTAGATTTTTGGAATGCACATCATAAAACCTAAGCTTCTCAAATCTATTTAATTGATGCCTTAGATCTCATTCTTCACATTCGATCTTGAAACTTTGGCATTCTCGAGGCATCTAGAAACCTCCAACATAGTCATCACAAGTTTTCTGGGTAAGTTTTGCTTTTCATGTATTTTGCCATTTTTTTGTCGCTTTTTATTTCTTGGCTTATGTGAGACATTTTTGCTTTGTTTTATTTAATGCCTACTATCGTTTTAATGTATTTTATCTTATAGAAGTGTTGTTTCAAGTTTGGCATTGCATTTCTTTATTGTCGCATGCATAACATTGTTTTTGCACTGCTAGTCATCGTTTCGACGACTCTCTTCATGAGCTTCATTGTTTTCCGGTTTGACTAATTTATGCACTTGCTTGGATAGCATGCATATCTATTTCAATATGATCTACACCATCTTTGCATACACCCTCATTCCTTACTATTTTTCAATTTGGTCTTGGGCAGATCTAGGTTGCCTTGGCTCAGATCTTGCTTCTCCCGGCATGCACTACACAATCCTAGAAGTCAAGGCTCTGCCTTGCCTCCAGGAATTGCATAGAGGTTACGTGGCATTTCCCTAGTTGTGCTCTGCGCAGTTCTAGCCAGCAACCCAGCCTGACTAAATTGCACATTGTGCAGTCTCATTCAGTAGTCAGCCTCACACTAATGTGCTCTACAAAGTTCCAGCCAATAGTAAGCCTCACTCGCAGCTGGGACTATGCAATGCATAGTTTCAACTGGTAGTCCCACAACCTCTCAAAGTCATTATTATGCAATATTTCCCAGTAGTCACCTGGTTTGATGTGTCATTGATTTCCAAACTTGCTTTATTTTTTCAGCTCACATTGCCTTACAGTGAGTGTCTTCTCTGTCTCCGGGTACTATAGGTGTTGAACAGCTTCTCAGCAGCACAATTACAATGGCCTCCAAGAGAGCTAGATCAATGGACACAGTTGAGAGAAGTACTGGTGATGTGGTGGAATAGGTATCAATGAGCTTCCCTGTGTATGTAGACACACACCTGTTCATAGAGAGAGACAACAGGATCACCTGATAGGACATCAATAACATATTGTTAGGCATATTTGAGGAGGATCTAGAGGAAAAACATGTCTATGTCAATATCCATTGGTCAGGTTTCTACAAGGTCGCATGTAGGTACCCCGTGTTCCCATGCACAGACTTGGTCCACTAGATTGTCTCGCACACTGATCCCAAGTAAATGGTGCTGAGAAGTTTTAGTGGAGTAAAGCTTGCTACCTTCAGGGCAGAATATTATCATCAGATGTATCATTTTTTGTTTTCGGTGAACCGTATGGATGCACAATTCTACACACCCAACAACAATGTGAACATTAGATATATATTGAAGCGTTGGGTCAGAGAGCCATAAATGTTCAGGATGAATTTCAATCAGATTTAGAAGACATTCAGGAAGGATTATCAACTCTTGGTCATCTTTGCATGTTGTTTGTATGGCTAGGAGAGCACATAAACCTTCTCGCAGAGTTGGGTGATTGTATTGGATCCATTGGCAAATGAGGGAAGACCTTTAAACTGGTCTGACATGTTAGCTCTCCAATTGAAAGTGTACATATTGAATGATCGAATCCGCCAAAGGATCAGCAAGCCAGATTCTTCATGTTTTCCTACCTGCTTGAAGCGATATGCTTCTGCCAAGAGTTCCCTAGCATGGATTGGGCATGGAAACCTTCATAGAATGCTGTGAATGTATATTGTAAGTTGCTATCTGAGTTCAATTATCGAGAAGTCATGGCAAAAATATCTGACCATTTTTTTGCCCCACTGTACACAGTGATCTTTGAACGAGATCCACCTTGCATGTCCCAAGAAACAATGGAAGTGTTTATCAACATTGAAGATTGGTACACTTCACTCGAGGGAACATTCAATAGAATGTATGGTGCGGAGAAGGCTCCGCATGTTTTTTCAAAGTATTCCATAGACAAACTGGTCATGCAGTAAGTTGCATACCACATCTCCATCGAGTTGTCAAGAGGACTTCACAAGAAGAATAAGGCACCATGGCCTACTCTTCCTGTGTGGGTCGGGTTGTACGAGATCCAGACTTCAAAAGATGTTGATGCTGAGGTTGAGGAAATCAAGAATTTTAAGTTCGGCACAAAGAGTTACAATCCATATGACCCACATTGCATATGCAAGGAACACCGTGTGAAGGTGTACTATCGTTGGATCCATGGGGCGTCATTAGCCAGAGGAAGATCCATGGAGATATTTTTATAACTCCTCTACGTTCGATGAACCATTCAACATAGCACTAGAATGGCTCGTAGCGACCAAGGCAACAACACCATAGAGAGAAGCAGCAACAACAGTAGCATCAGTGGGCAGAAAACCTACACAAGCGAAACGCAAGAGGAAGATTTCTGAAAGCACAGAGGCAGAAGAGAGATACAAGTTTAAGGAGGATCCACTCATGTCAAAGGTAGCTCTAGAGATAGAGGCAACGAGGCAACAACACGAAAGGAGAGTAGTGCAAAAGAACAGAGAGAAACAAAGGCTGGAAGAGACAAAAAGGAAGTTGCAAGAAGTTGAGCATAAGCTTAGAGAATAACAAGAGCTGCATAAAAGAGAGAAGGAAGTACAACAGGAGCAAGAACAAGAACAAGAATAGAATCAAGAGGAAGTGCAAGGCACACAGAGAGATAAAATTGTGCCTATATAGGTTGAAGACTCAGATCCACCAGTGGTGGATAATGAACAAGGTGAGAAGATGCAGGAGGAAGAACTTTATCAATAGGATGAAGAGAGGGACACGGAGATGGAACAACCAGAAAAGGATCAGGACATGGAGATGGAATAGTCGAAAAAGGATTAGGACACTGACCTCATGCCAAATGCAACTGAGGTCACCCCACAGGCTTCACTAGCTCCGACAACAGAGCAAGTCCTAAGTGAACAAGGAGATATTGTTCTCCTTGATGAAAATTCAGGAGCACATGTGTACAACATAGCCTTCAATGTGTCACAACACATAGTTGTACAAGCATGCAGAGCACATGTCCCGGATGATCATCCATCTCCTCCGCACTTTGAAGAACAATTGATCATGTATGACGTGCGAAGACATCCAACTGCCCTGGATGATGCTACAAAGGCTTATGCCAAAGCCACAAGCTTGAGTGTTAAGTTCTTAATAGCTGAGAATGAGCGCATGGCTAAGGAATTGCAAGAACCCAGGCGGAGAGAGGAACGAGAAACAGGATCCACCAGGGAAGAAATGAAGAAAGCGATACTTGTTGAAGTATCGTCTCTTGAGAAAATCATGTGGATACTATATGACGGGTTCGCATTGTGAATAAGGAATTTGTTCACCTACATGGTCATCAACAACACTACATCAAGATAGCACGCACACTTGAAGACATACACACCGTAGTTGATCATGTATAGACTTGGATAATAAGATACATGGGAGCCTCTTGTATCCCCAGTTCACTTGTGCAAGATGATGAAGCCAAAGGTGGATTTGGAAAAAGCACACATCCAAAGTTTGATCCGGAAATATGAATAACTTCCACCACTCATCACCAGTATTCAGACTTCTATACATGGTTGTACAAGAGCTTGGATGTTGTAGTGAGAAAGTACGACACTACGTGAGTCAGAACACTCACCGAGGACAAGGAGAAGAACCAAGTCCGACTAGAGCTCGATGTGTACTTTGATCAGTTGGTGCTCATGGCCACAAATGCAGATACCATGCAGACAGTCATCGTCGATCCAACCATGCTCAAAACTAAGCTACATATGTTACATGATGAGTTGGAAAAAGGTTCCAAATCAATGTACCTGGAAGAAATGGAGGCAAGAGTTCGTTTCCAGGAAAGAATCGTCAATGAGTACATGAACACCATTACATAATATCATGTTTGGCATCAGTTTGTCACTGAAGAACATTAAGATAAAGTTTCCAAGTTTATCTTCCCACAACTGTTTGTGCTTTAGTGTTTCCTTGTTTGGCTGACTTAAGCCTATCTTGTCACACATGGGTATATGTGGAAAATGTATCATTATTGTAAATATGTTGTAAAGTGAAATTCCAAGTTTCATTAGAGGAATACAAACAACCATGTAATATAGTTGAAGAGTCATGAGGGTATTCCAAGAGTCACAAATGGTATTGTGAAGGGCCACCCCACCTTTTGCTATATTTAGAACCTCGTAACTCTTAGAACATGCTTTTGGGAGCCAAGATTTTTCTAGGCATAGCTTAGAGAGAGATTGGTGAGTATTGGGAAAAGCCTTGGCTTCTTCACAGTCCAAAGTGAGTACATCTCTTTTTCCTTAGAACATGTTAGATGATACACTTCCTTGTTTAACTTCAGCCCTCACCTATAGTATTGCGCCTGCCAAATTTCCTAATGTTGCACTGTGACCAACTACACAATGCCCAAGATTCAATACCAACTACAACCACTTCTTGTCGTATTCGTGCTTCTCCTTCAACCAAAGACCACTTTCTACAAAATGGGCTATGGTACCACCTGTCACGAAGTGGCAGTTGTATCATTGCTTCAAATCTTCAATCAACTCGTTCACTCTGAACCAAGCTCTGATACCACCTGTCACGTTTCCTACCCTTGTGGTAGTCTTTCAACCCCTCATCGGTGAGTGAGACACCACAGTAATTTTGTTTTCACTAATACTTAAGTACTCAGACTACACCTATCCAACAATTAACCAATTTTATTACAAGTGCTTATTATGCAACGGAAAACATTCAATTATCTTACATCATTTTATCTTTAATAATAACCGCGGAAATAAAACCACATAATCATGTACACATACACTATATGTGGGAGGGGCAACTCCCAACTAATGTGAGTCTACCCAATATAGAAAAATTATGTAATTCAATTGTACAAATAGTTTTACAAGTCATATAGCCTTCAAAATCTCAGCCCACACAATTATGTTCAAACCATGAACCCACCGTGCACACCTTTCGAAGTCGTCGTGCAGCCCTGCATGCCTCACCCAACTCTACTCGGACGTCGTACAACGTTCTGCATGTTCTGTCTGACCGCTGTGTCGCAATGACCAACTTGATGTGTCACAATGGCCACACTACCGTGTCACGCCCCTCGGGTCAACCACTTTACCTCGACACTAACGTTTAGCTCACCCGATGATGTGCTACCGTTTAGTCGCGCCCACTATTATGTTTAGCCTCGTCCATCTACAATGCATACAAGCACCTATTCATGCCAACTCGCACTTCCAATATGCAGTCGGGTTACACTGCTGGTGTAGGATTGTCGTTGCACTGCGACCTACCTATTCACCATCCACCATCCTGCGGAACCCAAAATTCACCTTCGCCTATACTTTCGGTCCTGTTCCCATTGGTCCCACCTCTACCTTATGTGCCTCAACATGCCCTTCAGCTCGCTCTGAATTTCCGTTCTTGTCGTATTGTTCGATGGTTGGATGATCCTTAATCCCACCGCGCCATTCCTTACTTATACGTTGTCAAGTGGACCTTCCACACGAACCGTCATGTCCATTCACCTTCCTCCATGTGTGCAACCGACTTGTCATATTAATGCATCGACCTATCCATAATAATATATCGGTGTCCATCGTATGTTGCTCAGGTTGCTCAAGGGGGTCGTGGGTTGGATTGCCCATGCTGCCTTCTGACCCACCCGCACCCATGTTGTGTCGCCTATCGACTCTCCCATCGTCCATCGTCACAACTCGACTTGTCCAACTTGTTCTCACACTTGAGCACTTCGCCCACTCGAGCACCCAATTTGGGCCACTGGTGCACCTCTACCCAGTGACTCGCCCGCTCTCGCGCATCACCTTTAACTGACAATGAATCAGCTTTAACTAACGACTTGTCGCACATTATGAACATCCACCTGTGAGCCACTTTTAATTGAATCTGAGTTGCCTTTAACCGAACACAGGTGCCCATCACACATCTCGGGTGTGCCCACTCACCTTTAACGACAATCGTTGGTTTTTCGAATCTCTCTCAGGCACTCACCAACTTAAGGCCCTGACAGAGGGGATGTGAGGTTTTGGGTTGTAATATATCTAGAGAATCATGGAGAAACATTGAGATTATCAAAAAATAATTTATAACCTACAACCTCAAGATTAAAAGAAATACAACCTACCCTATTCTCTTGAATGAAGCTACTCTCTTCCCCATGGAAAACATCACTATTTTTAGGTATTTGATGCACAAGAAGAAGCTATCCAACATGGAAGACAAAAGGCTCCCCAAAATTGCTTCTAACTCTAGTAAAAACACCCACCTCCAACTGAAGTGAGGTTGGCATAAGGATACCTTGTACTAGTTCAACCATTGTGGGAAAAAGGAGGAGATCATCGATGAGAATAAGGATGTTATTAAAAACACTATTACTTCCAAATTTAAAGATAAGTTGTGGGATGATAAGGAGTTAGAGGGAAAAAGATAGCTAAGAAATGATAAGGATGTGATCAACCCCACTCTTGCTAACCAAAATTATCTTTCTGTATTAACCAGTGCTAAGAAAAAATGAGCATTACAAAAATAAGAACTAATTCTCATGAGCTTTGGAGTGAAACTAGGCATCGGTCTATTCCTAAAACACCTTGGGACGAAATAATCTGCCCTCTTTGTGATACTAAGAGAGTTGAAGATGAAAAACACTTTCTCTTGGAATGCTCGACCCTTACTACATCCGTTCTCCTTTTCAAAACATTTGCCACACTACCAAATTTCATGACTTGTTAAGTGAGTCAAACTACAAATCTCATAACACTTATCTCACTTATTTTTTTTTCATAGACATAAAATATTAAAGAGCCTTAGTTAATTTCTTACCTTCTTAAGATCATATTGATCTTTGTGGACATTAACTATAATCAACATCATAATATTATATTAATATATTTCAAACTATAACGTAATTAAGATATAATATAATTTGTTATAATAAGCCCTTATTGGTCAAATAGAAAAAGTACGGCGGTAATCCTTTGAATAGGTCCTTGATTGGTGAAAAGAAAAAGTATGAGGGGTTGAAAGACTACCACAAGGGTAGGGGCGTGACAACGTCACCATTGTTATATATATATATATATATATATATAAAATGTGGTTTCATAATGTGTAAAGGTGGCTTTGAGGTTAAATCCCTACCATCCACCTAATAATTAGTCTTAGAGAGGACTTTAGAAATATATTTGTGTGTTGATTCTTATTAGTTTAGCATTGACCAATGCAAATTATAATAATGTTTAACCTTCAAAATAAATATTTATTTTTCAATAATATTGAAAATTTTATTTTTCAAACATTTGATTGGACCACAACTTGAAGGTCTTAGTGCAGCGTTTACACCGTAGAATGCCATGTGTACAACTGCCTCAAATTTAACTCATATTCAAGTAAATAACATATTTACCATCATTTAAGTAAACATCTGCATAAAAAATGGATAGCAACAAGATGTAAATATATAAACTTGGCAAAAGTTACTATAAACTATGTTTTCAACACTTTAACAAGTAAGTTCAGAAAGGTAAATGTGCATACTTACTTGTTGTTACTACCCACCAAAATTTATGGAAGTCCTTGTCTCTTAGTAACCAAATATTTTTTCCACTTTTCCACTTGAATGGAAGAACTATGCAGCCCCAACACTAAAGGTGCCATCTATAGAGGTGGGGGAATTGCAAGGAAGGTCAACAGGCTAAAAAGATTCCAAAAAATCATCAAGCTAAAAAGATTCCAAAAAATCTCCTTGTAGCATTGTTTGAATCATATTTTTGATGGTGGAAATAGATTCAGCACCATCAAAAACCTTGAAGCATCCAAAATCTTGAAGTTTAACCTGGATTTACAAAAATTCTTAACAAATTTTATCAAAATCTTGTTGATTGAACTAGAGCGTTATAATATTATTAATGTAGCTAATATTTCCTTATGTCAATATATCAATCTCACTCGCATTAGATTGTGCATGTAATTCATATATTCCTGTCACCTGTGCTAGTTTAATATTTCTTTACAGCCTTGGCCAATCAGAACAAGGACATCTACTTTCGTGTGTGGTCACGGTGTGAGTGTGTCTATGAGCGGCCCCATTATTTTGAAAAAGGCATACCAGTCAAATCTTCATTGTGTTGAAAGTCTATGCATGGCTACATTGCCATGTAAAAACCATATAAGTCAGGTCAGGTCACGATGAATATAGATTGATCAGGTGGTTATATATACGTTGTATCTGTTTGTGGTTATAGAACAATGAGAATGCTACACAATACTATCAAACATCTTATAGAAGTCATGTAATAATTAATAATAATTTGGAATCTTTATTTTTTGCAACGGAAAACAATAATATCAAATTGAAAATGTATTATGGAGGCATACATAAAAGTTAAATAAAATCAAAAGTTAATTAAGGAAAAGTGAAAAAAAAAAACCAAAAAAAAATTCAGTTTACATTCCAAAAACACAAAACATATTTCTGTGAGGGAAAAATATTAGAAATTAAAGTTGAAATAATGATATCTAATATAGCATGTAGTTATTAATCACAATTGGTAGCAGTTAACTATGTTTACTAGAGCTGAGGAAAATTAAAGAAGAAGCCAGATTTAGGTAAAGATATTGTGTAATAATATATAATTAAATAATATCAAAATAAATAATAATTCATTTAACCTATTAAAATTTAAAAAATAATAAAATATTAATTCGTAGTATTTTATTAGGTTTAACAAATGAAATTGAAAAAGTCCAGGAAAATTAAAATAAACAAGATATAGGTAAAAATATTGTGTAATAATATATAATAAAATAAGATCAAAATAAATAAAATTAATTTAACATATGAAAGTTTAAAAAAATGAAAAAGGTTTGTTTATTTGTTAATATTTTTTTATAAACATTTTTTTTAAGTAATTCTAAAATAAATAGTTTGAAATTATGAACACAACTATGAATGGAATGAAGAATAAAAAAAAAGGGTTTTAGACCATGCTTTTGAATTGAATTTTCCTAATTTAAAAAAATGAGAGATTTCATAAATGAATTTTTTTTTCCTTCCCAGAAAGTAAAGTTAGAAATAAAATGATTAAAAGACAATATTATAATTCAAATTTTAAATGTTAAAAATGTAATATTTATAAATGAAGCCAATTATTTATTCACTTTATCATTCAATGCAATATTTCATAAATAAATATCTAAGAACCTAGTATTAATAGTGTCTATCTAAGTGATGTTTTTACATAACTAATTCAAAATTGTAAGTATACTAAAAATAATGTTCCTTTAAATATTTTAATGAAACAAAATCTCCATGCTTCATACAATACATTGGATATTTGATCATTTCTTAAACCTCATTTTTTATCTTTAAGATTAATCCATATATATTGAGTGATTACATGTTATGAAACCAGCTCAAGAAAAGATAGAAAAGAGAGATCAATGTCTTAGAATTCAGCCTCTTCGAGGGGGCAACCTCCTTTACATTACATAAATGAATAATTATTAGATGATACAAATGACAAAACCTCCTTTCTATATATAGGAGTCTAAGGAGTCACAATATAATCCAGCCGACCTAACAATAATAATATAAAGCCACAAAAATAACAATAGAGGGATTCTATGGG
Organism: Pinus tabuliformis; assembly: GCA_031772625.1. NCBI lineage: Eukaryota > Viridiplantae > Streptophyta > Pinopsida > Pinales > Pinaceae > Pinus > Pinus tabuliformis. The sequence goes on from CM062816.1 coordinate 192,769,173, forward strand.
GCATAGAAATAACAATATGGGGGTAATAGGGGCACAACAATATAAATAAGGGGTATAACTACAATAGTAATGGGGTAATCACTAGTATTATAGGGACCCAACATGCCCCTCTCCTTCAAAAAAGTGTTGTCCTCAACGCTTGAGTAGTTCTGGATACTTCTGCATAAAATTTACATCCTCCCATGTGGAATCTTCAGCAGATAAGTTCTTCCACTTGATAAGATACTCCGAAATTGATCGATTTCGTAGTTGTCGAGTTCTTGTTTCTGTGACTGCTTCCGGTTCCAATATAATTTTTCCTTCCTCATCAAGTTCTGGCAATATTGTTTGAACTGAGAGCTTGTCACCTATAACCTTCTTTAAACATGAAACATGGAAAACTGGGTGCAATCAAGAAGCTGCAGGAAGCTCCAATTTGTATGCCATAGTACCAATCTTTTGCAACACCTTGTACGGACCATAATACTTTGGTGATAATTTATTATCCTTCTTAGCTTGCTTTAGGGACATTTGCTTATATGGTTGTAGCCGTAGGAATACCCAATCACCTACATCAAAACTTCTTTCATTGTGATGTTGATCTGCCTGTTGTTTCATTCTATTTTGTGCCAACACGAGGTTATCCTTTAAGAGTTGGAGGACTTGTTGTTGATGTTCGATGTGATGTTCCACTGCCTGAACCTTAGAATTTTCTCTTAAATATGATGTGATGGATGGTGGTTGGTACCCATAAAGTGCCATAAATGGGGTCATTTTTGTTGCTGTATGGAAGGAAGTGTTATACCACCATTCAGCCAGAGGCAACCATTTGACCCATTGTGTCTGTTTATCAGATACAAAGCAACGAAGATATCCTTCCAAACATTTGTTTACTATCTCAGTTTGCCCATCAGATTGAGGATGATAAGATGAGCTATGAGCTAACTGAGTACCAAGACAAGAAAATAATTTTGTCCAAAAATTTCCAGTGAAAATGGGATCTCTGTCACTTACAATAATCTTTGGGTTTCCATGTAGCTTTTGAACTGTTTCCATAAATGCAGTAGAAACTGTACTGGCTTTAAATGGATGTGATAATGCACAAAAGTGTGCATACTTGGTAAGTCTGTCAACTACCACCATGATGACACTCTTTCCCTCAGACTTGGGTAAACCTGTGATAAAATCCATTGAAACCTCCTCCCAACGTTGGCTTGGAATGGATAAAGGTTGTAATAGACCCGGTGTCTTAATTGTTTCAACTTTATTTTGTTGGAAAACCAAACATTCCGCCACAAACTTTTGAATATCTGATTTAAGGCCATCCCAAAAAAATTCCTTCTTAACCCTGTGGTAAGTTTTTAAAAATCCTGAGTGCCCTCCTAAGGGAGAAGTGTGCAATTCCATAAGAATCTTTTGTTTTAGCTGGGAATTCTTACAGAGGTATAAGCGATCTTTGTACCATAACGAATCATTTTGCCAGCTAAATGTATCAGAAGTACTGGAATCTTTTGTAGCTTTTGAATAAGTGCCCACACTTCTTCGTCATTCTTCCATTCCTCCTTTGCTTCGTTTATCCAATCTGGTTGGATAATAGAAATGGCACACAACAATGCTTCCATATCCTCATCCTTTCTTGAGAGTGCATCTGCCACCACATTTTGCTTCCCTTTTTTGTAGATGATTTCAAAGTCATAACCCAACATCTTTGTGACCCACTTTTGTTGCTCTTCAGAGGATAATCTTTGTTCTAAAAAGTATTTAAGGCTATCATGATCTGTTTTTACCTTGAAGTGTCTTCCCATTAGGTAGGGTCGCCATTTCTTAAGTGCATGGAGTATTGCCAACATTTCCTTCTCATAAATAGCTTTGCTTAAAAACTTTCCCTTGATTGGACGACTTTCAAAAGCAATGGGTCTTTCATCTTGCATTAGAACAGCACCAATTCCATTTCCTGAAGCATCACATTCCACAATAAAGGTTTTTGTGAAGTCCGGTGTAGCTAAGACCAGTGCTTGGCACATTGCCTCTTTAAGATGTTTAAAGGCCTTTGTTGCTTCCGGAGTCCATGAAAATGAATCTTTCTTCAATAATGTTGTTAGAGGTGCTGCTATTCTCCCATAATTCTTAACAAACTTGCGATAATACCCTGTCAACCCAAGAAATCCTCGCAGATGCTTTATGGATGTGGGGATTTTCCATTCCTTAATGGCTTTAATTTTGCTAGGGTCTACCTTAACTCCTTCATGAGATACAATATGACCCAAATATTCCACCTCCTGGACTCCAAAGAAACATTTGGATCTTTTTGCATATAATTGTTTCTCCTCCAATAGTTGTAGCACCCTGTCAACATGTTCAACATGATCCTTCCAAGACTTGCTGTAGATTAGTATATCATCAAAAAATACTAACACAAATTTTCTAAGGAATGGTTTGAAAATTGAATTCATCAAACCTTGAAATGTTGAAGGTGCATTGGTAAGGCCAAAAGGCATGACCAAAAATTCATAATGACCCTCATGAGTTCTAAATGCTGTTTTCGGAATGTCTTCAATCTTCATTCTGATTTGATGATATCCCGAACGAAGATCCAACTTGGTGAAGTAAATTGATCCATGCAATTCATCCAGTAATTCATCAATGACAGGAATGGGGAACTTATCTTTAATAGTGAGCTTGTTGAGCTCCCTATAATCTGGACACATGCGCCATGATCCATCCTTCTTGTGCACCAATACTACTGGAGCTGAGAAAGAACTTTGACTCGGTTGAATTATACCAGCCTCTAGCATTTCTGCAACCATACGTTCAATTTCACTTTTTTGGACATAGGGATATCTGTACGGCCTGATGTTTGGAGGAACACTTCCTGGAATCAGATGAATAGCATGATCATGATCACGCATAGGTGGGAGACCTTTGGGAGTCTCAAATACCTTGGAATGATTGTCCAGGACTTTTTGGAGATCTGGAGAAATAGATGATTCCAATGTGGAAACATCTAGCGAACATAATTGTGCAATTACACCTCTTTGCTCCTTTTTAGAAGCTTTGTCATGCCATTAGAGCTGATTATCTTTCCTGGTTTCCCTGCAATACCCCTTAATTCAACTTCCTTTCCTTCCATAGAAAATTTCATGAAAAGTTCTTGAAAATTAAAAGCTATTGTACCCAAGGATTGTAGCCATTGGACTCCTAGTACAACATCAGCACCTCCCATTGGAATGGAAAGCATTGGGCTAGTCAATACATATTCTCCCATGGATAGCTTGATATTATGGCACTTTCCAGAACAATTTATTGTTCCTCCATTTGCAATCATCACTTGACACTCTGGTGCTGGATATAGGAAGCAATTCAATTCTTTTGCTACCCTACAATGAATAAAATTGTGGGTGCTTCCTGAATCAATCAACACTATTACCTTTTTCTTCTTGATTTGTCCTTCTATCTTGATGGTTTGAGGAGTGGTAATTCCCGCCAATGCATTACAAGATATGGTCGGATTTATTTGTTCTTCATCTAGGCTTTGTTCCTGGAATATATCCTCTTCTTTTGACCTTTCTTGCTCCTTTTCTTCTTCCTCTTCACAATCTATGTAGAATAATTTCTTCTCAGCACACTTATGACCTTTTGTGTATTTGCTATCACAATTGTAACAAAGCCCTTTTGCTCTTTTTTCTTCCAATTGTTGTGGTGTCAACCTTGTAGGTTGTGGAAGACTATGGGCAAAAACACTTCCGTCTTTATAGTTGTGAATGGTATGCTTCCTAGTTGCCATAATTTTGCTTTCCATTTTTCTTGCTAACCTGAATGCCTTCTCTAATGAATCAGGTTCCCAAAGGCGCACATCATGTTGGATATTATCCTTTAAAGACCCTATGAACACATCAATCCTATGCTCCTCTGGAATATCTTTTACCCTTATGTTCAATTTTTGGAACTCCTCAATGTGCTCCATTATTGAACCCTTTTGTTTGAGACTTATCAATTGGCTAAAAAAAGTGTTGCTTTTTGTATCCTCATAATGTGCTATCAATTCTTCCGTAAAAATTGCCCAAGTGATAAATTGTTTACGAGAACAAAGCCATTGATACCATACAAATTGATTTGGTTCCAAATATAAAGTTGCCATACGTACCTTTTGTGTGTTTTGCACATTATTGAGATCGAAGAATTGCTCCATCTGTAATATCCATGTGGCGGGATCCTTGCCATCAAACTTCCTCATATCGATTTTTGGAACATGGTGAGTCTTCAATCCAACATTAGAGTCTATGGAATCATGATTAACATTTCTTTTGTTCTCATCATGAGTTTCCTTTAGTACTCCTTCACCCTTAGTGACCATTTCTTGTAGCAACTTATTCATATTTATCTTCAATTCTTCCATCTTATCATCCATGCCATTAATTTTAGCGTCCATGCCATTCACCTTAGCTTCCATGCCATCCATCTTAGCTTCTACGCCTTTCTTTAAACAATCCATCTTAGCTTCTAAACCTTTCTTTAAACCATCCATCTTAGCTTCTACATCTTTCTTTAAACCATCCATCTTAGATTTTGTTCCTTTTTGTGCAAGGGACAGTTGTTGCACTTGGTCTTGTAATTTTGATATATCATGTTGCATTTCTTCCTCTTCTTCATGAGTCATGCTAGAGCTTTCAGGTTCCTTACTAGGTGTTTGCATTTTCTTTCCTCGGGGCATCAGTTATCGATAATAATGCTCTACTATGCCCTTTGAATTCCTTCAAAATAAATTTTCAAACCAAGCTTAAGCAAAAATTTAAAAAAAATCTACACACCTTTTTTCACTTTGTAGGAGCTTGATATTGCCTCTGATGTATCTCTGTACTTTCCAATCATCTAGTTCCGAAATTGTGACCTGTAGTAGCTCTCTGTGTCCTTTTTCCAATGCCACCAGTCTGATCCAAATTGGATTCTCCAAGAAAGAGTTATGCACAATCTCCCAAGATGACCTGATTATAGACCTTTCCAGAATAGTGAACTTGTATGAAGTGCCACGTGTACAATTTTCGACCTTTGGTTCTGAAACAGATATACAAGAAACTACAGTCCGTCCTCTTTCTGTACCTTCTTACGGAATTTCAATCTGATCCCTAGAGAGAAAGTTATGACGATTTTCCCTAGGTCACCTGTTTTGAATGTAATTCAAGAGTCTGCAAAAAGACCAACTTCCTCAGAGAATATCTCCGCAAATATCGCGCGAAAAGATCTGAAATTCGGACCCAAGGTTCAGCGCGATTTCTTCTCAAATGGGGTTTTTCTGTGACTTCTGAAACATCACAGAAAAAAAGTTATAGTGAAAATGCCACGATGACCTGTTTGGAGCAACGAAACCCTAGAATCCAAAGCTCTGATACCAAATGTTATGAAACCAGCTCAAGAAAAGATAGAAAAGAAAGATCAACGCCTTAGAATTCAGCCTCTTCGAGGGGGCAACCTCCTTTACATTACATAAATGAACAATTCTTGGATGATACAAATGACAAAACCTCCTTTCTATATATAGGAGTCTAAGGAGTCACAATATAATCCAGCCGACCTAACAATAATAATATAAAGCCACAAAAATAACAATAGAGGGATTCTATGGGGCACAGAAATAACAATATGGGGGTAATAGGGGCACAACAATATAAATAAGGGGTATAACTACAATATTAATGGGGTAATCACTAGTATTATAGGGACCCAACATTACATTTCTATTGTTAGGTTGTTATGTAGGCTAGAATCTCCATGATTATGTTTTATTATAACTATACCCTTTGTGTCCTATATTTAGAATCATTAAATATTGTTTTATGCATTGTATTCATTGTAAAATGAGGGTTTCCGTTGAAGAGCATGTAATTATTGGTTTCTTACCTTGTGCATTGTATTCATTGTAAAATGAGGGGAATTATTGGTTTCTTACCATGTTTTAAGCACAAGGTTCATAACATTTGGTATTAGAGCTCATGATCCTAGGGTTTTTTTACTTAAAATAGGTCATGTGGCATTTTCTCTATATTTTTTAAGAACTTGCAAATAAAAAACTCAAGGAACGTTTAAGTAGAAATCTCAACATATGGTTCAAATTTAAGATCTTAGTTCCTTAAAAGATATGCCCTAAGGAAGTTAGGATTCTTGAATGCTCCTAAAATTTAACTTCAAATAGGCTGGTTCACAACTTTTGCTATAATTTTTTTATCGATGGTTTCATAAAGTGAAACTTGGAACATATTGAGGAGAAATATTGGTGAACATATAGTTAAAATTTCAGATATTTGACTCCTATAATTTAGGACATAAGCTCTAAGGAATTGAAGGTTCTTGAATGCTATTGAAATTAGTTTCAAACAAAATTCATTTTGGAATTTTCATTTTTTTTTAATTTTTTTTAATTTAATTTAATTATTATTATTATTATTTTCTTTGTGAGGTTTTAGACTACTAAACTTGGATCATACTAAGGAAAAATCCCCATGAACATCTTGTTAAAATTTAAGAATTTGGATCACTCTATTTTGAGAGCTATACAGTATGGAAGTTAGGGTTTGTGAACCATTATTAAATAAATTTTAAATAGTCGAGCTTAATATATTTGCTATATCTTCTTTTATGGGACTTTTCAAACTCTGAAATATTCAAGAATTTCAAGAGACATATAGAAGAACCCCAAGTACAAATTTTAGAATTATATTTGAAGAATTAGACACATTACACATTATACTTGTTTGCTTTTGGGGAGAGGTCAAAAATCAACAAGTTTTGGGAAATTTAACATAAACTTCACTTGGCACATCAAATTCTAATCATACCCGTAGAATTACGAAATTGTAAAATCAAAATATGATATAATAAAGTTTTAGATCCGCAAGGACTCACATCTCAAAAAAACTTTAGTCATTCACATATTCTCTAAATTAAGGTTTTAAAGGTATATAACTTACAAATGATCTAATCGTTGATTAGAAGCTCCCATTAGGCCTTATATGTATATTCATGCGTAGAAGATTGATATTGAGCATATGGTTCAAGAAATGTTAGAGGTGGGAATAATTCAACCTAATCTGAGATCTTTCTATTCATTATTGGTGATGGTTATCAAAAAATATTATTCATGGCTTATGTGTCTGGATTGTAGACAACTCAACAAAATGAAAATAAAAGATAAGTTTCTTATTCCTGTCATTGATGAATTATTAGATGAATTTCATGAAGTTTTTTTTTTAGTGAGATGAATCTTCATTCCAGATATCATCAAATCAGAATGAGGCAAGAAGACATTCTTAAAACATTCTCTAGAACACACGAAGGTCATTATGAGTTTTTGGTTATACTATTTGGACTTACAAATGTGCCTTAAACATTTCAAAGCTCTATGAATTCTATTTTCAAACCATTCTTTAGAAAAATTGTGTTAGTATTTTTTTATGACATACTAATCTACAACAAATCTTGTAGAAATTCCTTGGAGATTCAAGCTGTAGATTGTAATATGATAAAACAATTGACTTGAATCTACTCTACTCATCAGTGGAAATAACAAACGATCGATGAAATTGTTAGGGTCCTATAATAATAGGATTCATACTTTTGAATTGATTATGGTGAGTATTGTTATATTATACATACCTTTTCTTTCTCCAAATGTATTCCCAAATTAAAAAATGTAAAGAGGGTATGTCCTAAAAGAAATATTAAAGAACAAGAAAAATAAGAAAAGGTAAAAAATAAACAAAATTGGAAAATATATATATGAACCCCAAAATAAAAACAGACCATGAAAGTGTGCAAATTCAAATGCCACTACTATTTTACTTTTTGCAAATAATGATTATGTGTATCTTGTTTAAAATACCATAATCCATGATAAGTCAAACACCTTAATCTTGACTTTTCATGCTTTAAATTTTATGTTTATAGTTAGAGAATAAAATCTTACCAAATAGCTTAATCTTGGCAAATCATTAGATAGGTAGAGAAAAGAAAAGGAGCTCATCAGTTTAATCTGAGCCCTTGGAAGATATAAGGTTAGAAGTAGATAGTTTGTTTTATAAAATAAAAGGAAACAAAATGGTTTGCTAGCTTAAGTGCACCCACCAAAATGAAGAAAAAATGTTAGGTTAAGTAATGGGTAGGTAGAAGAAAGGTTGTTGAAGTATAAAGCTGATTGGACAAAAGCACATTTATCATTCTTAATCATATGTTTCAATGTGAATAAGCAATTAAGAAAGTAAAAACAGAGGTTTACAAGTTGATTTAATTGACTCCCCCGCATTCATTTCATCCCTATACTTACTAATTTCCCCATCCACAAGTATGTTCTAGTACTAAAAATCCTTCAAGTCAGAAAGGCTCAGAGCATTTCTCTGACTTTTGGTGGGACCCGACCCTTGGCTTAATGAATTATGGACATCAAATGTTAGAATTCCCTTCATAAAAGTCATTTCCCTTCATTACCTTAATAAAACCTCTTTTCGTAATGTTAAACTCCATTGGCCTATGAAAAGTAAAAAACCCCATGTTAAATTCCATTTCACTCAAAATACCCACAAAAAGATTTTATCCTAAGTATAAGTGTATGTAAAGGAAAAGCACAAATATTACATTATACTTAGTATTATTTTCATTCCGCTCATTTCAGTTCATATTAATTTCTAACTTAATAATATAGCTCCCGATATACCGTTTTTCCTCGTATATAAATAAATCCCCGTATATATTACGCCTACCCTTAGTTTAACTATAAACTATATTTTTACCCTATCTCCCCGACAAAACCGTCTTAACTCACCAATTCTCTGTAAAGTTAAGATAATCCCTCCATTAACCACGTCTGATCATTTAATCCTGTGTTTAACTCCAGAATAATCACAAACCACTAATAATTAAAGCCCCCCCCCCCTTGAAAAAAAAACCTTTGCCCATTTCATTCGTGCTAATCCATTACCCGACTGTCGTTCGATTGTCAGGACCCGAATCTAACGATTCACAGCTATATGGTTCACCTGATATCCGACCTTTACCTGCCCGATAAAGTGGTATTGCCAAGACCCTCGTCTGCTATGTGTCAAGCATTAAGGTAGATCAAGTGACCTCACCAAAATACTGCCTCCTCGATAAAGTGGTGCGATGGCTTGGGAAACCACCTCCCCGCCCAACCCAAAAGACTACCCACAATTCATTCGTAATTTTCTTGCCAAAAAATAATCGTTGTTTAATAAAAAGGCTGAGAAGCCCTATTCGGCCTTTTTCGATAAATTTCTTTGTAAAACCTCTGCAAGCTAATGTGACACCTTCAAACCCTGAAATTACCAGTTGGCCTCAATTTCACTCCTGAAGAAGTTGTAGAGACCCCAATCAAGCTCTCATTCTGTACCAAAGCCCTTTTAACCTTTTGTAGTTTCCGACAACACCAACTTGAAGTTATTTCACTCAAATTCGAGGAATTTTGAGAAAAAATCAGAACGACACTCTCATTTGAAGATGTACAGTAAAAGTCAAAAGGTTACAGTGAAAGTAAAAAAGGCACGGTAAAAGGAAAAAGATGAATCAGCCAGATGAAAGAGTATTAGTAAAAGTGTATCAGATTGAAAAATCAAAGAGAATAAATGCAGCCAACGGGAGGAGAAACAGCATGGAAGACAGTTACAAAGCATAAAGATAAAATAAATTCATGTCAAAGTGAAGATAGATGAAAAAAATATAGCAATCAAGGTAAACAGTAAAAGTAAACATGGAGTCAGTAAGGGTTAAACAAAGATGAAGTCACTTTCACCAGAAACAATGAAGTTTATCCAAGGTAAAGGTAAAAACATTTAAAATAAAATTAATGTTAAAAGATGAAATCAGAGCAGAAATGGTACATTTTCCAGAAATTTCCTCTTTAAGTTATAATTTTGCAGAAACTATTGTGGCCGATCCAAGATGCATTTTGAGAAACTGGAGGGTTTTTGTGTTCCTAAAAGTCCAATCTACAAAAACCTATCTCATGTTTTACACAGGTATTACAAAAAGGGAGATAAATGCATATCTTCACAACTTATTTTTCGGACTATACAAAGTTCTGTTTTTGACATCTTTTTACAGAGAATATTGTGAACAGCTGGAGCTGAATTTTTGGAAACTGAAAGAGGTTTATCTCAATAACATACTTATCGACAATAACCTCTTTCAAGTTTTACATATATATCTTAAATTGAGATATACAAAGGTATCACTAGACCCTAATTTTGCAGAATTTGTGGGGCAGAATGCACAAAGGAAGGAGGTAGTTAGTGACTTGGAAGCATCATCATCAATTAAGAGTTGCTATCAAATTCGAATTTCTCTTCTTTGTCACCATAAATCCATAAATATAGTGCCAAATAGATTCATCAGTTTTGAGTGTCCTTTATTTAAGTTCTATTAATGTAAAACAGTTTGAGATATTTGTAAAACCAATCTTGATAATTTTTCACGATATTTCAGTTTAGAATTTGTATAAATACTTCTTCATTTGAAGTATTTTGGGTGGATTCTATTATACATTTATATAGACTTTTTGATCAGAAGACCCAGAAGGTTATTGTATCATTTGCTGAGCCAGCAAGCTGGATTGATAAATAAAGATTAGACATTTCAAAGGATTCATGTGTTGAGTGAATTTCAAACAAGTATTTTCATGTGTTATTATTATTTTTCCTCAAAGTTATTCATAATCTTTAATGTGTTTCTCAATCTAAACGTTATAATTGGAATAATACTTCAGAACTTGTTTAATTACACTATGTCTTAACATTTATACATTTAAATGTTTTCTTTTGATATCTAAATTAAAGAATTATTAATTTCTCTTTGGTTTAGATTGATTTCTTGAATATCCAGGTTAAAGGATTCTTAATTTCCCTTTGATCTTGATTATCCCTTCATTCCCCATTCATTATCCGGGTCTGAGAACCCTTAACTTCTCTCTCATCCTGAGTGAAACCCTTTCACCCCTCTGTCTCAAAGATCTGAAAAAACACTCTGCTATGTTGCCCTTGGAACATTCCCTTTAGTGAGTTAATCTAGTTTTTCTTCCTTATTGTTTGACTCCAAAACCCAATGGTCTAAAAGACATCATTTTATCCATCTGCCTAAGCAGATCCCACCACCCAATCTCAAATACAAATCAATAACCCCTTAAACAATCATAACTAGCCTAAAAACATCTTAACTAAAACAAAGTTAAATTTTAAAGAGAGAGCCCTCTTTGAGCATCAGGAAGGCTAGGTTTTGATCTCCAAAAGCGGTTTGTGGTTACCTTTGGTTTTTCTTTCATTTTACTTCAAAAGAATTATCAGAGTGATAACATAAATCACGATGCATAAAAAAGAAAGAATTCAATCACACATAACACAATGATTGTCTAGGGAAAGCCACACCTAAAAACCCATGTTATCTGTATATTGAATTAATAGGAAAATATGAGAATATTAGAATGCTTTGATCAAGATCGAGCAACCTATGCACTATCTCTATTTGTCTCACTACTTCTCCCACAAGCTCAAACCATTACTTAGCCAATTATGTTGCTTGCCAAGCTCCTATTTCCTTGCGTTATTCCCTTGGGAATTAGCCCATATTTAATTGGGAAATCCCATAATTATGAATTGGGTAATCGTCATAGGACTTCCTTTGCTTTCATGCACCACCTGTACAATTCAGATGATTATACAACTGATAGTACACTATCCCCCAACTCCAATCTCAAATGGGTCCTTCTCTGATATAATATGCATGAGTTAATTATGAGTGAATCTTATGTTTACTAATCAGTGCAAGTTACACCCCACTAATATAGGTTACACCCCACTACAGTAAGTTATACCCCACTACAGTAAGTTACACCTCACTGTTGTTGGTTACACCCCACTACTTCTGATCTCCCGCTAATTCCTCCATCAGTTGGAACTAGTTTAACTGAATTTAACTCTCTTAGATTGAATTAAATAATTACAACTCAAAATAACTCAACTAGTGCTCCTAATTGTAGGATACACTCTACATGACTCTAGTTAGACCCCCAACTTGAATTAACTGAGCTAACTAAGTCAAATTAACTTAGTTAACTATTACAAGTTGTCATGAGATGTGGAATTGCAATTTAATTCCTAATTTAATTCAAAGAAAAATTAAATTAGGATTTTCTTGTTTCATTTTCAACACTCCCTCTCAACAAGAAAGGGATTATCTGCTACCCCATCCTGCTTCTGTGAAACTAGAATATACATCTTGATAATGTGTTTGTCAAAATATCTGCATCCTGCTTCTCTGTAGGAATTTACTCTAGCAACATGATTCTCCTCTGCACACAATCTCGTAGATGGTGATACTAGATTTCGATATTCTTGGACTGATAATGAAAACTTAGATTCTCATAGAGTTTGATACAAATCTGATTGTCACATTAAATCATTGTAGGATCCATCTGTTGATGAAATAACCCAACAAGGATCTTCCTCACGAGCTGCTTGACTAACAACCATGTACTTTCCTTCTGCTGAACAAAGTGCAATTGATCTCTACTTCCTAATGTACCAAGAAATTGTTGCTAAACCAGTACTGAATATTCCCCCTAATGTGCTCTTCCTGTTAGAGGGGCTCCATACCCAATTTGCATCTATGAAGCCTTGAAGCTTCACTCTCTGTCCATCTGTACCAAAGACCAATCTGAGTGGTGCCTCTAAGGTATATCAACACATGTTTAGCTGCCTTCCAATAAAGTTTGGTTTGCTTAACCATGGTTTCACTAATGTGGTTAACTTCAAAACACATTTTTAGTCATGTGTTCACCAAATACATAAGTGAACCCTCAAGACGTCTATAAATAGTAGCCTCCACCACTTCCCCTGAAGTAGCATCTTCCTTTCTCCAATTACCAGTTAGAGGAGTCTCCATGGGTTTGTTGCTCTCCATATGGAACTTCTTCAGAATCGTGTTGGCAGTCTTACCATGAGAGAAAAACAATTCCCCATCTCCTTTCCATACTTCCATACCAAGAAAGTAATGCATGAGCCACAGGTCCTTCATCTTGACTTCTCTTGCAAGACCATCTTTGCAAGATTTTATCAACTTCTCATCACTTGTAAGAATCAAATAATTGACATATAATACTATAATCAACAAATTACCTTCAACCACAATATGGTAGAGGTTCACATCTGCTTCACTTTGCCCAACCTGGTGAAATAACCGTCAATCCCAGTGTACCAAGCACAGGGTGCTTGTTTTAGTTCATGCAACGCTCAATTGAGTCTGCACACATGTGACTTGTTAGCACTCTATAATTTCGTTTAGGCTGAAAAAGGATTACAAAGGTAACCACATACCACTTTTAGGCTAGAATCTAGCCCTTCTAGCCTTGGAGAGGGATCTCTCACTAATGTTTTCTTAATCAATTAAATGACTTAATGATTTATGATATTAGGCTAGTTATGTAGATCATCAAAGTGATTTTTTTTTAATTATGGCTACAAGGTGAAAGAGAGATCCATTGGGCATGGAGTCAAAATAATGTTCAGTAAACAATCACAATCAACAGAGCAGATTGAACTAGGGCAGGGTAGGCAGACTCCTGGATCTATAAAATTTATTTTAGTTTGGCGAGGATGAAATGAGAGTAAGGATTCATTAAATATAAATCATGTATATATGAATTCTATATCTAACTTCAGAAGAAAACACTAAAATTGCTTGACAAGAATAAGCAGGGTACCGATGTAAATTCTACAACATAATTTTCTTTTGAACATTTAAGAAGCAAAGAAAATGTGAAAATCATGAAGCATTTTTATTTGAAATTAAGTGAGTGTATTTATCTTACCCCCATGCATCTCCTTTAAAAATTTAATGGAAAACGAGTACAAGGTTTAAGCGATATGGTGAAAATGTGTTTGCATAGTGCACTTGCGTAGAGAGTTGTCTTTGCATGGATTTAATCACATGCTTGATCTTTGGCTGAGAAAAAATGGATGATTGATAATGTTTCCACCCTTGTAAACCTCTTTTAAGTTCCCTCGCACAAAAATAATCCCAAAATTTTGTTTTTTAATTAAACCCTAATGCTTCTGACAATTATACAATAAGAAGTGCAACAACTTATTGGTTACCATGCTTCTGGTCATCTTTGGGACTTTTGAACGTGTTGGGAAGGTGGAAGAGAACCCATAAAAGTTGTAAACATAATTAAAATCCTTTTCTTAAGCTACAAACCTCCATCTTTGAAAATTAACCCTCATAGCAAAAACGCAACAAACTCCAACTTTTACAACAACTTTAATGGCAAATAACAATGTTCCTCTTCTCATCCTCCAAAGTGTTTCAGAGTATATGATAGTTTCAAATGATTGAATTGAAAGTGAAAAGGAACACACTTCTAGGATATTCTTTTAAAGTAATGAGCACTCGCTTCTAGATGTGAAATATGGATAAGTGGTGTTTTTGAAATAATGGTAGCAAGACATGACTGACGATAACTAATCCCTATAACTGACATGACTCAACATAAAAAACTCATGATGACCAAATATTTCATGACATGACCAACTATGCCTTATGATTACCCTTTTTATGATGATCTCTCATGACACTAAACTTTTCCTTCGCCAAATAGGCCTCTTTCAATCTTAGAACCTTTTCACGAGAATTAATCCTAAACCTTATTCACAAAACACCCTTTTAAACCATAATACTCATGAAATCAAGGCTGGCATTTACAAGTTAACCTCAAGTACATAAAAATACTAAAATGACTAAGATCCCTATAATATAGGACCCTAACATTGGCTCCAATGGGGATGGCATCCTCCCTGCGATGTTCGAAGAACACTGCAGACCATGTGTCTGGTCATCATCACTCCTGAAACCTATTCTTGCTCCAAAACCACTGAAACTGAAACCAAAATGGAAACTTATTCTAATCCTCAACTAAAACAAATCCATTCTTCAAACTAAAACCTAAACTATACATTGAAAGCTAAAAAATCTGCTGCAAACTAAAACTGAAAATAATGCTCAGGGTGCTGAGCTTATTCATCACACCTACCCACTCTAAATAATCCACAAGTTACTTGATTTAGTGAATTCAAACAACCAATGTAACCATGCAAGAAATTTTTCGATTGGTTGAGTTCTCTACATATGCTTATTCACAAGCAAAATTGAAAACCTACTGAATGACAACTCCAGTAAAAACTTACAAACAAATTCAACTTTGAGAGAATTTAAGAACATAGGCCCACTTGCTGACACCAAGAACGCTGCAAAAGGATCCTCAAATGAATGAAAATTGAAGTTAAGCTCATTCGAAAGATTGCAATTATGCTCTAGGTGGTCTACATACCATGAATACAAACCTTTATATGCATCCTTTCTTTCATGCAATTTCATATTATAATTGTCATGATAGGGCTTCAAACCTTCATTTGAATATTATAATGGAACCCCTGATGGACAAAACAATGATACCGACTCCTGAATTAAGTCTTCATCACCCATATTTTCAGGCTCACATCTAGCTAAAGGAGGAGAAATTTTACTGCAAAAACCATCCAAATAATTAGCTATTGGATCATTGAAAACCTAAGAATATTGCTGCAATTTATTGTGTTTTGGTTCTCAGGAGACTATATGATCTTTCATAGGCTCACCATTCTTTTCTTTTGTGACAGTTTTAAATTTTTTCTTCAGGAACTCAAATGAAACAAAACTTAAGGGTAGAGAGTTTCCATCAACAACCTCATTGTTTTCCTTATGTTCAATGTCAGTACTATATTACTGATGACCTATAACATTATGAAATTTCTCCTTCAGTAATTTAAATGAATCAAAACAGAAGGGAAAAGTTTCTTCACCTGATTCAGTATTTTCTTCATGTTCTTCATTGTTGTCATAACTGACACAGGTAGGCTGCCTACTTTCTATAAGCTGATGTAAGTGAACATTCTCTTGCTGAGAACATGCCATTGGTTACTCTTCATGAATGTCTTAGAGTGAATATATAAAACAATAATATCCTATCTCATGGTGACATGAATTAGCAACAAACCTATTTGGGACAACAACTTCTCCTTCTTCTACAAAATTTGATTAGAAAGGATGTCTTATCCGCTATTGATTTCCTAGGTTCTTTTGTTCTCTAGAAACAACTTTGTCTCCTAAAGTCATCCTTTCCACCATATTAATTATTATTTTCACCAAATTATCCAAATTGATATCTGATGATGTTGATGGCTCCTCCTTTACACCTGCCCTCCTTTCATCCTTCATCTTGGACTTCTTGGCGAGCAGGTTTTCTTCCACACTAACAACAATTTTCTGCATATCCTCCAAAGTGGATGGATTCTTCTCCCTGAGCTGATAAGCAAGATCAACATCAAATCCATTAGGGTAATGAAGGATAACCAACCCTAGGGAAGGTTTTATAGAACCAGGTATGGAATTATAAACTTGATTAAATCTGGCTTAGAACTCTTGGGTTGTCTCACCTGGATACCTCTTTAGACTCTCATATTCAACCAGAATCTAGAAAGAGTTTTTCTTAACCTCTCATATGTTAAGGAAAGTGTGCTCAAACTCTTGAAAATTGGCAACACTCCTAGATGGAAAAAAAATTAATCCATTTCTTAGCTTCTCAGGCTTGCGATGATTAAGAAAAAACTCTCATACATACATCATCTTGTTCAATTTTGAAAAGGTCAAGGAAATGTTCAAAACCATGGATGTGTTTTTAAGCTGAAATCTTGCCAAATCCTTCGTCAAACATAGGAAAATACTTATAGTGCTTTTCTGGAAATTCATGGAGAACGGGAGGTAATTTGAGGGGTTTATATATCTCTTGAAACTTGGAAGATATAGGATTTGGTACAGAGGCTATGACAATGGCTTGGGTCACATGAGGTTCATAAAAATGATCATAGTCATCATTAGAATATGAAAAGTAAAGGAAAATTATTTTAACATGTTCAGGGAAGGAAAAGAGTTATCAGACGGAAAAGAATAAGATTTCTTGCAAAAAACTAATGCTTTGATACCTTGTCTTTCTAAAATATCCCTCCATTTCTCTGTCAATTAAGCTTTGAATCTAAATGTTATATTTGTTGGACACCTAATATTCAATGGGTTAGTGTGGAAGCCGAATAGACAAAAGGAGTCCAAGAGACCTTGGGATGTGGAACCCAACGGTCAAACCATGTACTATAAATGTATATCACTTGTTAATAAAAAAATGTACTCTCATGTTTTATCTTTCAAATTCTCTTGCTTCCCATGTGTGTTTAACATGGTATCAGAGCAGGTGTATTCCTGCCCTGCATAATTACTTTGAGTCATTTGTTTTATGGCCTTTATGTGCAAGTCATTTCTGCCATCACTTATGCATTTCATGAATATTTATTTAGTTAAATTCTAGCTGCAACCTCTGTGATTTCTCCAGCCCTATTTTTAGCATTCCTAAAATTAGTTGTAACTCCTTGTATCAGTTTTTCTGCCATATTTTCTCTCTGGGATTTTTTCGCTCTCTGGGCTCTCTGCCATATGGTATTTTTAATCATTGTCTGCACCCTCTGTGCTCCCTAGGCTGTACATAATTGTCCGACTGCATTTTCTCTTCGCTCCTAACAGTTGGCACGCCTGTTAGTGGTTTGGAATCTCTGACAAAATATGGGTATTGAAGTATAGAATTTTAAAATGCAGCCAACATATGATCTGTAGCGCAAACGTTTGGAATATGGCTCTTCCAAGTGTCATAGATGTTTTATATTCTCCTATACTCCACTGAAAATGTTGTCTCCACTGCAAACATTTGGTATCCTATACTCCACTGCAAACGCTATCTCCACTACAAATGTTGTCTTTGCGTCAGTGTCCAAACTATTCTGTTAGGGTCAGTGTTCCATTGTGATCCAAACATATGAAAATATATGGTGTGAAATGCATTGAATTCTTATGCGAACGTTGTTCTGCGGGATACCTTGTTGCATTGATTCGAGCCACTCTAAAAGTTATCGGTGTGGTGTGATGTTCGTATGATGCCTTTGATGCATTTACACAGAATGTTGTGAACGTTATTATGAGAGCCGAATGTTGTTGAAGCGTTGAAATTATCCATAGGTGTATGTCGCGCTGTGCGTGGAATGGTGCTGGTTCGTATGCATTGAAGGGAGTTTATTAGTTCCTCTTTGTGCATTGAAGCGTGAGATCGTGAATCTGGTTGGAGGCTTACCTCTCCATATTCTTTGTTGCAAAATTTTTTGGCATACGCACAGTGAGTCTTATTGTACGTTGGTGATAGCGTGGATGAATATTGGTGGACCCATAACTATGTTCTTGCATTTATGCTGCCTATTATAAGTCACTGTATATGTTATCGGAGCAGTCTAGTTTCCTGAACGTTGGCATTGAAGTGTTTGTAAGGTTGTTATAAAAGTGTTGTGGTATAAGTTTAGTGCATGCCTAGCATTGAAGTCAGATTGTTATAATACTCTGTTGGTAATAGCGACTGTATAACTTCTGGTGTAGAATCCCTCTCTTCGAATTTAAGCATCAAATGTGAATGCCATGCCATGAATACTGTGAGCTAGAATCCGTTGTGCATATGAATGGTTGTTTATATGCTATTGTATGATGCGTAAATTTGAAAAACAGATTCAAGTTTCCAAAATTAGTCTTTCTGCTATGTAACTCATAATTCTTTGTAATATTCTCTATTCATGTGTTCTATGTACATATGCATTGAAAGAAGCAACTTTGAAAGAAGATAATGTGGTGGTGATATGGTCAATTTGAGTGTTGGCTTTGGGTGTTGAAGTCCATATGCAATGACCATGTTCAAGTGTAGTTGGCCGTAAATTTTATGCGTTGATAAGTTCCTTTGCGTTAATTCCTTTTGTGATGGTTGTGTACGGTGGTATCATATGCTACCCCAGTCATTGTATTTACACTCAACATTGTATGATGGAAGCTCTAGAATCTGTCGATTCTCTCAAATTCTCTATGTGTTGCATGAGTTTTGTAATGCTAGGTGAAATGTTGAATTGAGTTGAGTGAGAAAACCATGTGTTGAACAATCCTCGAAGAATGTGAACAATGTTGCGTATAAATGGTTATGGCCTTCGAATGGTGTAAACGTTGGATTTGACTATATTCAATCATACGTTGCAAGAAACTTTTGAATGGTATTTTGTTTGGTGGATTGATAAACTGTGGTGCCTCCAGCGTAACCGTGGTGGAGTGTAATTGTGGTGCCTCCACAGAGCGTATCCATGATACCAACTCTCATGGTGTTGCATGGTCATTTTGACCGGAATGCTTGAATTTAAATGCTCATCATCCAGCGAAGCGTTGGAGTTTGTATGTCGAAGGCACTGTAGCCTCAAAGCCTTGTAACATAGAATCGATATATTGCGATACATCGAGAACATCAGCATCGATATCTGCCGAGGAATTAATCATACGAGTCGATTTTCTAATAAAAATATTGCACGGGCTCCTGCATTTCTCGAAAGCAATTATTGAAGATTTGTATGAAGTCTACGGGAGAGGAAGATCCCATGGAAGCTGTCAAATCGCTTCATGAATCCATATAGCCTTTCATAATCGGTGATTGTGTCTATTTTTGGCCCCAATAGATGTCAAGGCCAAAGGTAGAAATTTATGCATTATTTTGATAATTGTTATATATATGCATTGTTTTCATAACTGTTGTTTTGACATATATATGTTGTTCAGCTTTGGCACACCACAACAACCAATTTGCAGTTTATGAGATTATGTACAACTCTTTCTCTGGTGATCTGTAATCCCACAATTGTAGCTGTTCCACATGCTATCATCAATGGTTACAAGAATGTATTAGCAGTCGCTATTGAACTTGAATATTCTTTTCCACTAGCCATGACAGTGGAGTATTTGAAGGATCCAAGCAAGTTTGCAGTTGTTGCTGCCCCAGTGTGGCACTGTATTTAAAACTCATTATAGTTTTTGTCTACATATATATGGATGGATTCCTTGATTCGACTGCTGCATAAGAGTTTGGTGGGTTGTATAAAGGCAATGATTGTTTTGAAAAATAAAAGTAATCTTTTGTGGAGAAAAGTTTAGTCGGTTGTATTGTCAGAACATAGTGCTGGTCATGAGTAAACTCTTATTTTTATATGGATTGTAATTGGTGCTTGCTAATTGCACACTGATCATTTGCTGCACATTTATAAAGGATATTGTTCTGTACTGTGAGTGGGTATTACTTTTCTGCATTGAAGTAGTAGTTGTGATCAGTTTTTAAGGTGCAATTTTGACATTAAAGAAAAAAATGGCCAAAATCAATGAAGTATTAGAGTTCCTCAAAACTCTAATATTTTCTACTACTCATGATACATTAAAAATAAAAAAAGTTTCCCTCATAGACATTCAGGTCTATCCACAAAATGCACATGAGAAAATTGATTTTTTGCAGCATGAATCTCAGCTACAACAAGAAAAATTAAAATAGAGAAGTCATTCTGAACCTATTTCTGTTTAGAAGATTGAAACAGACTCCCATAAAGCAGCAAGGTTACATGCAGATTTAGAAGTTCAGCTTGCACTTCCCAAGCCCATCAGCAGACCTTGGGAAGAGTTTGTCCACAACAAACACAAAACTTGTCTTGGATATGACAAGGACTTGTCCTTTCATATTCTAGACTACTCCAAACCAATCCAATTTCAAAGTACTGGATTTCTTGAGGACGGTTCATCTTCTCCTGTTCTTCATGACAGTTCACCTTTAGCTATTCCAGATTCTACCCCTCTTCCACATCAACAACAACAACAACAGATTGTGAAATGCCAATACTGTGACAGAGTTGGCCATATGAAAGATCATTGTTTTGATCTTCGCCCATGTAAGCATTGTCGTAAAACCAGTCATTATTCAAACATATGCTTCAAAAACAAACCTCCTGTAAGAACAAAGATTCATCTTAGATGGATCGCTTCTTGGCAATGGGCATCAATAGCCAAGAAGATATTCCAGTCACATGTCAGAACTTGTTCTAGAGTATTGAACAGTCTTACAGTTGAGTTTTCTCCATCATCTCACCTTGTATATGACAGGCGGGGGGGGGAATGATGGTCATCTACAAGATTCAAAGCCACATCAAGCTAACTTGAGCCACAACCTGCCACACCAGTTTCAAAGTTGTAGCCAGAAACAAAGATGCCCCTGAACATGCCTTCAGTTGGTAATCTGGGACACTTCCTCTAGCAGAAGACTTCAGCTTCTTGCCAATTTCGGAAGAATTCCAGGAACAAAATTCAGAGCACTTCCTCTAGCAGAAGACTTCATCTTCTTGCCAGTTTCAGAAGAGTTCCAGGAATTGCATTAAGCATTCCAGAGTTTTTGGTCATCCTTAAACCATCACAGGTTGAGACTTCCCTTTTCAAGTTGAAGTTCTCCCTTTTATTCGAGGTGAGACCTCCCTTTCATGGTTGAAGGTTTCCCTCTTCAAAACAATAGGAGCACTTCCTCTAGCAGAAGACTTCAGCTTCTTGCCAGTTTTGGAAGAGTTCCGGGAACTGCACTAAGCGTTCTAGTGTTGGTGGTCATCCTTAAACCACCGCCCTTTATACCAACATTTCAGAGAGCACATTCAACCTAGTGCTACCATGCATTTTTGCACATTTTGTATTACAACTCTCTTCTTGGACTCATACATAACCTTCAGATTAAGGGGGGGAATGTTGGACACCTAATCCTCAATGGGTTAGTGTGGAAGCCGAATAGACAAAAGGAGTCCAAGAGACCTTGGGATGTGGAACCAAACGGTCAAACCATGTACTATAAATGTATATCACTTGTTAATTAAAAAATGTACTCTCATGTTTTATCCTTCAGATTCTGTTGCTGCCTATGGGTGTTTAACAATATTGATTTGAATCGCGAGGTGAATGATACATCCTCCTTGTGTCTAACTGTTGCCCACCATCAACAACCAAGTCTGAAACTTTGACGATCTTTCATAGAGAAGACAAAACCATTCGTCCCTGGTGTTAGTGTCAGTCTTTCCAGCCTTCCTACAGTGATCAAATATGCTCTTACAAAGTGATTTTGGAGTGTCAAGGTCAAATTTTGTCATTTCAGTGAGTCTTCAAGCAAAATTTGGTCACTGGGCATTAGGTCTAGGGTTTGCCCAAATGTCAGTCCATGTCACCATTCAGCTGAGTTTATCATCATTCGTAGGGTTGTCATTATCATGTCAGTGTCTAATGAGTCATTTTACACCTTGTTCATGCTTCATGTTGCGCCCAGGCAAGGTCATTTCCCTCTCCTAGGGTTTTGAAGGCAATTTCTCTTGGACGGTCAAATCACCGGTAAAACTTGTTTCCTGATGTTCATACACCTTCCCCATCCTTAAAGTACCTTATCAAACACTTCCCATCCCTTAGATCTGCCAAATTCCTCATTTTTGCACAAACCCTAGTTTCTAGCTACAACCTGGCAATTTTCTAGGTTTGGCCTGTATTTTTCCCTTTTCGGCCCCTTCCCCTCACTCAATCTCTGAGATTCCACTTTCCCCTGCTTCCTAACATCCCTCCCCACTCCCAAAAATTTCCCCAAGAATTTAGAAGCCCTCTATCCCCTTCATTTCGCTCCATTTCGACAAAATCCCTTGTTTCACACATCGGGACAAGTTTCACTCAAAAGCTGTTTCTGAACAATCAAAGATGAATTTTGCAAAACTGAGAGAGGTTTTTGTCCACAACATGATAAGGAAGAAAAACCTCTTTCACTTTTTACACATGTGTCATGGTTTGAGAGAAATGTCAAAAATACCGGCGAGAACGAAGGTGCTCCAAGGACGGTTGGCCAAAGCACAAAAACGAAGGAAAACGCCCGATCCACTCCAAATTTTGGCTAAAGCCTCTTTGACTGAGCATGGTACTTGATTGGGGACTCCCAGACCAAATTTCAAGAAATTTGGAGAAAGTTTTGTCATTTGTGAATTTTTTGTGCAATTTTACAGGTTTTGGCCGTTGGAGTGGTCTCACCCCGCGCGCGACCACTCGTGGGGACAGCTCAGAATGCGAAAAACTTTGAATTTTTGGAATTTTCATGCAAAAATGCACTTGCCTATGGATGGACTTCAAATTTTATGGAGATTTGGGCTTCCAAAAGCTCAAAATACATGCAAATTTTGACTTTCTGCCCACTTTTTGAGTTGCAGAAAGCTATCTTGGGAGAAATGACTTTTGAGGGGTCAAATCAACTCCAAATTCAAAAATTTCAGTGGGGTTGGAAAGTAGACTCATAGACCTTTCCAACAAGCTATCTTGCACTTGATTTGGACACCGGGAAGGCCTTCAACCAGAGCTGCAAAGGGGCGCAACCACTCAGGATCAGGGGCGCGACCACTCAGGGAAAATTGCCAGATTTGACCATTTCGGCCAGCAAAACACTGTTTTTACACTTGGATGACCTTTGGGCATGTAAATAAGAAAATTTGGTGTAATTTTCATGGCACATGGATGCATTTACTCTCCTTTGACACTTCTAGAACTTTCTTTGATGTAAATAGTGAAAATTTAATGCATGGATTAGTTTCCTAAGTTTTAGAGGCAAGTTGTTTTGACTGCCTATTATCTAGTTCTTAGTTTAGAATTAGTTCAAACTGCTCCTAGGAAGCTGAGCTCGAACCCTAGAGGTGGGGAAAGGAGTTAGATCAGCTATATGATGCCTTCTCATCCTCATTTTGATGGTTGGACTCTTGAGGGAGAAGCTCTATTATATATTTTACTTGTATCTCTGCAATTTGAGGAAAAGGAAGGCCAGGGTTTTGCAGACATCATTGTGGATTCTTGTGGATTATTGTGTTGATGGTGTGTTTCCTACTTGTCATTGTAAGTGTGTTTATGTGTTCCATCTCTTATTCTATTGCTGCTAATTAAACAAAAGAAGTGATAAAGTTTGAATTCATGCATGCCATGCTCAGCTTTCAATTTTGTTTAATATTTATGTTTTCCATTGTCTAAAGAGGATTCAAAGTCATTGTTTGCCCTCTTTAGCTTCTCTTTTTTCTTCCTTGATCATCCATCTCAGCTAAAGGCATCAGCGCAAACTCCTTCCTTGCCCCAAAGACCCACCTGCAAAAACTGAGCTCAATCCCCACACCCTGAATTGCACTCCCTCCAATTGCCACCAAAAACCCCAAAAACTTTAAATCAACCCTCCTTATCAGTTTACTAGCCTAATATCAGTGTTCCTAATTGGGTCAGCTCATCCTATTGAAAGATCTACCGAGTTTGACTGGAGAGAGCCTTCTCATACCCCGTAGGGCTAGCTACGAGGTGAAATGGTTTGATGTTGCCTTGAAGGTTTACCTTCCTCAGCCTAGGGTGAAATCTCAAGCGCTAACATAGTGGCGACCATACTGGGGAGAACAAACTTGTTGTGGGTTGATGTGTTTGTTTCATAAGTCTTAGACGGAGCCTGAAGTTACGCCAGGTAGCCTTCGAAAACGCTCTTGTTTTACATCAGCGTAAGTAGATAAACGCTGCTTCAGTCAATCTCCGTGAGCTTGTGAATATAGCACTTCATTTTCATTTTACCCCAGTACATGTATCAAGTTCAGATCTGATTGTTGATGGTGAACAGCGATCAGACACTTGAAAGGCTGAAATCATTCACTTGGCGACTCTAAATTAGTTTTGAAGATCAGATCCAAAGACTCCACTGGAGGATGATCCCGACCAGCAGAAACATGAAAGGAGAATATGGCAAAATCAGGTATTCAAGTTGGAATTTCATCCAAGACATTTTGTTCTTTGTCATAAATTATTTCTTCTCTTTTCCCACGAATGTCAAGAAGGCTTTGCAAAGCATATTGTATTTGAGAAGAGATCCTCGGCCTGCAGTTGATTCTTTCCCTTTGAAGATTGTGAATACCAAAGATTTGCATGCTTTTGAGCTTGATCAAGATCCTTTTTCTGAATTTTGTGATGAACCCCAAGCGACCAAGTCCGATTATATACCTGTTGTACATACCCATACACCTTGTAAAATTCCAGATCGGTATAAGCCTCTTGTTTTACCTTCTGTTCTTCATGCTTTCCCCAAAAATTATGATCTATACTTGCCGATGTTTGATGGTGAATGTAAGAATGTCAATGCTGAGCAACATGTCCAGAATTTTGAGAATTTTCTAGATCTTTTTGAAGTTGATGATGAAGATGTTAGTATAAGGCTTTTTGCTCTTTCTTTGCAAGCCAAAGTGAAGAGTTGGTTCAAAGCCCTGCCTGATGTAGTCATCTCAGATTTCGAGCAGTTCGTCAAAGTTTTTCTCGATAGGTGGATGATTGGGCAGAACCTTTTCTTGATTGTAGAAGAGTATAACCAGCTGAAGAGATTGCCAGGGGAAATAGTACAACAGTTTTCGGCCAGATTTAATCAAGTTTATTATTCTATCCCAGTTGATATAAGGCCTACTCCTAGATCTGCTCTCTTGCACTATCCGGGTGCCTTTGATCCGGAGATGGAGTTTCAGTTGAGAGAAAGAGATATTGCAACACTTCACGAGATGCAAAACAGTGCAGTAAGTGTAGAGGCGCATCTGCTGATCCGAAGGGCAAGGTTGAAGGAAGAAGAGATGAAAAACATAGATCCGGAAAAATCAACATCTCTAGAGGTGAAGCTTGATATTTTGGTAAGTGCAGTGGAAAAGATGATGGAGAAGGTCACCTCAAGAAATGCTTATGATGTTCAAGGCGCGCTGATTGAAAAAGAACAAGTTGCTGATCCAAAACATTTTGTTTCTTACCCTAGTTGTCGTAGTGATTGTTTTATAGATCATTGTGAAGAAGAGAGAGCTGTTGATATGATGTGTATGTTTGATGATGATTTGCCTCATTATGATCAGTATGATGATGATTATGTTCTCCAAACACAAGCTAATCTTGCAGACAAACCAACAGCTCGTTTGTGGGAGGAAGAAGTTCATTTTCAGCAGCTCGAATACAATGATCAGCCATCATATATCAGCTATGACAGTGACGAGGAAAGTGCAGCAAATTTTGAAGTAAGTGAAGGATCTTTGCCTTTTTGTTTTGATTCATGTCAGTTCATCAGAGACAACTTCCATGCAATCACAAATCCGTTGTTGACTAGTCTTGAATTGGATCCTCTTGAGCGCGATGAAAACCTGGTTCAAGACTTCTCATATTTAGATTTCCAACCTCCGAAAGCCATTGATTGTCCAGTTGCAGCTGAAGACTTGGAAGTGGACACAAATGATTTAATGATTCAGGGTGACTCTGTACCTTTTTGTTTTGAATCAATTCAGTTTTTGAAGGGTAGATTGCATAGTAAATCTTCAAATGAGCAACTTGTAGGAAATCAACAATCACTCAGTTTTAATGTTGAGGATGAAGGTCAAGTTACAGATGAAGCTGTGGCAGCCGAAATACATGATTTGATGATGCAGCAAGATTCTATTCCCTTTTGTTTCGAAACATTTCAGTTTATAAGGCAGAATCTTCGTAAAATCTCTCAAGAACAAGATGAACAGCTAGAAGGATATCATACATCTTCAATGGATACATTGCAGCAGTCTTTTCAAGTTTTTCATGATCCAATAGCTGATGTTTTGGATGAGGTTTGCAGTCAAAGTCTTTCTCCATTGACCACATGTGAGCTTGAAACATGTGCTGATATGAATTTGATCTGGCAGCCAGTTTCTTCGTCATTTTCAGCAGGGGTCTCATCACAAGGCTCAAATCAAAGTTTGCATGCATGGTATGAGGAAAAGAGAAATAATCCATTGGATGAGCTAAGTTCCAGTGTGCTTGAATTTCAAGATCCTTATGCAGTGTTTTTGGAGGTGGATAGAGAATTCATATCGTTCAATGGATCTGTTTCTAAGTTGCCATCAGAGTTGCCTTTCAGTAGTTCTCTCTTGTTGGTCATAAGTGAGAACTTGCGGAGATTTCAAACAGCAGATGAGATACTTACTTGGTTGTTTCATTTCACTTGATCAGGTGATGTATGAAACTGTTAGAGTAGGTTGTGATGAATAAGCTCCCCTTTGAGCATCATTTTCAGTTTGTCAGTTGTGCTTAAGTATCGAGTCAATTTTTAGTTGAGTGAGAGTCAATTTGTGTTTTCAACTCATCAGTTTTTAGTCATGCATTTCAGCTTGAGTTTTTGACTCCATCGCCCAATGGTTGCAAGCACTGGTCTGCTCTCCCAGAGGTCTGAGGTTCTTGGCACCTCCAAGGAGCTACCATCCCCATTGGAGCCAATGTTAGTGTCAGTCTTTCCAGCTTTCCTACAGTGATCAAATATGCTCTTACAAAGTGATTTTGGAGTGTCAAGGTCAAATTTTGTCATTTCAGTGAGTCTTCAAGCAAAATTTGGTCACTAGGCATTAGGTCTAGGGTTTGCCCAAATGTCAGTCCATGTCACCATTCAGCTGAGTTTATCATCATTCGTAGGGTTTTCATTATCATGTCAGTGTCTAATGAGTCATTTTACACCTTGTTCATGCTTCACGTTGCGCCCAGGCAAGGTCATTTCCCTCTCCTAGGGTTTTGAAGGCAATTTCTCTTGGATGGTCAAATCACCGGAAAAACTTGTTTCCTGATGTTCATACACCTTCCCCATCCTTAAAGTACCTTATCAAACACTTCCCATCCCTTAGATCCGCCAAATTCTTCATTTTTTCACAAACCCTAGTTTCTAGCTACAACCTGGCAATTTTCTAGGTTTGGCCTGTATTTTTCCCTTTTCGACCCCTTCCCCTCACTCAATCTCTGAGATTCCACTTTCCCCTACTTCCTAACATCCCTCCCCACTCCCAAAAATTTCCCCAAAAATTTAGAAGCCCTCTATCCCCTTCATTTCGCTCCATTTCGACAAAATCCCTTGTTTCACACATCGGGACAAGTTTCACTCAAAAGCTGTTTCTGAGAAATCAAAGATGAATTTTGCAAAACTGAGAGAGGTTTTTGTCCACAACATGACAAGAAAGAAAAACCTCTTTCACTTTTTACACAGGTGTCATGGTTTGAGAGAAATGTCAAAAATACCGGCGAGAACGAAGGTGCTCCAAGGACGGTTGGCCAAAGCACAAAAACGAAGGAAAACGCCCGATCCGCTCCAAATTTTGGCTAAAGCCTCTTTGAATGAGCATGGTACTTGATTGGGGACTCCCAGCCCAAATTTCAAGAAATTTGGAGAAAATATTGTCATTTGTGAATTTTTTGTGCAATTTTACAGGTTTTGGCCGTTGGAGTGGTCTCACCCCGCGTGCGACCACTCGTGGGGACAGCTCAGAATGAGAAAAACTTTGCATTTTTGGAATTTTCATGCAAAAATGCACTTTCCTATGGATGGACTTCAAATTTTATGGAGATTTGGGCTTCCAAAAGCTCAAAATACATGCAAATTTTGACTTTCTGCCCACTTTTTGAGTTGCAGAAAGCTGTCTTGGGAGAAATGACTTTTGAGGGGTCAAATCAACTCTAAATTCATAAATTCTAGTGGAGTTGGAAAGTAGACTCATAGACCTTTCCAACAAGCTATCTTGCACTTGATTTGGACACCGGGAAGGCCTTCAACCAGAGCTGCAAAGGGGCGCGACCACTCAGGATCAGGAGCGCGACCACTCAGGGAAAATTGCCAGATTTGACCATTTCGGCCAGCAAAACACTGTTTTTACTCTTGGATGACTTTTGGGCATGTAAATAAGAAACTTTGGTGTAATTTTCATGGCACATGGATGCATTTACTCTCCTTTGACACTTCTAGAACTTTCTTTGATGTAAATAGTGAAAATTTAATGCATGGATTAGTTTCCTAAGTTTTAGAGGCAAGTTGTTTTGACTGCCTATTATCTAGTTCTTAGTTTAGAATTAGTTCAAACTGCTCCTAGGAAGCTGAGCTCGACCCCTAGAGGTGGGGAAAGGAGTTAGATCAGCTATATGATGCCTTCTCATCCTCATTTTGATGGTTGGACTCTTGAGGGAGAAGCTCTATTGTATATTTTACTTGTATCTCTGCAATTTGAGGAAAAGGAAGGCCAGGGTTTTGCAGACATCATTGTGGATTCTTGTGGATTATTGTGTTGATGGTGTGTTTCCTACTTGTCATTGTAAGTGTGTTTATGTGTTCCATCTCTTATTCTATTGCTGCTAATTAAACAAAAGAAGTGATAAAGTTTGAATTCATGCATGCCATGCTCAGCTTTCAATTTTGTTTAATATTTATGTTTTCCACTGTCTAAAGAGGATTCAAAGTCATTGTTTGCCCTCTTTAGCTTCTCTTTTTTCTTCCTTGATCATCCATCTCAGCTAAAGGCATCAACACAAACTCCTTCCTTGCCCCAAAGACCCACCTGCAAAAACTGAGCTCAATCCCCACACCCTGAATTGCACTCCCTCCAATTGCCACCAAAAACCCCAAAAACTTTAAATCAACCCTCCTTATCAGTTTACTAGCCTAATATCAATGTTCCTAATTGGGTCAGCTCATCCTATTGAAACATCTACAGAGTTTGACTGGAGAGAGCCTTCTCATACCCCGTAGGGCTAGCTACGAGGTGAAATGGTTTGATGTTGCCTTGAAGGTTTACCTTCCTCAGCCTAGGGTGAAATCTCAAGCGCTAACACCTGGCAATAATGCCACTATGTTGGCACTTTGTAATTTACTTTAGGCTGAAAAGGGATTACAAAGGTAACCACATAACACTTTTAGGCTAGAATCTAACCCTTCTAGCCTTGGACAGGGTTCTCTCACAAGTTTTCTCAGTGAATTAAATGATTGAATGATTTCTAATCTTAGGCTAGTTATGAAGATCATCAAAGTGACTTTTTTTTTAAGTTGTGGCTATAGGGTCAAAGAGAGATCCATTGGGCATGGAGTCAAAATAATGTTCAGTAACCAATCATAATCAACAGAGAAACTTGAACTAGGGCGAGGTAGGAAGACTCTTGGATCTATAAAATTTGTTGTAGTGTGGCTAGGATGAAATGAGAGTAAGGATCCATTAAATATAAAGCATGTATAGATGAATTCTATATCTAACTTCAAAAGAAAACACTGAAATTGTTTGACAAGCATGAGCAGGGTACCAATGTAAATTCTGCAACATAATTTTCTTTCAAACAATTAAGAAGCAAAGTACATGTGAAAACTAGAAGGGAAGACAAATCACAAAGAGAGGCACATCACCATTATGTTTGGCACAAGCATCCTGGAACGAAATTGTTTGTGTATTGATGTATTTATCACCTTTTTAAAAATTTCTCCCCTGCTTATGAAGTTTTCAAAAGATAAACTCTATTCACTCCTGAATCCAACCTTTTCTACATTTATATTCATGAATTATATAAAATATTCTCTTCCTAAGTCAAAGGGGGTCGAAATCCACCTATTCCCCCAATAGATAAAACTAATTACATGAGAATAGAAAAACAAAAACCACTTTCCTAGGTACTAGGAAACTACCTTTGACCTATTTATTACAACTTGCTTACACATCAAATACATTGAACTTGTACAAAAAATCATATTAAAAGTATTCAAATGGTAAATAATATCTAATGTGGTCATAAAAACCATCTTTTGCCAAAGCTGCAGTGAAAACAAATTGTTCAAAAAAGGAAATTTTCTTTGTACACAACAAATCTGCTGCGAATCTCCAGTTGCGCAACAATCCAAGTTGCGCATACCTTCGGTCCATATCTGAAAGGATTAAACTAATGGTTTGTCTTGAAATTTCCCTATGAAGGTTATGAAATTATGAAACAACTTCGAAACTGAAAACATGCATCCAAACCACTATCTCCCTTTTGTTATCAAATTTGCAGCAAACTTGCACAACACCTTCCCTACCTTTTTTGTGCAACAATTGTATTCCTTGAATATATCCTAAACAATAATCCCGATTTAGCTTATATTTTTTATAGAATGTTAATCTCATTATAAACCTTCTCCACAAAAAAATTTGAGCCAAATCCGACTCACGGATTTCGATAAAATCCAAAAGTCTTTGCATATGGAGGTGGCTCGTTCCTTGAAAACTGTGAAGCATTTTGAACTGCAATTAAGTGAGTGTGTTTATCTTACCCAAATGACTATCCTATAAAAATTTCATGGCCAATAGGTACAAGTTTTAAGATATACGTGGAAATACCTTTTCACAGTGAGTTGTCTTTGCATGGTTTTAATTACATGCTTGTAATTTGGTTGATAAAAAATGGATGATTATTGATGTTTCCACCCTTGTAAACCTATTTCAAGTTCACACAAATAAAAATAATGCCAAAATTTTGATTTTTCATTAAAGGCTAATGCTTCTGATAGTTTCACAACAAGAAGCGTAGAAACTCATTGCTTACCATGCTTTCGACCATCTTTTGGACTTTTGAATGCATTGGGTAGTTGGAAGACAACCCATACAACATTGTAAACTTGTTTAAAAACCTTTTCTTAAGCTGCAAACCTCAATCTTTGAAAATTACCCCTCACAGTAGAAACACAACGAACTCCAACTTTTGCAACAACTTCAATTGAAAATAACAACGTTCCTCTTCTCATCCTCCAAACTGTTTTAGAGAACATGATAGTTTCAAATGATTGAAATGAAAGTGAAAAGGAACTTTTGAAACCTTCATACACTTCTAGGATATTCTTTTAAAGTAATGATAACCCACTTCTAGATGTGAAATATGGATAAGTGGTGTTTTTAAATAATGGTAGCATGACATGACTGACAATAATAATCTATATAACTTACATGACTCAACATAACAAACTCATGATGACCAAATATTTCATGACATGACCAATTACCCCTTATGATTACCATTTTTATGATGATCTCTCGTGACACTAAACTTTTCCTTGACCAAATAGACCACTTTCAATCTTAGAACCTTTTCATGAGACTTAATCCTAAAACTTATTCACAAAATACCCTTTTAAACCATAATACTCATGAAATCAAGACTAGAATTTAAAAATTTACCTCAATTACATAGAAAGAATGAAATAAATAAGATCCCTATGATATAGTACCAAAATACGACTCTCTGTTGAAGGTCTCAAATT
Source organism: Pinus tabuliformis (assembly GCA_031772625.1). Classification (NCBI taxonomy): domain Eukaryota; kingdom Viridiplantae; phylum Streptophyta; class Pinopsida; order Pinales; family Pinaceae; genus Pinus; species Pinus tabuliformis. Next base: position 192,801,268 of record CM062816.1, read on the forward strand.
CTTCTGACTACTCACCTCTTCCTTAATCATATCGTTGAGGAACGTTGTCTTCACATCCATTTGATGTATATTCCATCACATCTGTGCTAATAGTACTAGAATAGATATGACTAAAGAGTACCTTGCTACTGGAGCAAAGGTCTCATCGTAATAAATTCCCTCCACCTGAGAGAGTCCTTTGGCCAAAAATTTGGCCTTCTATTTCTCCACATTCCCATTTGTTGATTTCTTTACCTTGTAAAGCCATTTGGAACTCACAATTGACTTGTCTTCTAGTCTTGCAACCACTTCCCAAATACTATTCATGATAATGGAGTCATAATCATAAACCATGGCATGAACCCATACTATTTGTTGCATTGCTTCCTCGAATGAGGATGGCTCAACCTTTACACTCTCACTCATTAGAGCCATGTAGCCAGTGTACTGATCTGGTGACCTCCTCTGCATGCGATGTGATGCGAGTTCTCCCACATTATCTCTAGCATTATGCGTCAATTTTTTGGCCTCTCTGGTGCACTTCCTTCCATATCTGCATGAGTGGGTTCTTCCACTCTCTACTCCTCTGCATGTGGATGCTCCACATCATCTCGTCGTTCCTCCTTTGGAGATAAATGCTCCTCATCTACATGTAACTAAAGCTCTTTCTCAAGAGAACATATCATGGCCTTCTCTTCATCTAACTTCACCTCTCTACAAACCACTGTCATCCTGTTGGATGGCAGGTACACCTGATAGTTGTGAGGTGTATCAATGTACCCCACAAATATGCCTAACTCAGTTGTTGGCTCTCCCCTTTTTCGTGTATCCTTGGTAACATGATACTAGAATAATAAACCAAATATCCTAAAGTGTGCCACATCTGATTGCTTACCTAAAAAAGCTTCTTCTGGTGTACTCATCCCAAGATTTCAATGAGGAATTTTTTCTGCAAAAAAACAACTATGTTGCATGCTTTAGCCCACAAGTGCAACGGTAGGCCCTAATTGTCTAACATCACCTGTGCAACTCCCATAATACTTTTGTTCTTCCTTTTATCCACCGCATTTTTCTGTGGGTTATGAGGTGTTATTAGCTCCTATTGAATTCCTTCTGATGCACAAAATTTCTTGAATTCATTTGACGCATATTCTCCATCGTTATCACTTCGAAGAGATTTAACTTTCTTGCTAGTATCTTTTTCAACAAGTGCTTTAATTAAAAAAAATTAGAGAGCATTTGATATTTCTTTTGCATGAAGAAAATCCATCATTTATGAGAAAAATAATTGACAAATATTACATAATACCTATTCTTGGCCGTGGAGGCTATCAAGAATGGTCCACACACATTTGAGTGAACTCTATCAAGGATCGCTTGCACTCGACTGTCTTTATCATGAAAGGAAGGTTTGGTTTACTTCCCCAATGTACACCGTTTGCATGTGTCTCTCTACTCTAGTGTGCCCTTGGGAAGTCTTGTAGAAATTCCCTGCATGATCTTCAAATCTCTGTGGTGAAACTGACCCAATCTTATATGCCACAACTCACAGTTCCTCGGATTCACGCCTTCTTTGTTTTTATGGTCAAAGTCATGCGGTCTTCTACATCCAATTTGTAGAGGCTCTTCACCTGAACCTCGATCTGCTTCACCTGAACCTCGATCTGCTTCACCTTTCCTAAGGCTATGTGATGAAGGAAATCCTTTCCCTTACTGAATATCACATTATACCCATGGTCCTATAATATGGAAACTAAAAACAAATTCTTCTTCAAACCTGGAACATACATGACATCTTTTAATGTGAGAGGAGAACTATACTCCCTCTAAATGGTAACAATACCGATGTTAGTTGTGCTATACCTCCCATCACCTCCCATATCGATGTGCATATGCAGGTCCTTCTCCTCCAAGTCACTAAAGAACCCGTTGTTTTGGATTGTGTGGAATGAGGTTCCACTATCCAATTAACACACACTACCCATCACCGATGTCACCATGCAAGCGATGAGGGTGAAATCCAGCATGAATTTTGAAACAAGAGATTCACTTTCCACTCCTCCTGAGGGCTTCTTACTAGCCTTATTTTGCAGACACTTTGTGGCATAGTGTCTCATCTCATGACAGTGAAAACATTTAATCTTTGTCAAGTCCTTCTTCTTTTTTTTTTCTAGGTTAAGACTAAACTAAGTACCCACGAGGAATTAAACCAGTGACCTATCGCAAGGAGTGCCTTAACAGCGCACCCATTCACCGTCAATCCAAAGCCTCGTGGGCGTCAAGTCCTTCTTTTTTCCGCCCTTACTACAATCTGATTTTGAATGGGATGACTTCCCCTTCCCTTTCTTCACCTTTCTAGCTAAGGCATATTGCTCCTCATCATCATGTTTGAATGAGGATCCATCTTTTGTGTTCTACCAAATCTCTTCGTGTACCAAGTCGGACCACAACCGCTCCCACTATGGTAGCTTCTCCCTCCCATTAACTGAGGCTTGGTAACTATGCCAACTATTGGAAAGGCCTAGAAGTGTTAGGATCACCATATCATCTTCAACAACTATAACACCGACAGTTCCAAGCTCATCCCAACATTGGGTGAACTTAGTCAAGTACTTTGGTATTGAGTCACCCTTCTTCATCTTGATCTTTTTGATCGTGTCCTTTAGTGCCAGCTTCTTGTGGTCACTTATGTTTTGAAATAGAACTATCAAGGTCTTCCACATTGCAAATGGAGTTTCCTTACCATGGAGGCTTCACACAATATGATCTCGAACTCCTTCTAGGATAATCCTTCTCACCTTTTCCAAACACTTTCTCCACTCTACCAGATCTTGAGGATTAGCTGGATTAGTAATATATTTGTCTATGAATTCCTTAAGCATTGTGTCTTCCACCATTGCCCCCATCCTGTCCTTCCAAAAAATATAGTTTGAACTACCCTCAAGGTCATATTCGAGTCTCAATCCATAGAATGACATCCTGTTGGCTCTGAAGTATGATACTCAAAATTTGATTTCTCCTGCAAAATAAAAACTCGTATTCTCCTCTTCCATAATGATTTTAGATATGATACAATGTATAAATTCCTTATAGATTCAAACTGAAGATTGTAATATGCTAATACAATTGACTTGAATCTACTCTACTCATCAGCAGAAACAATAAATGATTGATGAAATCATGAAGTATATAAGAGAGAATTCAATCACACATAACATAATGATTTTCTTGGTAAAGCCACAGATAAAAACCTTTGCTATCTGGATATTGCATTAATAAGAAAATATGTTATGAAACCAGCTCAAGAAAAGATAGATAAGATAGATCAACGCCTTAAAATTCAGCCTCTTCGAGGGGGAAACCTCCTTTACATTACATAAATGAACAATTCTTCGATGATACAAATGAAAAGACCTCCTTTCTATATATAGGAATCTAAGGGGTCATAACATAATCAGAGCCGACATAACAATAATAATGTAAGGGCACAATAATAACAATAGTGGGCTTCTATGGAGCACAATAGTAACAATATGGGCACTACATGGGTACATAAATGTAATAAGCGGGTTGTACTAATAACAATAAGGGGTTACACTAGTAGTATAGGGGCCTAACATGCCCCTCTCCTTCAAAAAGCGTTGTCCTCAACACTTGAGTAGTTCTTGATGCTTCTGTATAAAATTCTTGTCCTCCAATGTGGAACCTTCAGCGGGTAAGTTCTTCCACTTGATGAGATACTCTAAAATTGATTGATTTCCTCGCTGTCGGGTTCTTGTTTCTATACTGCTCCAGGTTCCAATATGACTTTTCCTTCCTCTTCAATTTCTGGCAATATTGTTTGAATTGGGATCTTTTGCAACTTTTGAATAAGTGGCCATACGTCTTCATCCTTCTTCCATTCATCCCTTGCTTCGTTTATCCAATCTGTTTGGATAATATAAATAGCACAAAACAATGCTTCCACATCCTCATCCTTGAAGAGTCTTCCCATTCGGTAAGGTCGTCATTTTTTAAGTGAATGTAGTATTGCCAACATTTCCTTCTCATAAATAGCTTGCTTGAGATGTAGCAGTAAAAATACCCAATCACCTACATCAAAACATTTTTCACTATGATGTTGATCTACCTGTTGTTTCGTTTGATTTTGCACCGAAGTGGTGTTATCCTTTAAAAGTTGGAGAACTTGTTGTTGATGCTCGATGTGATCTTTCACTGATTGAACCTTTTTCTTCTTGATATGTCCTTCTATCTCTAGAGTTTGAGGAGTGGTAATTTCTTCCAATCCTTTACAACATATGATCGGATTCATTTCTTGATGCTCGATGTGATCTTTCACTTCTTGAACATTTTTCTTCTTGATATGTCCTTCTATCTTGATAGTTTGAGGAGTGGTAATTTTGAACAATGAATTACAAGATATGGTTGGATTCATTTCTTCTTTCTCAATGTGATCTTTCACTTCTTGCACCTTTTTCTTCTTGATATGTCCTTCTATCTTGAGAGTTTGAGGAGTGGTAATTCTTACCAATTCTTTACAAGATATGTTTTGATTCATTTCTTCTTTCTCTGGGGTGGGGTCCTGGCATATTTCGTCTTCTTTTGATGTTTCTTGATCCTTTTCTTCCTCCTCTTCATATTCTATGTAAAATAATTTCTTCTCAGCACACTTATGACCTTTAGTGAATTTGCTATCACAATTGTAACAAAGCCCTTTTTCTCTTTTTTCTTCCAATTGTTGTGGTGTAACCCTTGTAGGTTGTGGAAGGCTAGGAGAAACAACACTTCCATCTTTATAGTTGTGAGGGGTACGCTTCTTGGTTTCCATAATTTTGCTTTCCACTATGTCACAAAGCCCTTTTACTCTTTCCAATTGTTGTGGTGTTGCTCTAAAGAAGGTGTTTCTCTTTGTATCCTCATAATGTGCTATCATTTCCTCCGTGAAAATTGACCATGTAACAAGTTTTTTATGAGAACAAAGCCCTTCATACCATAAAAATTGATCTGGTTCTAAATATGAAGATGCAATACATACCTTTTGTAACAGTTGTACACCATGTAGATCAAAATATTGCTCCATCTGAAGTATCCAATTTACCGGATCTTTGCCATCAAACTTCCTCATCTTGCTTTTTATTGATTTTAGGAGCTCGACCTTGAAACGACTATAACTCTGTACTTTCATATCTTTAAGTTCTGAAATTGCGACCTATAGTAGCCCTCTGTGTCCTCTTTCCAATGCCACTACTCTGATCCAAATTGGATTCTCTAAGGAAGAGTTATGCACAATCTCCCAAGATGACCTGATTATAGACCTTTCCAGAAGAGCGAACTTGTATGAAGTGCCACGTGTCACTGTTTTGACCTTTGGATCTGAAAAATGCATACAAGAAACTATAGTCCGTCCTCTTTCTATACCTTCTTAGAAATTTCAATCCGATCCCCAGAGAGAAAGTTATGATGTTTTTCCCCAGGTCACCTGTTTGGAATGTAATTCAGGAGTCTGCAAAAAGACCAACTTCCTCAGATCATATCTCCGCAAATATAGTGCGAACAACTCTAAAATTCAGACCCGAGGTTCAATGCGATTTCTTCTCAAATGGGTTTTTTTTTTTGCAACTTCTAAAACGTCGCATAAAAAAAGTTATAGCAAAAATGCCATGATGACCTGTTTGGAGCAGAGAAACCCTAGAATCCAAAGCTCTGATACCAAATGTTATGAAACCAGCTCAAGAAAAGATAGAAAAGATAGATCAACGCCTTAGAATTCAGCCTCCTCGAGGGGGAAACCTCCTTTACATTAAATAAATGAACAATTCTTTGATGATACAAATGAAAAGACCTCCTTTCTATATATAGGAGTCTAAGGGGTCATAACATAATCAGAGCCGACATAACAATAATAATGTAAGGGCACAATAATAACAATAGTGGGCTTCTATGGGGCACAATAGTAACAATATGGGCACTACATGGGTACATAAATGTAATAAGCGGGTTGTACTAATAACAATAAGGGGTTACACTAGTAGTATAGGGGCCTAACAAAATATGAGAAGATTGCAATTATTTCCTCAAGCCCAAGAAGCCTCTACACTATCTCTTTCGATCCCACTACTTCCCAAACAAGATTAAACTAATACTTAGCCAATTTTGTTGCCTACCAAGCTCCTATTTCCTTGCATTGTACCCTTGGGAATTAACCCATATTTAATTTGGAAATCCAACAATCATGAATTACGCAACCCTCATAGGTCTTCTTACGATTTCATGCACCACCTGTACAATTCAGATGATTATACAATTGATAGTACATTGTCCCTGAACACCAATCTCAACTAGGTCTTTCTCTTATCTAACATGCATGAGTTAATTATGAAAAGATCTTTAGTTTGTTGATCAATGCAGGTTACGCCCCACAACCACAAGTTACACACCACTACAACAAGTTACTTTTCTTACACCCTATTGTTGTCGGTTACACCTACTGCTTCTGATCTCCCACTAATTCTTTCATTAGTTGGAACTAGTTTAACTGAATTTAACTCAGTTAGTCTGAATTAAATAATTACAACTCAAAATAACTCAACTAGTGCTCCTAATTGTATGAGACACTCTACACGACTCTAGTTAGACCCTCAAATCGAATTAACTGAGGTAAATCAGTAAAATTAAATTATTTAACTATTACATGTTGTCATGAGATGTGGAATTACAATTTAATTCCTAATTTAATTCAAGGAAAAATTAAATTAAGATTTTCTTGTTGCATTTTCAACCAATATTGGAAAGAGCATGTACAACATGTTGACAAGGCCTTAACATTGTCAGAAGGGAAATAACTATATGAAAAGTCTTCCAAGTGTGCCTTTAGCGTACAACAATTGGAGAATAAGATAACAGTAAGAAAGGGGTGAGTCAATATTATACAATTTTAAGCCACGTTTAAGATATTTTAAGTTATTAATAATAATTAACACAACAATATTGTAAATCAAACAAGACACACATAGATTAGGAGACACAAATATTTATGTGAAAACCCATACGGGATAAATCCACAAAACTTATGTCTAAATATTATTGTAGGCTGAAACCTACTATTACAATAGATTTACTGGAACCAACAAGAAGGAGACACCCATCCCCTAAGAGACACCAATTCCCTGATATTTACAGACACTAACCCGGACAATACATCGATCCCTTGATTTGTGGGAACCAACTTTCTCTTCCTATTAGATCCCATTTTCATCACATTTTAAAGCTTAAATAAATTAGATCTTCATTCAAATATAACATAGGTAGCCATTTTTAATTCTAGATATGCTTTGTCTCTCTTATATTTCTCAACAACATATTCTATATTTCTGGTTCTTTAATCCAATTGATATTTCATTAGATATATGCATCTCTTTCTTAGAGATGGTAAGCACACTACAAGGAAAATACCTTCTAGAGGAGGTTATAATGAAGGTTTTTAGTGTTATAAAATTGGCAAAACTTGTCAAAAAAACATCCACTAAAACATATGTTTGTGATAGATGATGTTTTAACGAAGATTATAATGGAACTTCATCACAACTAAAAAAATATGGGTGGTCGGAGGTTTTATCGGATGTTTTTTTGTAGTGCGCTTCATGAAACAAGTAGCACTAGTGTGCTACATATATAAAAGCACCAGGATGCATACATAATTAAAAGAACTGATGCATTGAATGCAAAGAGCACTAGTGCCTGAATGTACACTGCCTCGATGATGATCTATAAAAAATGTCCGAGGAAAGCTCTTTTAAGGAACGACACCTGCGCACATATAAAGTAATTGCAATCCTGGGGCTTTTGTTTAATTTCACAGCATTGATGCATATTATTTGTATAAATGCACTGATGCATTATTGATATAAAAGGACCATTGTTGTTAATTCTAATAATGCATCAAGGCTGGAAATAATGTTTTGTAAGACGAGGGTGTTAGTTCTAGGCAAGCATCAGTGCATTAAAACTTACAATGCACCAGGGTGTTAATTGAAATAAAATACTAGTGCTTGAAGTAATAAATTCCCCGGTGTTGTCATTTTCTGAAAAGGCACCGATCATGAAAAAAAATTCTATCACAACCCTTTTATATAACATAATGCACCAGTGCATTTTTATGTTATCAATGCAACAATTTTTTGTATGAGATTTTCTTTTTTTTGAAAGATGATCTTGTGACAGTGCAATTATTGTAATTTTTTAAATCTATTATTCATCAAAAAATCAACATATATCTTATAAAAATATTCATATAAATTAAAATTTGATTAGTGCATTTGTATTTGATGTTTGGATTATTTTTTTATATTATCATATTTCACATCTCTTCATTATAATATTTAATCATCCATATATCTAATCAGTGGTGTAAAATTCCTCAATGACAATAGATAACACAATATAATAAATTAAAATCTATTTTATTATATATCAATAAGAGATTCTTTTTCATACAAAATGGGATTGTTATTAGTAACCCCTTGTCTTTCAATTGTGACACTATGACCATTACATTAAACAAAATGTCTGATTTTCACATACAATTATTTCAAAAAATATAATAGGTTGCATTGATATCCAAATAGATCATCATTCTTCGTTGGAACTACTGTTAATGCTCTAGATACTTCCATGACTTGGGTTAGTTGAAGGAATGTTTTGTTGATTCCATCGATTGTTTTCGTCTTCTTCATCTTCCACCTGCAAACATAAAAATAAAGTGTAAGGAGTGTATCTACATTGGTGAGAATAATGAAAATTGAAATAAATAATATACATCCATGTAAATTGAATAATAATGTAGCATCGCAATAAGTGACTTGTAAACTATGCACATGGTTTCAAAACCAAGTCTCATGCCTTGTTGCAGCAAGTCTTATGCTAGTGTAGTTCCATACTTTGTTTCATGCATGTTGTAAACTCCATTACAAATCATAGATTTAATATAAAGGATTGTTTTGTTCTATTAATTATAAACTCAAAGAAGTAAAACAACATAAACATTTACAAATTCCAATATTAATTTTTGATATGCCAACATATACTCACAACCCTTATTTAACCCAATATCAATCAATTCTTCTAATGGCTCTTCTTCATATGTTAGCACCTATTTGAAGACAATTAAGGATGGTTGTTGTAAAACAACTTAAAATATACAAAAATGAAACCTTGAGTTGTTATAAGGAAATATTAACAATTACTCACAAACTTTGAAATCAACCCTTTTCTTCCTTGTCATTCTATTTTATGTGCTGAATGAGTTCCATTTTTTTTTTTTCCTTTCTGCAAGAAAATACTTGAAAATTGATATTTAACCCTAAATTATTTTTTTACATTTGCAAATTCAATCATGATTACATACATTTGAAGCACATTGTTGTTGATATGGCTCCTCCAATGATGCAATTATGCCCATTTCTTTGACCATCTCTGTGCACACTTTTTTTGACATTCCTAGTGACATGTTTCGCATTTGGGATTTTCATAATCATCCTAAAAAAAGTAATAAACTATTTTGATATTGATATATGAAAAATGAATATAAAAAAAATGATACAAATAAATGAATTGTTTGTAGTAATATATACACATAGTTTTAGAAAAACATTTTAAGTAGCAATATTACCTTTTGAATCATTAGTTTTTGTTGTTGTATGTTTTTGTTATTTCAAGTCTGACATCTCTCATTGACCATTGCTCTGGAAACACTTCCTATGGTTTAAATATAATTTGGTTCTTAGAATCATTGGATTGGTTTTTGTATTGTAAGTGGAAATTACGTCTATACATTCGTTCTACTAGATCTCACATAGTTTTGCAAAATTCCCCCCTAGATGAGTTAAGGACCAATTCATAGTCATTTACATGTTCTATAATTTTTATTTTCTTAGAATGAAATTGATCTTTTCCTTCGTTGTTGCTCCATGTAGAACATTAAACATATATGAGTTAACAAATTGTTTGAAACATGTTATTTAATATTCTAAAGTATATTATTAAGAAAAATAAAATAAAAAAATCATATTGAATAGTATTTTTTCATTCACCTGATTCATCTTCCACAATTTTTCTATTAAGCTTTTATGCTCTTTTGCACTTAGATTAGAAATAATCTTATCAAAATTCTTCATTTTATGGTTCTGCATGACACGCACTAACCAATACATATTAGTTAAACTTACATATAGTTCAAACATATTAATTTTCTAAAGAATTTACAAAGAACTTTCATTCCATGCTTTTTTCGATGTGCTATCATTGTGTCGATCAGTATTTTTTCTACTTTACACCTTCTCAATTTTTTTATCAATATACAGCTTGTACCATTCAAATCAGAAGCCATTAAATATATTTTATAAATAAATCAAAATCATTTTCAGCAAAAACAAGCTCTAGTAACCAGTGTGTTTATCTCAATAAACGTACTGGCGTGTTTATCTTAGTAAATGCCTCGCGCATTTAACCCATTAAACAAACTAGGCGTTTAATTGTTTGACATCGTCAATGAAAGTTAAATTTTTAAAAATAATTTTAAATTATTTTGGTGTGATTTATAATACTAAATTCATTACAATGATTTAACATGCTATTTGGAAGAGGCACACCTGATCTAGGGGATTAGTAAAATTCTCAAAATTCAAAGTGATCAAAAGTCCTCGAAACCTATAACAAATCGTAGATCTCGACGACCTAATTCCATCGCAAATTGAATCGCCTAAAACTGATATTGTATGATCCTGATATTGTGTTCTGATCGTTTTCCCAAATAGCTAAACAATTGGCAGGTTAGATGTAGGGCTGCTGATTGGGCAGTTCGCATGATGACTCAACAAGGTGGCTATATAGGTTTACTATGTTTCTTGGGCCAATTACTGGCTTCCAAGTGTCTTATTTTGATCGGCTCGATTTTGGGTGGTTTTGATTAGTGGAATGCGTGGTTTGTTGGCCCAATGAATGGGAGCCACATGGGCCAATGGTGGGTAGCCATATGGCCTCCCAATGGGCGATAATTTTTTTGTATGGCCGAACTGCCTTCGGGAGAGTTGAAAAAAAGACCTTTGAACCAACAATGCAACACCTTATTGCTAGGTTGCATGGCGTTTCCTGTTATGTATAGTGGCACAACTACATTTAAATTGAATGTAGTTTGGTATTAAGGGATGGGGTCGGGGCTAAGCCCTGGCCCTCGGTCACCCTACGCCCCTGAGACCACAGGCAGGGGAGTCGAGGGCTCAGGCTTAGCCCCGACCCAAGATTCTATCACCTGCAGTTACCAACCACTGGACCATAAGTCAAATGCATGAATTGTTAACAATTAGAGGCAGAGTCTTGGGGACTAGCCCTAGATCACATTGATCCATTTCACCATAGTGTATTCATAGCAAAGGTCTTGGCAGTCAGCGATAGATAAATGGGTTCCAACCCATCGGTGCGGGGGAAAAGAAGAGTATTTGGAGTCGGGCTCAAAACTTTAGGGATAAGCCCAGGTTATATGGTGTCACATGTGACCTAGCATGGTAAGATAAGGGGCTCTGATGGTGGAGGTGGGCCATTGGCCTTGGCTCTCGGCTACATAGCCCATTTAGCCCACTTTTTCCTCTCATAGGGGTCATTGGGAATTTAAACGAGGCAACAAAATGCACCCAATTCAGCGTGAATCTCACCAGCGCCAGGTGAAATTGGCCCTCGGGAAGCCTCAAAAAAGGTAGATTCATAGGATGGATAGCATATTAGTGCAGTTTGTAAAGCAGTTAGGAGAGAAAACTTTGAGAGAGCATAACTTCTTTAGGTTTTAGCCAAATTGAGCCCAACAATAGCCCAGCTAGCGGTTTTTTACTATTTTAAAGCCATTGGAGATATAATATTTACATTTTGAGCATTGTAAATCCATGTAAACACAAATTTGAGCACTTAATGAAAAAGGCCCAACATTGGAAGCTGGACCAGGAGAGGGGTGAACTCCTTTATCATTTTTTTCTATGATGTGTTTCTGATATGGTATATTGTCTTTGTTTATGCTGTTAACTCATTTTTAAAATCATTATTTTATGTGTTTTTTAAAGTGATCCATTACCCAAAATACATAAATATTTAATTGCAATTTTTCCATCACCTTCAAGTTTATATTACATATAAGTTTGGTATCAGAGCTCAAGGTTATTTTGAAGGTTTGATTTTGTTTGCAAGTGTTTTTTTATGCTTGCAAGTTTGAAGCTTAAAAGAGGAGAAGGAGAACTTGTGGAGCCAAGGTATCAAATTATTTCAAGGAGAACAATCATACCTCAAGCTTCACTAGTCATGACACATGAAGAAGGTCCTGAAGGGATGTCTGAAGATGAAAGAAATTTCAGAAAAGCTTTATTTCAAATGTCTAAAATGGTAAAAGTTATTTATGAGGAGAGGAATTGAAGGTTGCATGGAGAGAGCTCAAAACCTCCAAAAGGAAATGGAGGAAAAGGAGACAAACCTATGAAAGGGAATGGAGGAAATGGTGACAAGCCACCACCTTCACCTCCATCCTCATCTTCATTTTTTGGTGTGTGTTATATTCTTTCCATGACTAGCCCTAATAAGGAAGTTGAGGGGTTAGACGAGGGGTGGTTAGTCCCCCCTTCATTGTCCCAGGTGCATCGGAGGGATCACAGGGGGGCTGGTAGCTCCCCTCTATGACGTCCATGGTAAACCCCCGAGGAATTTATTTTTGGACCCTATATTAAGTGGGCGGGCCTACCAATGTTTTTGTGTGTGGTTTTCACACATGGTTTTGGGTATGATGGTTTTCTTCCCATGGTATATTGTAGATCCGGTCAAGGGAACTACAATTATATTCTAATCCAGGGTTAATAGGTTAGGGTTGATGGATGCTTCAACATGTATATATATGTATTGTAACATTGAAAGGAATATAATGAAAAATCAATCTAGTAGACCTGGTTTTGGGATCCAGGGTTGGAGTTGAGGCCACTTATGTTCCATGATAACAACTCCATTGAGGGGGTGGAGGGATGGATCGTTGATAATATGTCGTCATAACGTTAGTCTATCCTGAGTTGACAAAGATCGCCCCTACTTCCCCAATCACTTTGCTAATGGGTCGTCTGCCTTTCTTTCTAGAGCTCAAGCTTAGATCCGTTTGATGGTTGGATGAGTCATATTCCCAAATAATAAGATCCATTTGAGGGGGGTATCCACTATGCCCTAGAATTTCCCCCAGTCCTTGTAAATTTGATGGAATTGCTTCAGCTGATCTTAAGGGATATTTGTTGATATATATTTAGCCTAATTTCATAAATAAACATCCATCACCCTTTCATCAGAGTTAATTTGATCCATCTTCACATCATGTTCTAAAGCATGGCTATAAGGGAAAGGACTTGTTGGATTTCTTTGTTGTTGGCTGGGCCTCTAGGGCTTTGTGGTCTCTTGGCTATTTATTCTTACAATTTTCTTCTCACAGCTCAACCTCCAGCGCTACTTGGGATTGAGCTGTGATCACAAGACCCTCAGGTTGGTCAAGTTCATTCTAATCTGCTAGGAGGGAAAAGTAGTTCCCTAAAGGGAGACTTAGGGCCACTTGAGAGTTGCTATTGGGGTGGCTCGGGGTCACTTGAGAGGACCCTGGTGGCCGATTGGGATTTTCTTAAGAAGTGCTTATTGGAGCTTGGTATGATGGAGTTTTACCTGGAGGAGGGTGCCACACCTAAACTCCCTGAAAGTCGTCCATGGAGGGAGCCACTACGAGAGCTAAGGCTTGCTGAGAGAAGTCACGAAATAGGTTCCCATATTCATGGCAGAGCCTTCATTGAACAAAACATGCTCATAGTCTAGCAGTTGGGACCAGATCACATCCTAGTATTCTATTTCCACCGATTCTGGGAGAGGCTGAGATATGTTCATATACACGCATAATCGGGCGTACAAAGAAAAATATCTGCATCTTGTGATATCTGAGACCCAAACAAATTCTCTTATGGAATTGTTGATGGATTCCAAGATATCTGTCTCCCAAAATTCCTTTGGAAAATAGTATAGTCGAACCCAAATGGGGGAAGCCAAGAATTGTTCCTTTTATGGGTTATAGCAAGGTTCCCAATGTCTCATGAGTAAACCGACACTATTCATGAAGTAAGGGCCACTGTCCAAGATTCACTTGGGATCGTTTAGATATTCAAATATTACTGTGAAAAAAAACTTGGCTCATAACTGAAGATTGAAAGGGGATTTTGGCTACCATTTAATCTAGATCCAATGTAGGATATCTGCTTCTCTGGGCCAAATGCCCATGAATTTACAAATTATTGCATGATCCTATATAAAATGATGAGATTGCTTGAGGAGATTGTGTTAGACAATTATATATATTACATAGCAATGGAACACATAAAATATATTGCAAAAATATAAACATATAAAACACATAAAAAAAGAGAGACACAAATATACATGGTTCACCTAACTTGGGCTATGTCCACGGAGAAACAACTGGTCCTTTTATATTATCCAGCAAAATGAAGAGATACAACCTACAACAGATCCAGTGTAACTCCCTCTTCGCTCTCACATAATCTTCTTTCTCTTTCTCAGTTAGAATACAGATCTACATAGACGCAATACAATCCTGTCATATATAGCGAGGGGTTTCCTGCTAGGGGAAAAAACCTAATTAAACATAACTTATACCATTAGATCTCCACCTAATGAATGGTCCGGATTGACTACGAAATTACAACATTTTAAAAGGCAATTTTACATCTATTTTTAGCTTTGGGGACGCTGCCCTCTATCCCTCTCTAGGGGGGGTTCTCCCAAAGATCGAAGCCACCCCCCATGGACCCCCCTTGTGGCGTACATTTTACAGGCAGCGTTGCTGCCACATTACAAACTGGGGTCCAATGTGGCGATACCTCTAAATAAAGGAGATAAGCAGGCTCTACACCCAATAATCTCCCACTTGGAGACTGATTATAGCAACTCAACCGCTGCTTCATTTGTTGGACAGTGACTCCACTTTGGACCTAGTTGTTTTTCATCTTCTTCATCATACTTGAAGACCAATGGAAACTGAGCAGAATATTAGTTTCTCCCTAGTTACAACTTTTGTTAACATATCTGTAGGATTCTAGCTAATGTGTATCTTTTTTAGCTTCAACTATCCATCTTCCAATGCTGACCGTATGAAATGGTACTTGAGCTATATATGCTTAGTCTTGCAATGAAATGAAGAGTTATTTGCAAGATGTATGGCACTCTGGCTACCACTGTATAACCTGCCCAACTCCTACTTCTTACCCAATTCATCCAGAAAACTTTGTAACCAAATCATTTCTTTACTAGCCTTTGTAGCAGCAACATACTCTTCTTCCGTTGTTGAGAGTGCAACAACATTTTGCAATTTTGAGACCCAACTAACAACTATTCCACCTACAGTAAACACATACCCTGTGGTGCTCCTCCTGTTATCTCTATCACCCGCCATATCTGCATCAACATATCCCTATAGAGCAATGTTTCAACCACCAAAGCATAATTCTTGATTTGTGGTACATTTCAAATACCTGAGAATCCACTTCGCTGCAATCCAATGTTCCTTTCCTGGATTGCTCATGTACCTACTTACAACTCCCATTGCATGTGCAATATCAGGCCTGGTGTAGACCATTGCATACATTAAGCTTCCAACCACTGATGCATATGGAACTTTAGACATATAATCCATTTCTTCCTGAGTCTTGGGACAAATTTCCTTCCTTAGTTTGAAATGGCTACCCAAAGGTATACTAACTGGTTTTTCATTCCACATATTAAACATTTTCAGCACCTTCTATATATACCCACTCTGAGACAATGTTAATTTGTGATTCTTCTTGTCTCTAGTTATTCTCTTAACAAGGATTTGTTTTGCAACACCCAAATCCTTAATTGCAAATGAGTTTGCCAATTTTCTTTTGAGCACATTTATTTCTTTCATGTTAAAATCGGCAACAAGCATTTCATCTACATACAATAACAATATAATATAGTTTCCATCATTTTTCCTTTTGAGATAAACACAATGATCAGAGTGACATCTAGTATAACCTTGTTCAGACATAAACCTATCAAATTTTAGATACCACTGCCTTGGAGCGTGTTTTAAGCCATACAAGCTCTTCTTCAACCTACACACTAGTTTCTCTTTCCCTTTTACCTCATATCCTTGTGGTTGCTGCATATATATATCTTCCTCCAAATCCCCGTGGAGAAAGGTTGTCTTGACATCTAACTACTCAAGATGAAAATCTTCAGCTACTACTAGACTTAAAATAGTTTTGATTGAATTCATTTTAACAATAGGATAAAATATCTCATCAAATTCTATACCCTTTTTCTGTGGAAACCCCTTCACCACAAGTCTAGCTTTATACCCTTTTCTACCTCCATCTTATTCCTTCATCCTGTAAACCCATTTATTCTACAATGTTGTTTTACATGTAGACAACCTGACTAAGTCCTAAGTCTGGTTATGTGCTAAGGAGTCCATCTCTTGTTTCATGGCTTGCTCCCACTTGTTCCTGGTTTCTACCTGCACTACTTCTTCATAACATTTTCGTTCACCAGAATCAGTCAACAATACATAATATAACGAAGGAGATTATCGTTCAGGGGGTCTATTTATCTTGGTAGATCTTCTAACACCACTTTTAGGTGTTTGAGGTGCTTCTTGTTGTTTTTGTTCTCGCTGTTGATCATTATGGTTTTCAAGCACCTTCACTTTTTCTGTGATCTCTTCAAGCACTCCTGCACTGATCCTTATATAAAACCTTTTCATTGAATATGACATCTCTGCTCCTAATGATTTTGTGTTTTTCATAATCATAAAAGCGGTACCCAAAATCATTAACACTATATCCAATAAAGGTACATTTCTTTGATTTTGCCTCAAGCTTTGTTCTATTTTCTTTATTAATGTGGACAAAGGTTTCACAACCAAAAGTCTTTAAAAATGAGTGGTTTACCTTTTTACCTATACATGCCTCCTCTAGAATACCACCATCCAAGGAACTTGAAGGCCCTCTATTTATTAGATAAACAACAATATCGATAGCATCTGTAAAAATTGTAAAGGAAATCCCGCATGCAATCTCATGCACCTTGCACGCTCCATGATTGTCCTGTTCATCCTTTCTTACACACCACTTTCTTTTGGTGTTCCTGGAACTGTCTTCTCTCTACGAATTCCATGCTCTGAACAATACCTATCAAACTCTTTGCTGCAATACTCACCTCCATTTTCTGATCTCAGACACTTCAACCTTTCTCTTGTCTCATTTTCAACCAAATCTTTCCATTTCATGAAAGTATCAAATACATTAGATTTATTTTGAATACAATAAATCCATATTTTTTTGTTTGCATCATCAATAAAAGTAACATAATAGCGAGAGCTACCGAGAGATGATACTTGAGCAAGTCCCCATACATTTGTATGCACAAGCTCTAATTTTTCGCTCTTCTTTTCTTTCCCAACTCTGAGGAATCTTACTCTCTTCTGTTTTCCATAAACACAATTCTCACATAATTTTAAATCAACATGCTTCAAACCTGACAAAAAATTTCTTGAGTGAAAAATCTTCATCCCCTTCTCACTCATGGGACCAAGCCTATGATGCCATAATGTCGTATCTTCTCATGTAGAGGTTAAAGTACTAACATAAGTAGAAATACCATTGCATAAATACAATTTACACAACCTTCACCTCCCAACTGCCCTGTTGAAATTAGATTTTTCTTCAGATATGGAACATGCCTTACCTCATTCAATAGCCATTCATTTCCATTTTGCTATTTTATGAAAATTGTACCCATTCCAATGATTTTACAGGGTTTGTCATCACCCAATCGAACTTGTCCAAAATCTCCTTGACCATAATCATGAAAATGTTTCCTATCAGGTGTGGCATGGAATGATGCCCCTCAATCTACCACCCAGGCACCAATAATATTTTCTAATGAAAGAATCAAAGCATATTGTAACACATCAATTGTCACATTGGCTTCATGATTGTTTTCTTGTTGCACATCTCCTTATTTTCCCTTTTGAGACTTGCAGTCTTTCTTCAGGTGTCCTTTCTTCCCACATTTCCAGCACATTATCTCCAATCTAGGTTTGGATCTGCCTTTCCTTGACTTACTGTGATATCCTGGGCTCTTTTCTCTTTCCATTTTTCTTCCCGTAGTCTCTGCAATCAAAGCATTACCTGATGTCTCAGTGGAGCTTTTCCATCACATTTCTTCGCTAATGATTGCACCGACAACATCATCACAATTTAAAGTACTAGATCTAGAGACAGAGTTACTAATGGCCATAACTAAACCATTCCAACTTTCTGGCAATGAGCATAGAAATAACAGAGCCCTAACTTCATCATCAAAAGTTGTCCCTACAGAACTGCACTGACTAGTAACTATACTAAATTCATTTAAATGATCAGCAACATATCAACCTTCTAACATCTTCATATTAAATAAATGCTTCATAAGAAATAACTTATTTGAGGCTGAGGGTTTTTCATATAGCCTAGTCGATGCTTTCATTAAACCCTATGTTGTCGTTTCCTTTGAAATATTAAATGCTACAGACACCAGTAGGCACAGCCATATTGTTTTAAGTGCCTTTCAGTCGAGAATATCCCATTCTATGTCTTTCATACTCGTCAGCTTCTTTGTCTTTCCGCTCAATGGTAGGTACAGATCTTTCTGATACAGATAATCTTCCATCTGCATCTTCTATAGCTAGTAGTTTTTTTTGTTAAATTTTTCGACCCTAAACCTACCATCTTCTACCATTGCTCCCACTTGAACCGGGAACCCTTCTCTCTTGCAATTTTATCAGCCAAATAGACCTTCGGCTCTGATACCAGTTGTTACAAAATTATATATATTATAGAGCAATGGAACACATAAAATATATTGCAAAAATATAAATACAGAAAACACATAAAAAAGAGAGACATAGATATATGTGGTTCACCCAATTTGGGCTACGTCCATGGAGAAACAACCAGTCCTTCTTTTTATATTATCTAGCAAAATGAATAGATACAACCTACAACAGATCCATTGTAATTCCCTCTTCGCTCTCACACAATCTCCTCTCTCTTTCTCACTACGAATACAGATCTACATAGATGCAATACAATTCCTTCATATATAGTGAGGGGTTGCGTGTTAGAGCAAAAAACCCTAAATTAAACATAACTTCTACCGTCAGATCTTCGCCTAATGAATGGCCCAGATTGACTACAAAATTACAACATTTTACAAGGAAATTTTACATCTATTTTTAGCTTTGGGGGCGCTACCCCCGATCCCCTGCCGGGGGGCTCCCAAAGATCGTAGCCACCCCCCTGGACCCCCCTTGTAGGGTACATTCTATGGGCGGCGTTACCGCCACATTACGAAGTGGGGTCCAATGTAGCAATACCTCTAAATAAAGAAGATAATTAGGCTCCACACCCAACAGATTGTTGGAAATCACTGCTCGGGGATTCTTGGTTTCTTTTGGAAGGCAGTGGCCTCTCATGCACGACTGTCATTGAGCACCCAAGGCCGGCGAATAAGATGATTTTCCCTTATGCTTGTCAGAATCGGACGAAGGGTCCGCAGGAGGACGGTGTGTGCGAGAGAGGAAAGATTTGAAGGAGGGGGCGGATCCCCCTCCTTGGGGAGTCCCCATCTTGAGATCACTCAACTTGGAGGAGGCATTAGAGCATGTCAGCGGAGGTGAAAGCATGGAGATATGTTGTCGACGTAGGTTGCAGTGATTTAAAACACTAGTATCTTTAGAAACCTAGCAAAGCTCGAGCCCATGTCATTACACAATAACAATATTCTAAAACAAATATACTAAAAAAGGGGTAGAGGGTGCAACAATGAGACTTCCCAGGAGGTCACTCATCCTAGTACTACTCTACCCCAAGAATGCTTAACTATGGAGCTCTGATGGGATTTGATGCATTAACACTGGTATGATCACAAACATTAATAATAATAATAATAATAATAATATGAATATGAATATTTTTATTAATATTACATCTATACCATTAACAACATTTGCTATTGTGGTTGATATAGGCTGATAATCTTATATCAACGACATTGTGCTAGTATTATACTATTATCATTTAGTGTAATTATGTATATTAAATGGTTGGTAAATGTTGATAGACATTAGTTAACCCATGATAAGTATAAAAATACATATCTAATGATAATTTTTAAAAATCATAAAATTATCTGAATTCTAATTTTATTTCAATTTATTATTTTTATTAGTAATAAAAACAATTAATATATACGTTACACACATACATTTAAAAAAATATAAAACAATATTCTTAACCATGTAAATAGCTTTTGTCATAACATCATGAGTTAATATCATAGTTTATCAATATCACATGTCTAATATGATATAACATGTTGATATGACATTTTCTTTAAGCAATTAATTTGAGATAAATTAATTAAAAGAGCATAACTAACTTAGAGATACTTTTTAATCCTTGATCTGTGAATACTACTATTAGTATTCAAGCATATTCTATGGAAGTTAAATATTTACCAGCCACCTAATTACTGGTTATTAAATCAACATAGATCCATCTTCTTCACGTGCAAACTTCTTTAGAGTGAAAAATACAATGTGTTATTTTCATTGTTTAAATTATATTTTTGAATGCTAAATAGGGTATATATAAGACAAAATAAGCATTTTAAGCATAAAACTTATTTTTTTCATGATATATACATAATTGTTTTAAATGATATATAATGTATACTTAATTTATCACACAAATTAAAATGGTTTTTCATTAATATATTTTTAACTATATATCAGTGTTAATTCTTATTAAAATATTTTATTAATTATCCACATTCAATATTTCTTATATACAACATTAAAATGTTTTATTTTAGCAATTTTTTTATATATGTTGTTATCAAACTAGCTCACAAAAAGATAGAAAATATAGATCAACGACTTAAAAATCAGCCTCTTCAAGGGGGCAACCTCCTTTACATTGCACAAATGAACAATTCTTGGATAATATAAATGACAATACCTTATTTCTATATATAGGAGTCTAAGGGGTCCCAATACAATCAAAGCCTACATAACAATAATATTGTAGGGGCACAACAATAACAATAATGGGCTTCTATGGGGCATAATAATAACAACATGGGGACTATATGGGCACAAAAATACAATAAGGGATTGCACTAATAACAATAAGGGGTTACGCTAGTAATATAGGGACCTAAAATGCCCCTCCCCTTCAAAAATTGTTGTCATCAATGCTTAAGTAGTCCTGGATGCTTCTGTATAAAATTATCATCCTCCCATGTGGAACCTTCAGCAGGTAAGTTCTTTCACTTGATGAGATACTCTAAAATTGATCGATTTCATGGCTATCAATTTCTTGTTTTTGTGACTGCTTCCAGTTCCAATATTATTTTTCCTTCCTTGTCATTTTATGGCAATATTGTTTGAACTGGGATCTTCTCACCTATAACCTTCTTTAAGCATGAAAAATGGAAAACTGGATGCACAAGGGAAGATGCAAGAAGCTCCAATTTGTATGCCATAGTACCAATCTTTTGTAACACCTTGTATGGACAATAATACTTTGGTGATAATTTATTATCCTTATTAGATTACTTGAGGGACATTTTTTTGTATGGTTGTAGTCGTAGAAATATCCAATCAACTACATCAAAGCTTCTTTCGTTGCAATGTTGATTTTCCTGTTGTTTCATTATATTATGCACCAAAGTGAGGTTATCTTTTAAGAGTTTGAGAACTTGTTGTTGATGCTTGATGTGATCTTCCACTGCTTGAACCTAATAATTTTCTTTTAAATATGATGTGATGGACGATGGATGATATCCATAAAGTGCCATAAATGGGTCATTTTTGCAGCAGTATGGAAGGAAGTGGTATACCAGCATTTAGCCAGAGGCAACCACTTGACCCATTGTGCTTGTTTATCATATACAAACCAACGAATATATCCTTCCAAAAAACTATTCATTATCTTAGTTTTCCCATCAGATTGAGGATGATAAGATGAGCTATGAGATAAATGAGTACCCAAATATTCCACCTCTTGTACTTTAAAGAAACATTTGGAGCTTTTTGAATATAATTGTTTCTCCTCCAATAATTTGAGCACCCTATCAACATGTTGAACATGATCCTTCCAACACTTCTTGTAGATTATTATATCATCAAAAATTACTACCAAAAATTTTCTAAGGAAGGGTTTGAGAATGGAATTCAACAAACCTTGAAATGTAGAAGGTGCATCGGTAAGGCCAAAAGGCATGACCAAAAATTCATAATGACCCTCATGAGTTCTAAATGTTATTTTTTTTATGTCTCCAGTCTTCATTCTGATTTGATGATATCATGAATGAAGATCCAGCTTGGTGAAGTAAATTTCTCCATGTAATTCATCCAGTAATTCATTAATGATAGGAATAGGAAATTTATGTTTATAGTAAGAATGTTGAGCTCCCTATAATTCGAACACATGCGCCATGATCCATCCTTCATGTGTACCAATACCACTGGAGCAGAGAAAGAACTTTGACTAGGTTGAATTATATCAACCTCTAGCATTTATACAACCATGCATTCAAATTCACTCTTTAAGGCATATGGATATCTGTAAGTCCTGATGATTGGGGGAACACTTCCTGGAATCAAATGAATATCATGATCATGATCACGAATAGGTGGGAGGCCTTTGGGAGTGTCAAATACCTTGGAATGAGTCTCCAAAATGTTTTGAAGATCTCGAGAAATAGATGATTTCGATGTGGGAACATCTAGTGAACATAATTGTGCAATTACACCCAGTTGTTATTTATTTAGAACCTTTGTCATGCTGTTAGAGTTGATTATCTTTCATGTTTTCTCTTCGATACCCCTTAATTCAACTTATTTTCGTTCCCAAAAAAATTTCAAGAAAATTTCTTCAAAATTAAAAGATGTCATACCCAAATATTGTAGCCATTGGACTCCTAGTACAACATCTGAACCACCCATTGGAATGGAAAGAATTGGAGTATTCAAGACATATTCTCCCATGGATAACTTAATATTATCGTACTTTCCAGAGCAATTAATGGTTCCTCCATTTGCAACCGTTACTTGACACTCTGGTGTTGGATATAGGAAGCAATTCAATTCCTTGGCTATCTTACAATGAATAAAATTATGGGTACTACCCGAATCAATCAAAACTATTACCTTTTTCTTCTTGATATGCCCTTCTATCTTGAGATTTTTAGGAGTGCTAACTCCTGTCAATGCATTACAAGATATGGTTAGATTCATTTCTTCTTTCTTTGGGATTGGTTCCTGGTGTATATCCTCTTCTTTTGACGTTTCTTGTTCCTTTTCTTGCTCCTATTTCCCATCTATGTAAATTAATTTCTTCTCAGCACACTTACGACCTTTAGGGTATTTTCTATCACAATTCTAACAAATCCCTTTTTCTCTTTTTCCTTCCAATTGTTGTGGTTTCAACCTTGTAGGTGGTGAAAGGCTAGGAGAAACACCACTTCCATATTTATAGTTGTGAGTGGTAGGCTTCCCTGTTACCATAATTTTTCTTTCCATTTTTCTTGCCAACCTGAATGCCTTCTCCAATGAATCAGGTTCCCAAAGGTGAACCTCATGTTGGATGTTATCCATTAAAGTCCCTATGAACACATCAATCCTATGCTCCTCTGGAATATCTTTTAGCCTTATATTCAATTTTTTGGAAGTCCTCCATGTGCTCCATCATTGAACCCTTTTGATTGAGATTTATCAATTGGCTAAAAAAGGTGTCGCTTTTTGTATCCTCATAATTTTCTATCATTTCTTCTATAAAAATTTCCCAAGTGATATTTTTTTTACGAGAGAAAAGCCATCGATACCATACAAACTGATTTGGTTCCAAAGATAAAGTTGCAATGCATACCTTTTGTGTGTTTTGCACACTATGAAGATTGAAATATTGCTCCATTTGTAGTATCCATGTTATGGGAGCCTTGCCATCAAAATTCCTCATATCAATCATTGGAACACCGTGGGTCTTCAATCCAATGTTAGAGTCTATTAAATCATGATTAACATTTCTTTTGTTCTCATCATGAGTTTCCTTTACTACCCTTTCGCCATTAGTAAGCATATCTTGTAGCAACTTTGTCAGATATGTCTTCAAATCTTCCATGTTGCCTTTAAGCTTTTCTTCTATACCATCCATCTTAGCTTCCACACCCTTTGAATACCTTCAAACTATTTTTTCAACAAAAATTACACAAAACTTTAAAGAAACAACACACATATTTTCACTTTGTAGGAGCTAGATATTGAATCTATTCTATCTCTATAATTTCAGATCTCCAAGGTTTGAAATGGTGTCCCGCAGGAGCCATCTGAGACCTCTTTCCAACCCCACAAGTCTGATCAAGAGTGGATAATCCAAGGAAAAGTTATGCTAAATCTCTCACGATGACCTGATTATAGACTGTTCAGTAGAGTGAACTTGTACGAAGTACCACCTGTCACTGTTTTGAACTTAGGACATGAACCCATTACATCGAAAGCTATAGGCCATCCTCTTTCTGCAACAGTTTACAAAATTTCAATATGATGCTCAAAGAGAAATTTATGACCATTTTCCCCAGGTCACATGTTTGGGATGTAATTTGGGAGCGTTCAAAAACCCTAAATGTCTTGGTCCATATCTCCAAACATATAGCGAAACAAGATATGAAATTCAAACCCAAGCTTCATCGAGATTTTAGATCAAGAGGGTTTTAATTTCAAAGTCTGAACCTTCATAGAAAAACAATTATAGAGAAAATTCCACGATGACCTGTTTGTGATGGAATTCTGGTGCTTGCAAAAACCCTACATTTCGCAGAACATATCTCTGAAAATATAGCAAGAAAAGATCTTAAATTCGGACCCAAGGTTCAGATCGATTTCAGATCAAATGATTTGTTTTTTAATCTTCTAAAACTTCACAGAGAAAATTTTATGTCAAAAATTCCACGATGGCTTGTTTGGAGCAACGAAACCCTAGAATCCAAGGCTTTGATACCATATGTTATGAAACCAGCTCACAAAAGGATAGAAAATATAGATCAAAAACTTAAAAATAAACCTCTTCGAGGGGGCAACCTCCTTTACATTACACAAATGAACAATTCTTGGATGATACAAATGACAAGACCTCCTTTCTTTATATAGGGGTCTAAGGGGTTGCAATACAATTAGAGTGTACATAACAATAATATTGTAGGGACACAAAAATAACAATAGTGGGCTTCTATGGGGCATAATAATAACAACACGAGAACTATATGGGCACAATAATACAATAAGGGGTTGCACTAATAACAATAAGGGGTTATACTAGTAGTGTAGGGACCTAACATATATAGATATCTATGAAGTTGATATCAACATAAATTATTTAACATAGATCTTCATATAGTTTATTTAAATCCCTTAATGAAATATTTTTTAAAAGTATAAGATTTAAACATCTTGATCATATAGTTTTTTATTTCTATTCATCTTTTTTATTATAATGGATATTATTTTTCTATTTAGAACATATTTTCTATTTTCTATTTTTATTTTATATAGGAAGAGACACGAACAAACTTACACATCCCCTCATACTGGGTGGGCTATAGAGAAAATATGGATGTAACATGAGCCGATAGGGATCTAATTTCTTCATTTGCAATTTTTTTTGAGTAGACATTATTTAAATGTTTTATATAGTTTTTATTTTTATTTTATTTTTATATTTTATATTTTTTTATTTTGGCGGACATGAGAAAAATTTCAACTTTGATGAAGAACGGATAGAGTTACACATCATACTCCACTGTAGAATGAGCCTCTCGGCTCAATTAAAATTCTTCATAAATAGACATGCCTCTTAACTTAATTAATGTAATTATATTAATTCAGTTACAATTTAATTTCTATCAAAGTTTTAGTTCAAGTTCCATCTTAATCTCATTGCTTCGAGATTGAAAATGTAAGCAATGAATTTTGTAGACAATGATACATTAGTTTTATTTTTTTTGTCCAATCTATGGATCCTCCAAATGAATGAGCACCAAGGTGAAGGAAGATTCAGTTGGTTCGATTCAATAGCTGAGAAAAGACGACTGGTAGGCAGTGGTGATTAATGTTTGATATCATTCAAGGATGGGGATGGATAGAGATAGATAAGTATAGAAGGTGGATATGGGTAGAGAAGACCTACATTTTTTTGCGAATCACAAGTCACTAAAATTTTGTGAAAATGACCCTCCAACATTCGAGACCATTCTTCCCCTTGCTCTATGTTGCTAGTGTTTTTTCCACCTTTATTTTTGTTGATTTCAATGCTGGAATGTCCAACATCCACTGATAAGATTTATGAGAGGAAGTATCACAATTATCAGTATAGACACAGAAATACAAGGATGTAAGGAAAACTTACCCACCTAGTAACCTGGCATACAAAGTTCATTATGCACGTCAACCAAATAAACTACTTGCCTAATTGGAGTTTGGAATACCTAAACTTTCATTGTTTAGTGTCAGGTAGTCATCACTGAAGAACAATCGTTGTCTAGTAGTTACCTAGGGCACCTTTTCACCTACTTTTATAGCTCTTTCATTATGGATCTATAGCTATAAATTGATCCACTACTCTTTTGGATCAGGATCTATAGCCAGATATTGATCTGTTGCTTTTCTAGATGAGGTGGCCTTTCCATGTATAATCTTAACATAAATTGGTGAGTCTGGAAATGAGCGATCAACAAAGCCATATTTTGACTTACTTTTAATAGTTTGTGCTCCTATCACTTGACTTTAGCATTATAGGGATGCCATTAGGTTTGAAGGGTCGTGTACTAGTCAACTGACCATTTAGTTGCATGTGCTGCACATCCTCTAGCGTGGGGCACTCACCCCCTTGATACTTGGAAAATTCATATCCCTTAGAGTTTTCTTGTTTGGAATCGATTTGTAAGTAGTCTCACTCGTGTTCTATGTTTTTCTTCTTTTGGGGATTATTCGATAGGATTGTTGCTTTTGTGTTTTCATTTTCATTTGCAAATTAACTCATTCTATGTTTGCAGTTTGAATTTAAAGCATAAACTAACGACCTTCAATATTGATATTATATTTGACTGTGTTTAAATTTTCAATTTAATATGTTAATGAAAAATACTTTAATAATAAAAAATTAAAGGGAATGAAATTATGCTAATAATAAAAATAATAATAAATAAACTCAAACTTAAACCAGAGTTAGTACCTACTACTTAACTTAAGTATAGCTTGATTAAAGTAAAAAATAATAAATACAAAGATTTCATCATAAAAATAAAACAACTAATAAAATGTTGTATTTTTGAATGCCATCACAAATAATTAAGAAATATGATTAACTAAAATTGTTTATATATATATATATATATATATATATATATATATATATATATATATATATATATATATATATATATATATATATATATATATATAATATTTTATATTTAAATTTATCAAAATATGTTTTTAATATAATAATAAGTCATTTTATATTGAAAATATAGAGGAAAATCTATAATTCATGAAAATGAAAAAATAAAAATAAAATCAAATAAAAAATTTAAATAAAAAGGAAATAAAACTGAAAACAAAAAAATAGTAACTAATAAAAATGGAAGTTACTAGAATGAAAGGGGAGTAGAAATGAAGGTTGGGGAGGTGGTGTGCGCGAGGGTTTCTACAACAACCAACCAAGCCACCAACACACTAGACGACCTCGCCCCTGCAACGCGAAGCAAGCTTGGCCAGGGCTCAGACCAGATTGGGTGGCCTGCTGTGGATTGGGCTGGCATGCTCCTCTACGCTTCTCATTGGAAACAGCTCAAAGGTATCACAGAACCCACAAAATAGACCAAGAACGACAGAGAGCCGGCTGAGGATACCTCTGATCCAGGTGGATATTGGTGGCCACCTGCCAAGTCCACCTGGACCCCCACCATTGTCTTTCTCAGCATTTTCAGTTTCCGTAATTGTAGCACAACTTACTATTTTTAGCAGTTTTTTGGGTCCTGAACTTCCGGAGCCGTTTTGAGGCCCTAAACGACGTTTTTTGGGGAATCCGAGGGCAACACGAGTCCATGGAGTGGACTGGTGTTGCCCGTTCCAACAATGATAGTGCTCGGATAGATCTTTCTAATGAGCTATTGTACGCGTCAAACGGAGATCATATGCCAAAGTTACGACCCCGGGAAGTTGATGTACCAACTTACCCCCAAACGGGGCCCACAGTTTGGCGTTTCATCTCCTAGGGTTAGGTTTTGGAATGTTAAGGGTTTTTCCATTGTTTCTCAACAATAAATAGGCCTTCGAGCCTCATTGTAACACAGTTCAGAGGCATGTAGCCATCACATCTCTTCTCAGAGATAAGCTACCATCGCCCTAGCTAGTTTATTGCCATTTCTGTTTGTAAGCATATTTCAGTATTTTCCATTAATGAAATGAAGTATTATTTCCGCTGCATCTTTGTGTATATGGTTATCTCTGTAATTTGTTGCGTTCCTGTTTAAATCTGGATCAGTGGTATCAGAGCGGTCTGCTTTTTCTCTGTTTTTCTTTGCATGTCCCCAACAAGGTCGGGATATAAGTAGTTAGGGCTTGAACTGGTTGAACCTTTGCAAGACCAGCCTCGCAAATCCCGACGGCCTCCCATGGCGGACGAGAAGAAAGACGAGGGGGCAGGAGATCCCATCAAAATCTTGCTCGAAGAAGCGCTCGAGCGACAACGGAACGCGATGATGGACAGCTTTGCGCAGATCCTTCAGCGGCTACCCAGAAGCGGCGCATCGGCTTCCAGCAGCTCCTCTGGAAACGCCACACCCTTTAAGGTACAAGTTAATTTTGAAATCCCCATATTTGAGGGTCAGATAGACGCCGATGCCGTAGATAAATGGTTAAATCTGCTAGAGGGTTATTTTTCTGTTCATGAATTTTCGAGTCGGGAAAAGATTGTTTTTGCTCTTCTCAAAGCAGCCCCCCACGTCAAGGACTGGTGGGAAACCTACTGCGAGCAGAAGGATGAAAGTACTGGCTCACTATTTTCAGCCACACCCACCTGGGATTCGTTCCGGGATGCCATCAAGGAGCAGTACTACCCTGTCGGAAGCTATGAGGATGAATACATAAAGTGGACCACGCTGCGGCAGGGAAGGGACCAAGACGTGCCGGAGTTCACCAATCTTTTCCATACCCTTCGCACAAAGTTGGGTATCAAGGATTCGGAGCAACATTTGATACTCAAATACCGTGGCTGCCTGCACAAGTACATCTAGGAAGAAATACAGTTCCTAAACATCCCCTCGCTCGGCGCAGCATATCGGTATGCCGTCAAGGTCGAGCAAAAGTTTAAACAAAAGAAGCGAGACTTTGGATCTGCGAATCCAAAGCAGGGGAAAGGTGCCTCTAAACCACAGAACAAAGGACAAAGCCAAGGCGGGACAGCCCAAGACAACCAGCTGAAGCTGCAAGCAAAGAGCAACGCCGCGAAGCCGAGAAAGGACACTGGAAAATGGTGCGAGTTCCATAAGAGCTCCACTCACAACACAAGTGAGTGTCGGGCCAAGCAGTCACTGGTGGCTGAGCCAAAGGTTTCAGAATCAGATGCATGTTCCGACTCTGAGTCAGAACCCGATAAGGGGTATGAAAAAGGGAAGCAGATCATTGATGCGGATCCCAGCGCCACTGTTGCTACCGCAAAGATCCAGAAAAATGAACCCGAAGATCCAGAGGAGGAGGAGCGTCTCTTCCACTCCCAGATGTGGGTAAAGGGATCCCCAATACAGTTCATTGTTGATAGCGGGAGTCAAAAGAACCTCATTTCGGCAGAGGTCGTGAAGCGGTTGGGCTTACCGACCACAGCACATCCACAACCATACACCATTGGGTGGCTTCACCAAGGGCGAGATCTTCGCGTGAGCCAGCAGTGTCGCCTTCCATACAACATCAAGCCCTTCACGGATGAGGTATTGTGTGACATTGCTCCCCTTGAAGTTTGTGATGTATTACTAGGACAACCATACTTGTGGAAGCGACATGTTGTGTATGAATTAAGGCCCCGTGCTGTTATTATTACATTGGGAAATAAGTTGTTCAGGATACCAGAGGTAGCACCACCTGCCGCCATCTCTTTGATTACTGCAAAACAATGCAGTAAGATCATTTCCAAAACCAGGAAATTTGTTTTCCTGATGATACGCCCTCAAGGGAAGAAGAAGACAGAGGTCGCGGCCTCCAAACGGGGTCCCTCTGCACGGCAGCTACAGATGGACAAGATTGTGGAGGAGTACGAAGACATCTTCACCTCCCCGGCAGGGGTTCCTCTGCACTGTCAAGTCAAGCACTCCATCGATCTGACCCCAGGTGCGCCGCTACCCAATGGACCAATTTATCGGCGCTCCGTTCTGGAGAACAATGAAATCAAGAGGCAGATTCAGGAGCTCCTACAGAAAGGTCACATCCGTCCGAGTTCTTCACCCTGTGGGAGCCCGATAGTGTTGGTACAGAAGAAGGATGGGACGTGGAGACTCTGTATTGACTATCGGGCGCTGAACAAGATCACTGTCCGTAATAGGTACCCGATCCCGCGGATTGATGACCTCCTAGACCAACTAAAGGGGGCGAAATATTTCAGCAAGATCGATCTGAAGTCAGGATATCACCAGGTACCAATTGAACCCTCAGATGTGTGGAAGACTGCCTTCAAATCCAAGGAGGGCCTCTTCGAATGGTTGGTCATGCCTTTCGGATTGACGAATGCTCCTGCAACCTTCATGAGGCTAATGGATGACATCTTGCGGCCATTCACCAACTCCTTTGTAGTAGTATACTTGGATGACATTCTGATCTTCAGCCAGAGTTGGGAAGAGCACCTCCACCACATCCGACAGGTTCTCCAAACACTGCGGCAACACAAGCTATGTGCCAATTTGGAGAAATGCACTTTTGGCATGACCGAGGTTCAGTATCTGGGATACATCATTGATGAACAGGGGGTGCATGTCGATCCAGCCAAGGTCCAAGTCATTCGGGATTGGCCCTCTCCAACCACTCTAACAGAGCTCCGCAGCTTTCTAGGTCTTGCCAACTTCTACCGCAGGTTTGTGTTGGGATTTTCTCATATTTCTTGGCCCTTGAGTCAAGTCACCAAGGGCGGGGCGAAAGCAAAATTCTTTTGGTCTGAATCTCAACAGAAGGCATTCAGGGAGTTGAAGGATCGCCTCTGCACGGCACCAGTGCTCGCGTTACCAGATTTACAACAACCATTTGAGGTCGAGACAGATGCCGTTGACTATGCTATTGGGGCAGTCCTTACTCAACATGGACATCCAGTGGCATATCACAGTGAAACACTTTCAGACACAGTCCGGAAGTACCCCACTTATGATAAAGAGATGTATTCCATTGGACAGGCCTGCCGACAATGGAAGCATTACATTTTGGGGAAGGAAACGGTCATCCACACAGACCACCGACCTCTGCAGTTCATACAGACCCAAGGGAAATTGCAGAATGATCGCCATCAGAAGTGGTCTACATACCTGCAACAGTTTCACTTGAATATCAAGTATAAAAAGGGCAGCACCAATAATGTTGCAGATTGCCTCAGTCGACCACCGATCATGGCGCTAACCACCGTGCTCAACTCTTGCGGGCACGAGACTTCTGATTGGCCACTTCTCTACAAAAGCGACCCAGAATTCGGCCACACATACCAGACACTCTTGGAGGGTCGGCAGGTTGCAGATTTTCACCTCCAGGATGCCTTATTATGCCACCTCGGTCACCTTTGTGTTCCTTCAAGCGAGCGTGCCAAGATGATTTGGGAAGCACACTACAGTCGGGCTGCTGGGCATTTCGGTGTCGAGAAAACAGTGGCAGTACTGCAAAACTATTTCTATTGGCCGAATCTTCGACAGGATGTTGGGAAGTACATCCGATCATGTACTGCCTGTGCCATTGCCAAACCGACCATTAAGAAGCAAGGCCTCTATACCCCGTTGCCTACCCCTAGTCGACCTTGGGAATCCATCTCCATAGATTACATGTCAGGCCTTCCTTCCACTAAGCATGGAAATGACTGTGTTTTTGTGGTCGTCGACAGGTTCTCAAAGATGGCCATTATGATGGCCTGCAAGAAGAATATCACAGCAGAAGCCACTGCTAAACTCTTCTTTGAACGAGTGTGGGTGCACTTTGGGATCCCACAGTCTATCATCTCAGATCGGGACAGTCGGTTTCTCAGCACCTTTTGGTCCAGTCTCT
This sequence comes from Pinus tabuliformis, assembly GCA_031772625.1. Lineage (NCBI taxonomy): Eukaryota > Viridiplantae > Streptophyta > Pinopsida > Pinales > Pinaceae > Pinus > Pinus tabuliformis. The sequence continues at coordinate 192,833,720 of CM062816.1, forward strand.
GGTCAATGCTGGACACCAAACTCACGAAGTCCACAGCCTTCCATCCTCAAACTGATGGCCAGACAGAGGTTGTCAATAGGATGATTGTGCACATTCTGCACATGTATAACTCAAAGCATCCACGCACATGGGACGAGAGCCTCCCCTACGTTCAGCACAGCTACAACCGAGCTCTTCACAGCTCCACTGGCCATAGCCCTTTTCAGGTGGGTTTGGGATTCCAGCCACTATGCCCCATTGATGTGGCCATGCCACTTGCAGCTACTCACATGAATTCAGCTCATGTCCAGTCCGAAACAGATAAGGCCACCAGCTTCATTGAGCGCATCCAACATATTCGCCAGCAGGTCCATGACATTCTTGAGAAATCAAATGCCAAGTACAAGCAGCGACATGATCAACATCGGGTGCCACACAAGTTTCAGGTGGGCGACAAAGTCTGGTTGCATTTGCAAAAGGAACGCCTTACTGGAGCCTATTGGAAATTGAGACCACTCCGATATGGTCCTTACACCATTACTAAGGCTATGGGAGACAATGCATTTGAGCTCAGCATTCCCCCATTCCTTGGCCTGCACCCAGTATTTAATGTGGACCGCCTTCGGCCATACTTTCCACCATTGCTAGACACATCCGACATTGCAGAACAGCTCAAACCCACAGAATTAAATCCAGATTGCATGGAACAAGCTGCAACTGATCGGATCATGGACACACAGATCAAGAACACTCGCCAACAGAATATCCAACTGTATCGAGTTGTCAAAGCGGGCCAACTCCTTCAGCAGGGCAAGTGGCTCACCAGGGAACAAGTTCAGCAGAAGTTTCCTCATCTCATGGAGGAGCTCAACGCAATGGGGACCATTGCTTCCTAAGGGGGGAGGAATGATCCAGGTGGATATTGGTGGCCACCTGCCAAGTCCACCTGGACCCCCACCATTGTCTTTCTTAGCATTTTCAGTTTCCGTAATTGTAGCACAACTTACTATTTTTAGCAGTTTTTCGGGTCCTGAACTTCCGGAGCCGTTTTGAGGCCCTAAACGACGTTTTTTGGGGAATCCGGGGGCAACACGAGTCCATGGAATGGACTGGTGTTGCCCGTTCCAACAATGATAGTGCTCGGATAGATCTTTCTAATGAGCTATTGTACGCGTCAAACGGAGATCATATGCCAAAGTTACGACCCCGGGAAGTTGATGTACCAACTTACCCCCAAACGGGGCCCACAGTTTGGCGTTTCATCTCCTAGGGTTAGGTTTTGGAATGTTAAGTGTTTTTCCATTGTTTCTCAACAATAAATAGGCCTTCGAGCCTCATTGTAACACAGTTCAGAGGCATGTAGCCATCACATCTCTTCTCAGAGATAAGCTACCATCGCCCTAGCTAGTTTATTGCCATTTATGTTTGTAAGCATATTTCAGTATTTTCCATTAATGAAATGAAGTATTATTTCCGCTGCATCTTTGTGTATATGGTTATCTCTGTAATTTGTTGCGTTCCTGTTTAAATCCGGATCAACCTCTCAGGTCATGGGTTCTGGCCACAGGGGTGCTTTAGCAACGATGTATAACCCTTGCCGATTCCAGATAACAGAGTACGCAACCCATGTGAAAGAATGACCTCCACTGCAGACACGGAGGACCTCCCCTCACTTGAAACGCAACCCTCCTAATGGATCTGACCATGGAAAAGATGAAGAGGGTACCCAGAAAGAAATGACCAGATCTGGCTGTCTATAGACCAATTTCCATTGTTTACCACTGGCAAGCTGAACCTGCAGCAATAGAGGAATGGAAACCCTTTATGACGAGCACAGAAGTACAAGTCAAAGTATGGGTCACCTGGATGGGATAGTTATACTCAAATATGTCACCTCAAGGCACATGGGCAACAGATCGAGCCCCTCCTCAAACAGATCCACCCACTACCAAGGAGGATCTAATACAAATATTCATCAAAACACTGGAGGGAAAGACTATTTGCTGGAGGATCTAGAAGGGGAGGAGGATTGAGGAGCTAAACTTAAAAATCCAAAACCACCTTAGTATACCAGCATACCGAAAAAACCTGATCTACTCAAGCTACAGCTTACAAGACCAACACACACTCCAAGACTATTGCATTACCACAGACTCAACCATCATGATTAACCTATGTCTGAGGGGCGGATGCGCTAGAACTAGCTCAAAAAGCATTGGATCCTTTAAGAACGCAGTCAAAGGCAAGGATAAAGCACAATCCAATATAGCAACTCTACTCGAGCTACCAAAACCTTACATCGTAGAACAAAAATCTGAGAATCCTGCTCTTATCATCGCAATGCCTGAGTTAAACAACTTGTACACAGATCTCTATTCCAAATCAGTTATATGTAGATTCAATGGGTTCTGGCCTAAATCTGATATGATGCACCAATGGATATATGATGCTTGATCACGAGACTATGAAATATACTTATGCCCCAAAGGATTCTTTAAAGTCTGATTCAGAATAGTACAGGAAAGGGAAACTGTCCTTAAAAAGGGACCATAGTTATGGGGCAATGCAGGACTTTTTATGACCCCTTGGTTTCCAGATTTCGTCGCCAACACAATAGTGGTATCACAACCTCCCGCTACATTTCTGGCACCACAATGTTTTAATTGCCATAGGAAATACATTGGGAAAATTCCTTAAAATAGACGAGGACAGACTTACAAGAGGAATATTTACTGTTGCTAGGATATTTATTGAGGTAGATCTCAGTGAAGGATTACCAGTAAGCATGACATTAAACTTTAATAATACACAGTGGACACAACAGCTAGACTACGAAAATACAGCCTTCCGATGCCATGGGTGTTTACAAACAGGACACCTCCACAGTGCATGTCCGAAAGCCAAACAAACACTAAGATGGAACAATAAGTAACATAAACAACCAAAAGGATGGCAACACATAGCCCCCCTGGAGGAAGAAGAAGAACAAGCAAAAACAACAGAATACAAAGTAGAAATGGAGGAGCAAAAGACACAGAACAACACACCTAATGAGGAGAAAGACCCCAGCAACCCATTGTAGCGCCAAGAAACTCAACCAACAGGAATGGAAATAATCGGCATCAAGCGAACTCATGGATCAGAAGGATCTGAATCTGACAAAGACTCTCCCAACCATACGAGTGAAAATCAGCTTTCCATTGTAACCACTCCCAACACCGGAGGTTGGCGAAAAGTGGAAAAAAAGAAAGGGAGAAAAGAGTAATATCAATTTTTTTTTTTTTTTCTCTTTATTTCTCCAGCGTAGCACTGCTACTCCGTGTGCCTCATGCACATGAATCCTGCTACTCTGTGTGCTTCATGCACACAAGTCCTTTGGGACAACTCTGGAATGCTTCATTGCATATACTACAATGTAACTCTCTATTTTAATTAATAGAAACTTACTGCTTTTTTCTTTGGAAAAAAAATGGAAGTTACTAAACAACCCATAATAAGACCTAAGCCAATCATCTTACAAATAAATAAATTTAACTAATAATAAAAAATAACAAAAAATAATTCCCAATGTTGAATTATAAATAAACGAGAAAAAATTTTGATAAAAAAACTAATAAGAAATCAAAGCAAAAGTACCTAATACCATGCATATAAAAATAAAACAATAAATAAATTCAAACTTAAAAAAAATAATAAATATACTCAAAATAAAAAAATAAAAATAAATAAAAACGCAATAAATAAACTCAAACTCAAACTGTAGTCATACAAAGTTACTTGAGCTATGGATTGATTTCTTTTTAAGTATTAGGCTTACTAAAAAATTATTATAGAAGACACAACACTTAAGAAAGAGACTATTCACACTTAGTAAACTCAAATTGTAGCCTTACAAAGTCACCTGAGTGATGGATTGATTTCTTTTTAAGTATTAGGCTCACTCAAAAATTATAGAAGAGAGCACACTTAAGCAAGAGACTATCCACATTCACATTTGCATTCTTTAAATCAACAATAAGTGTATATGAGATTACAATATAGTTGAACATAATTCTAGAAAATAAGATTGGGAAACTAACAAAAAAATAACTAATTAAGACAATGAATTAAAACATCACTCTAACAATACATAACAAAAGTTAACAAGTGTTTTAGGGTAGCTTAGTCCTTACCAAAACAATTAATTCAAACATAACTCTAACAATATATAACAAAATTTAACAAGTGTTTTAGGGTAGCTTAGTCCTTACCACTTGACTGAGAATTGTGTTTTTAAAAACATATAAAGTGGAAAATTGATTGCCCACTAAGAAGCAAGTAATTACATAAATTTTGGTGGGTAATAAAAATTTGAGGCAGTTATCCACATGGCATTGTATTATGCAAAGGATGCATTAATAAGATCTTCAAGTTATGGTACGATCAAATGTTAAAAAAAAAATTATTAATATTTTTTTTTCAAAATTAAAAGTTATAATTTGCATTTGTCAATGCTAAACTAATAATGATCAACATAGAAATTGATTGAGAGAGTGCTTCTTTGACAGAGACTAATAATAAAATATTCTAAATTCCTCTTTTATTTTGGCAAGCTAGCACTTGTCTTCAAAGTTTACCTCCTCTATCAATACATTGCAACAATCACGTCAATCCCCAAGGGCAGAGAATTGTTCCTGGCAGCTGCTCTTATTTTTTTTGTCTTCGTTGTATGCTTTCTTATATTATTACTCTCTATTAACTATATAAATTTAATAGATATTGATATTATTGAAAGTTGTACAAATAAGATGAATAACATTCTTTTAGTAGGTAGATCTTTCCATCTTATGCTCACCACTACCTAATCCCTAATAGAAACAGCTAAAATCACACATTCACAAACACTCAATCATATATTATGCACAAATGGTGTATGTGTAAACACACTCACACACACGAATTTACATTCAAATTACTCTATTAAATAGAGTTTCTGAGATCTAACTTATTCCTAAATTAGATAGAGAGGTTGAGAGAATTTCTCAACCATCACAAACCATCTTCTTAAATATGGAATGTAAGCATTAATTCCAACATCCCCCCTTAATGATTACATTACATGAAAATAACAAAATAATCAAGCTTATCAGTAAATGCTCCATCAAGTTGCCTCATAACCCTCGGAAAGGTGTAGTTGGCAAGTTGGATTCCCGAGTTCCCTTCCTCAACTCCCGAATCAAGGACCTCCCGAAGTCAATTACTGGACAGCATCCCAGTCTATCGCATAACCTCATTAGGAAACCACCACGTCTACCACTAATGAGGGATCCTTCCCTAGATCCGCAACTACCATACTATCTGGACAACCATCCATATTGAGCCTTACTACTACTTGATCTTCAAACACAATTGATTGCAATCACTGAAATTTTAACAATTAACCCTCACTTATTTTACAAACATTTTATAATAATGGAAATTAAACTAATATAATCACACATGTAATTTTCCAAAAACCGGTATAGTCATGGTAACAGTGACTATCACAACGCATTTGTCGCTGTCTCCGTGAATATCAGACACGGCTCTCTGTGTTCAAATGTTCATGCACTGTCCTCCCCGAATTTGACACTGATTCCGGCGACGAACACCCCCAGCCATTGGCACGGGCCATGAAACCCTCCAAACGCGTCGTCGTTGCGCAAGGGAAGGAAGTCAGCGTTGCAGACCGAAATATTAACAGCAGTGGAGCGTTCTCAGAACACTGGGTAATCCAACAGAGTGTTAGTGGAGTCGCCGATCAATGCTCGAAACTGTAACGGCTAGCATAAAGTCTGCCCACGCCTCTTTCGATTTGGAATCGGCTGTCTCTCTGCGTGAATGTCTGTGTCTCCACCATTTAATCCCCGACCGCAGCAGAGATTCTTAATAAATGACACCAATCAAGGATACGCTAACGCAATAAATCTTCCTATCGGCCTTCCAATACTTGTGCATGAGACGTATGGCCTCTCGGCTTAAACATCGACCTGAAATAAGGATATGCAGCATGTAATTAAATAGCTCGAAGAAGGTGTTGTGGGATCCGTCGAATTTGATGATGCACAACCTTGCTTAACACTCCGAAAACCACAATTTTGATAAGAATTCTAAGCGGCCGCCTTCTACAACTGTTCTGAGATCAGACGCATTTTCTATTTCATAAGGAAGACCAGGTTCAGATCCATACTAGCTCCGATACCATGATAGAAACAGCTAAAATCACACAATCACAAACACTCAATCATATATTATGCACAAATTGTGTATGTGTAAACACACTCACACACACGTATTTACATTCAGATTACTCTATTAAATAGAGTTTCTGAGATCTAACTTATTCCTAAATTAGATAGAGAGGTTGAGAGAATTTCTCAACCATCACAAACCAACTTCTTAAATATGGAATGTAAGCCTTAATTCCAACAATCCCCACACATATATATATTTTGTTTGCATTCTATACTATCAATGTATTATATTATTATAATTCTCTAAATGTATTATTGTTATTATTTAAAATAATGGTGAATAGATTCGTTAAATAGTTTTTGATATTGCTTGTATTTACAAGATTTAGATCCTAGAATTTGTTTTCATCTCCCTATTCAAAAGTATCTTTATATGATTGTATTGATTGTTTAATTATTAAATGAAGAGTAGCGTTGTCGGGTATCCTCAAGGGCTCGGTACCTGAGATCTGCTAGATTCATTCATCAATTTGTCTTCCATTTTTGAGTGGGTATGAAAGCGTCCTGGGTTTGTAATCGCGACTGGCGAGGTTGTGTGTGTCCAATTGAGTGTGGAGCTGTTTGGAGCTGTTTGATTAGATATTGTTCGATTTTCCTGCTAGATCTGCCTGTGCGTGGAGCCACAGAGTCAGTGGAAATATCCGAGCCATTTGACCGTGGTGTGGCTGCTAGCTGGTCGCATTGCGATAGCTGCTCGTGCATGGTCTCAGTGTGATAGCTAACCGTTAACTGTGGGTGTTCTCATTGCATGTGCATGGTCTCAGTGCGATAGTTGTTCATGAGGAAGAGTAGTCAATAATTCTGAAACACTGGCCCGTGGTGGAGCTCGTTGTTGCAGGTTGGAGGAGAAGCTCATTCTACCTTGTAAGAAGTGTTGATTGGTTCTGCAGGTACGCAGTGGAAGTGTAGAACCATTTTTTAGTGGGTCGTGTGAGCAAGTGTGAATCCTGTCCATTGCAAGGGCGTAAGGACTGTGTTAAGGCGTGTGAGACTCATAGGGTAGAACCTCCTATGCGTGTGAGGTTGTTGCACAGAGGCGATGTATGAGATCTGTTAGCACCCCGTTATTGCCCACCGCACAGCCGACCATGACAGCGCAGAGGAGATCGTGTTAGTTTGTCTCCTATTGTTACAACGCAGAGGAAGCGTGTGTCTAAATTTTGCAGATCGATCCTGCGACTGGGCATAACCATTGCTTGAATTTGCATCTTGGTGGAGCAATGTTTGAAGCTGATCTGCTTGTGTGAGCATGGAGTGATGTTGTAATCGTAGCACCGTGGAAAACGAGGTTGTATAGGGTGAATCATGTTTTGTAATTGAAGAGGACGCAACGGAGTTCAGTTCAGAAGGACCAAGCTCAATGTTGAACATGTCGGTTAGCATTTTGGGCAATACAACACCTTTGTTGACTTGGTGGTCTACACACTCGGCGCTCAAAAACTGTCAATAATATTTTTATCTTTTTTTAATGTGAACAACGCATACAACTCCTGGGAGAAGGTGCACCGATCAAGGGTGTCTTACGAAATTTAACTATCTTGCAATGCAACGCATCCTCTAAGAATCGAAAAGAGCATTTCACTCATGATCGAAGGTGCCTTACGAAATTGAGATATCTTGCAAATTGCAATCCAGTTCACCTTTGCCCACCGTGAGTTTGTTATGTGAGGACTTGCGATACATACTATTTTTTGGGTATATGTGGATATGTGTACAATTTAGAATTTAATTGAGTTCCATTTTTTTGAAACTATTAAAGGAAGTGCATTTTTTAGTCTCTATCTAGATTTGGTCGGTAAATGTATATTTGGAGTCGTTGGAGGTGCTCCTAAAAAGAATTGTTGAAAATTGGGATTCTTTTGTCAAAATGATGAATTTATTTGCAAGGATACTTGAATGAAGCCAATAATTTGGATGGCACCAACTGTGCTAATTAGAAATTCAAATTTCAGACTCTAATGGAAGGTTATGGCATTTGGACCATCATAAAGGGAGAAGAGGCAAAACCTATTGCACGTACGACAACTACATCGATTCAAAATTGGGAGAAGCAGGAAAAAAACAAAAGTATTATTAAAAATGTTTGTTAAGGATAACATAATCCTTCACATTTGTGATTGCAAGACATCGAGTGAAACTTGACTACACTTAAAGATCTGTATGAAACCAAAAATAAAAATAGAGTCCTCTTCTTGAAAAGTAATCTTCTTTATATTAAAATGGAAGAAAATGATTGTGTTAGTGCATTTGTTTCAAAAATTAAAGACTTGAAAGATAAGCTCAGAGACATAGGAGAATCATTACCTAGCATTGATCTTGTGACAATCACTTTAAATGGAATTTCAGAGGACTATCAGATGTTTATGTTTATTGTAGGTCTTGCAGCAAGGGAGAAAGCTCCCACCTTTGAGGAATTGATAGGTGTTGGCTCAAGGGGCTTGGAACCAGGTTCAAAGTGTATCACGCACCAACAAAATCCTTAACTACTAGCCCTTTTGGCAACGACCTACAAGTAGATCACAGTCTTACCCGAAGCAGTATTGGGAAGTTGCATAACTAGGTTTCTATAGCCCGAGGGATATTGCACTGTGGCACCTATGTGGTTTCTTATATTTTATACTGAGTTACAACTTCGCATACATAAAAGCCTTTGTGCTTATGCTTTACTTCACATATTTGTGCTTATTACATAAACATTTTAGAGAACAATATAACATGTATTATTTCGCATAAATAAGTAAAAAGCATGCATATTAGTACATATGAATATAGATTATGAATACAGATACACAATATTTCGCCAAAACTTATTCTTCTTTATTAAGATGGATCCTTCAACACATACAACTTCTTCAACCTACGCACCCAGCTGCAGGTAGTTTGCGCACTCAGTTGCAGACTCTTCCAAGGCCTCTGCACACTCAGCTATAGAGCCTTTCCTAAAAGCCCAAAATATAGACTAAAGATAGAAAGTATGATCAATTCATCTATGTGTCATATCTTTCAACAAAGCATTACATCTCCTTATATATGTTTCATTACTACAAAACCATGGTCCACATACTATGGATTCGACAAAACAATGAGCTAAAACCTCGATACTCATTGCAAAATGAGGGGTTTTGACCCACCCAAAAGCTCCTAGACATCACGCGGTGAATAGAACTTCACGGACTCTGCGCGCTTCACTCCTTAAAATGTGGAGTCTTTGACCAAACTTAGACCAAGTTGGGCCTCGCCCAACAGACCCCCAACTCTCACATGTGACTTGTCTCGAGTCACTCATCCATTGTGCCCCGAATCTTTGTTGTGATGCTCATGTAGGCGGCATTATACCGATGAAGTATTTTTGCTAGTTGCTTCTCCTCTCTGCGCACTTCTTCCAGCAATGCCTATGTGGTTGGTCTGATAGTCTTCTGTAGTACTTCTTTCTCCTTCCGTCATAGCTCCATGAGCTTACTGTCAACTGCATGTGACAGCTAGAAGGCCTCATCCTACCATGGTTGAGTCCTTTCTATCAAAATCTGCTCCTTTCACTATAGGTCTTCAATCTGTTTTTGAAGAGTCGTTCCTTCCGTGATCTTTGCGAACCTTTGCGAGACTAGTAAGGTCTTCGCAGTTGCCCAAATTTCATCTAACCACTCCTTCTTCGTTTGGATCTCCTCATCAATCTGCTGAATATTTAGATCCTCCTGCAGTGAGGTCCAAATATGCATGGTTTCATCTAATATTCTGGCACAGTCCACCATTGTGTCAGCGATGCCTTTCAACGTATATTTCAAATCCTTTTCTCTCCTCATGTAGTTTTGGCGACGTGATTGGCTGCAACCTCATTTATAGCTAAATAATATTGAATTTATACTCAAACCTCATCTCAGTGAGCTTATTCTTTGAGTCCCCTATCACGAGGGCAAGTTTCACAGCCTTCTCTATTGGTGACTCCTTCATGGACCTTCACGTCTGAAACTATGCTACAAGGATCTGTGATGACTTTTTCCAATTGTTGTTGTTGCTAGTGTGCTGCATCCCTTTCCTTTATTAATTGATCGAGCTCCTTCTTCAGTGAAGCTCTGTCCTTCTTCTTGTATAAAAACAGGTGGAAATCTTCCTTCGGTGCCCATTGCAATCTCTTCTTGGCAATAAAGACACTTATATCCCTCTTCGTCTAAACAAAATCTGACTGCATTCATAGTATGCCCTCTTCACATAAAATAATTTTAATCCATGGCTTCAATGAGTTTAGGTGCTTACCTCGCAGATCCTTGAAAAATCTTCATTGTAAGACATAGTTGCGTCTATTGCGAATTCAATAATAAATTTGCTTAGGATACTGTCAATCAAAAAATCAGCCACCCTTGAGATCTTGTTGTTAGTATTCCTGTGGCATTGTATCAATCCACGACCTTAAGTGGTAGGTTCGTCTTTTTTGAAACAAGCCTTATGCTAGGTCAACTTTGATACCCATTCATATATTTCATTAGCAAACATTAGGAAGAAGATCTCATGTTGTTTTGTATAGAGATACTTCTGCAACTAGGCTTCGGTCGACAATAGCATATTTTTGTTTTCCTGAACTGCAAATTCCCACTCTTTTTGTTCAACTCACCCCTATATTTCCTTCTTCGGCGGAGGCCAAAACATATCCCTCAAGTAGATCCCAGTCCTGGCAACAAAACCATTTGTTGGCTCCAGGGGCTTGGACCCAACTTCAAAGTGTATCGTGCACCAACAAAACCCTTAACCACTGGCCCTTTCAGCAACGACCTGCAAGCATATCGTAGTCTCACCCAAAGCGGTTATGGGAGGTTTCAGAACTAGGTTTCTATAGCCGAAGGGATATTTCAATGAGGCACCCATGCTGGCTTAGGGGTTCCTGGACCCAGGTTCGAAGTTAGTTGTGTTGACCAACAAAACCCTACACTACTGTCCCTTTTGACAACAACTCGCATAGCGCAAGCTGCACTCTCACCCGAAGTAGTATGGGGGGATGCAAGAACCAAGCTTTTGCATCCATAGACTAATGTGACGTCTTCTAGTGCCTTGGATCTACATTTTTGAATATCGATAAACTCCTAGGGCATGTTACTGCAACTCAGTTAAAGCGTCTTTCAAACCTTCGTGAAGGTCCACGACCCGTCCTTGCGGACCCTTAACAAATGATTTACCTACTTACATGCATCAAAAAGTAACCCTAGACTGGAGTTGACAGAGATCTACTTTATTTGTCAGAAACATAAGAGAAATAATTTGAGGCTATGCAGAAGTGGATAAACATTCATTACATTCATTATTAAGATAGATTCAAGACATTCGCGTAGCATTTAATCAATATTTCATAAAACATGTCATTCATCGCTAGCATATAACTTAAATAGATACAAAAAAATACTCATTAATTCTTCAGAAAATAGTCTTTATTGATCTTTAGTTCATGGATTACAGATTTAGACTACCCTGCACACATAGCTGGAGGGGTCCGTGCACTTAGCTATGGACTCTACACAGGCCTCTGTGCACTCAATTGCGGAGCCTTCTCTTCTCCACCTAAGCCACAAGCATAGGAAGCAGAGCCTTCCTACCTTAGCTTCTACCCAAACTCTTTAATGAACCCAATTCTCTATCTACCTCTATCAAACTCCACCTTAGACTCACTAAGACTCGACCATTTATAGACTTTTCCATACAATGCCATGGTCCACGGACCATGGGTGAATCTCAAAACTTTACTTAAAATGACGAGCTAAGTCCCTTTGACTCTTATTCATCTACGTGCTTTGCATCCACAAATCGCGGAGACTTTAAATAGTTTACAAAAAATGTTACAAAAAATTACTAATTAATTCCATTCTTCCCCTGGGGACCCCATTCAAACAAGCCTCCAACACAAATATCATGACTCACCCTCGAGTCACTCGATAGTTCTACTTTCTCGCGAAGTTCGTTGAATGCCTTAGTTAATGCCTGTAGCTCCCCGATACTCTGTTCTGTTGCTTGTTGCACCTCCCGGACTAGTTTGCTGCAACCCTTCTCAAAATTACTAGGTTCTTTGCCTGTTTCAATTCGCAACAGATGGTTAGGTCCATCATATAACCTCCCCTGCTTCATAATGAATTCAAAGTCATACTCTTGAAATAATAACAACCATCTAAAAATCCCCCCCGCGACACAGGCTTGTTGACCAGGTATTTTAAGAAAGAATGATCTCTATACATCTTGAAATGCCCTCCTATCAGATAATTGCTAAATTTTGGTAATGCGTAGACCATGGCCAACCCTTCCCGCTCAGTCGTTGAATATTTTTTCTTAGCCTTTGATAACTTCCTACTTCCGAAGGCTATAGGATGGTCCATTTCTCCTTCACCGGCCTGTGTTAGCACTGCACCCAACGCAATGCAAGAAGCATCTACATGTACATGAAACTCCTTTTTCCATTTAGGGAATACCAAGATTGGTGCAGTTACCATCTTTTCTTTTAATACATCTAAACTGCGCTGATATTCTTCATCCCAACAAAATGTCACATCCTTCTTTAAAAAATTTTCCATGGGCGCGATAATTTGAGCATAAGCTTTGATAAATTTTCGATAGAATCCCTTATGTCCCAACATTGTGCATAGCTGCTTTATGTTCTTCGGGGCCTTCAAATTCACAATTACCGCAATCTTTGTAGGGTCCACCATCAATCCTTGCTTGCATACAACATGACCCAGCAAGATCCCAAAAGGAAGACAAAATATGATGTTTTTCAAATTCAGCATTATCTGGTATCTGCAACATGTATCTTGCATCAGGCGTAGACTTACTACATGGTGCTTCACTAATCCAAACATCATCTAGTCATCAAACTACACTTCCAGAAACTTATGAATGAACTCCTTGAATGTTGCTATGACGACGTGGGAAAATATTGTAGGCGCATTTTTTAATCCAAATGGCACAACAGTGTACTGAAAGCAACCCCACTCTATTGTGAAGGTGGTCTTTCTTCTATATTCTGGGGCAATATTGATATGATGATACCCAGAAAACCTGTCAGTAAAGGAATAGGCCTCTTGCCCTCCAACATTGTCTAACACTTTGTCTATAAATGGTGTTGGAAATGGGTCGTGAACACATGCATCATTAAGCTTTCGCATGATCCAGGTGGATGTTGGTGGCTACCCATCTATCCCACTTGGACCCCCACAACTATCTCTTTCAGTGTTTCATTTTCATTAATTGTAGCACAATTTACTATTTTTAGCAGTTTTTTGGGTCCTGAACTTCTGAAGCGGTTTTGAGGCCCTAAACAATTTTTTTTTGGAAAAACTAGGAACAACATCGGTCCATGAACTAATGTTTCTCTTCCTAAATTTGTAGTCTTTGGATAGATCTTTCTAACGAGGCATTGTGTGTGTCTAATGGAGATCATATGCCAACGTTACGACCTCGGGAAGTTGATGTACTAATTTACCCAAAACGGGGCCCATAGTTTGGCGCTTCATCTCCTAGGGTTAGGGTTTTGGATGTTTAAGGTTTTCCATTTTTTCTCAACAATAAATAGGCCTTCGAGTCTTATTGTAAGAAAATTCAGAGGCATGTAGCCACCACATCTCTTCTCAGAGATAAGCTACCATCGCCCTAGCTGGTTTTTTTCCATTTCCGTTTGTAAGCATATCTCAGTATTTTACATTAATGAAATGCAGTATTATTTCTATTGCATTATTGTATCTATGGTTATCTCTATAATTTGTTGTGTTCCTATTTAAATATGGATCAATGGTATCATAGCAGCCTGCTCTTTCTCTATTTTTCTTTGCATGTCCCCAACGAGTTTGGGATATAAGCAGTTAGGGCTTGAACTGGTCGAACCATTGCAAGACCATCCTCGCAGATCCTGATAGCCTCCATGGCAGATGAAAAGAAAGACGAGGGGGTAGGAGATCCTATCAAAATCTTGCTCGAAGAAGCCCTTGAGAGACAAAGGAACGCGATGAAGGAAAATTTTGCCCAGATCCTTCGGCGACTACCCAGGGGCGACGCATATACTTCCAATAGCTACTCTGGAAATGCCACACCCTTTAAGGTACAAGTTAACTTTGAAATCCCCATATTCGAGGGTCAAATAGATGCAGATGTTGTAGATAAATGGTTAAATCTACTAGATGGTTAATTTTTTGTTCATGATTTTTCCAGCCGGGAAAATATCACTTTTTCACTTCTCAAATCAGACCCTCATGTCAAGGACTGGTGGGAAACCTACTGCGAGCAAAATGATGAAAGTACGAACTCACTGTTTTCAGCTGCACCCACTTGGAATTCATTATGGGATGCCATCAAGGAGCAGTACTACCCTGTCAAAAGATATGAGGATAAATACATAAAGTGGAGGATGCTGCGGCAGGGAAGGGACCAACATGTGCCGGAGTTCACAAATATTTTTCATACCCTTCGCACAAAGTTGGGTATCAAGGATTCCGAGCTACATTTGGTACTCAAATATTGTGGCTGCTTACACAGGTACATCCAGGACGAGATAGATTTCCTGAACATGTCCTCACTCGGCACGACATACTGATACGCTGTCAAGATCAAGCAGAAGTTTAAACAAAAGAAGCGAGACTTTGGATTTGCGAATCCAAAGAACAAAGGACAAAGCGAAGGCGGGGTGACCCAGGACAAGTTGTCGAAGCCACAAGAAAAGAACAACACCATGAAGTCAAAGAAGGACACAAGAAAGTGGTGTGAGTTCCATAAGAGCCCCACTCATAACACAAGTGAGTGTCAGACCAAGCAATCACTGGTGGCCGAGTTAAAGGCTTTAGAACCATATACATGTTCCGACCCTTAGTCAGAATCTGACAAGAGGAATGAAAAAGGGAATCAAATCATTGATGTGGAGCCCAGTGCCATTGTTGCCACTGCTAAGGTCAAGAAGAATGAGCCTGAAGATCCAGAGGAGGGGGAGCGTCTTTTCCACTCACAAATGTGGTGAAGGGTTCGCTGCTGCAATTCATTATCGACAGTGGTAGCCAAAAGAATCTCATTTCAGTAGAGGTCGTCAAGCGGCTGGGACTACCAACCATACCACACCCGCAACCATCCAACATCAGGTGGCTTCACCAAGGACGAGATCTCCAAGTCCGCCAGTAATGTCACCTTCCCTACAGCATCAAGTCCTTCATAGATGAGGTATTGTGTGATTTTTCACCTCTTGGTGTTTGTGATGTATTATTAGGCTAACCATACTTGTGGAAGCGACATGTTGTGTATGAGGCAAGGCCTCGCACTGTTATTATTTCTTTGGGTAATTCATTATACAGGATACCAGAGGTAGCCCCACCTACCACCACTTCTTTGATCTCTGCTAAGAAATGCAGCAAGATCATTTCCTAGACTAGGAAATTCATTTTCTGTCTGGTTCACTCCCAAAGTAAGGGGAATATCGTCGCCACATCCATGACCCCCATGAAGGGTTCCTCCACGCAATAGCAACAGCATATGGATACGGTCATGGAAGAATACAGGAACATCTTCTCCTCACCCACAGGGGTACCGTTGAACTATCAGGTCAAGCATATGTTCGATCTGACTTCTAGAGCACCTCTACCCAATGGACCAATCTATCTCCATCCCATTGTGGAAAATTCCAAGTACAAGCAGCGACATGATCAACATCGGGTGCCACACAAGTTTCAGGTGGGTGACAAAGTCTAGTTGCACCTGTAGAAATAATGCCTTACAAGATCCATCAGAAGCTCAAACCACTCTAATATGGTCCTTACACCATTAACAAGGCTACGGAAAACAACTCTTTGGAGCACATCATTCGCCCATTCCTTCACTTGCACTGAGTGTTCACTGTGGACCGCCCACGACCATGCTTCCCAACATTACTAGACACAGCAAAAGTTGCAGAACAACTCACCAGGGACCAAGTTCAGCAGAAGTTTCATCATCTCATGGAGGAGCTCAATGCAATGGGGACCATTGCTTCCTAATGGGGGAGGAATGATACAGGTGGATGTTGGTGGCCACCCCCCTATCCCAATTGGGTCCCCACAACTGTCTCTTTCCGTTTTTTCAGTTTCCTTAATTGTAGCACAATTTACTATTTTTAGCATTTTTTCGGGTCCTGAACTTGCAGAGCCATTTTGAGGCCCTACACAATGTTTTTTGGAAAAACTAGGAGCAACATGGGTTCGTGGACTAATGTTGCTCTTCCCAAAGTTGTATTCCTTAGATAGATCTTTCTAATGAGGAATCGTGCGCGTCAAACAGAGATCGTTTTCCAAAGTTACGACCACGGGAAGTTGATGTACCAATTTACCCAAAACGGGGCCCATAGTTTGGTGCTTCTTCTCCTAGGGTTAGGGTTTTGGATATTTAGGGTTTTCTATTATTTCTAAATAATAAATAGGCCTTCGAGCCTCATTTTAAGACACTTCAGAGGCATGTATCCACCACATCTCTTCTCAGAGATAAGCTACCATCGCCCTAGCTGGTTTATTTCCATTTCTGTTTGTAAGCATGTCTTAGTATTTTACATTAATGAAATGAAGTATTATTTCTACTACATCTCTGTATTTATGGTTATCTCTGTAATTTGTTGCATTCCTATTTAAATCTGGATCATCGCAAGTCTACACAAATCCTTATTTCTCCCTTTTGTTCCTTGGACCACCTTCAGGCTCACCCAATCAGACTCCTCAACAGTTTCTATAATGTCTGCCTACAGTATTTTATCTGGCTCTTGGCAGACCTTTTCCTTGTACTTAGGATTAAGGTGATAAGGCCTCTATTTGACAGGCTTTGCATCCAGCTTCAATGTGATCTTCATAATGCCCAAATCATCGATTATGCCCTTTAAATCCGAAAACTTAGTGGGGAAGAGATCCTAGTATTCGCAAAGTAATTCAACTACTGTAGCATCATCCCAATAATCTGCAATTTTCGCGAACTTTGGTTCTTCTTTAGTTCCAATGTTTACTTGCTTCATTTTCAAAGGTGCGAATATTTCTGGGTTTTTAATTTGTGGGTCTTCAACTTCGTGATGCCCTTCTGCCTCCAGAATATTGATGTTCCTTGGGTCTTCTTCCTCCTCTTCAACGGTCACATTATAGCATTCCAATACATGGTGCAATTGGGTGTTGTAGTTGGATTGGGTCCATTCCATAGGTTCTGTCAATGTTCTGAAGATAACCGCTTTAATATCTTGCAATGCTTCATCAATGCTGGAAAATCCGTCTTCAAAGCTGAAAGTCAATATTAAACCTTCCTTCTATACATCCCATTCCACAGTTCCATGGCGGAGTTCTGTTTCAAGATACCATTTCATGGGGATTGTACCCAAGGTATGACAAAATATATGTACCCATTCTGGCTGCAGTTTTGTCCCCCATGCTTTAGTCCATTTTGCCAGGTGATCGTGCAAATCATCCCTTCCATTATACTTCTTAGTCATTCTAGTATTAGCACACCAAAACCATAGCTTCGTCATTATTTTATAATCTCTCCATCCAGCAAAACTATCCTTATGTGTATCCCACCATTGTCCAGGTGTAGCACACAGTGCCGACTGTAATGCTTGGAAGCGATGGTCCTCAGGGACTTCACGCTCGAATTCATCCAAAAACAGATCTACGTCAGTTAAACCATCATAATAAGGTAATTTTCTTACCTCCGATGAAACACAGTGTAACGACTTGGTCATCATATTGCATCGCAATGTAGAAACTTCATGTAAGAGATTCTGTCAATGCTCTAATTCCTCGTCTGAATCAGAGGTGCAGTAAATCTCCTGGTCCAATGCAATCTTCCCATCTGTTGTTGGATTGATCTAGTCCTGATCTCGCGTTGTTATCTTGTAAATTTGATCTAGTTCATCGTCACTTTCTTCATAATCGCATACTAGTTCAATATAGCACGCCCCTTCTGCAGGGTTCAGTGGAACTATAACCCGACGAGTCTTCCTTTCAAACGACATTGTCCTTTTATTCATATTGACGACCCCATTCATATCAATAGCCTAGTCGATTCCCAGGAGCGTGGGGTAGAGATGACTATCATCGAAAATTTCTATAACTTCAAAGTCTACTACTGCACTCACACCTTCAATATCCACTGTTACTCCATATAATCGTCCCATGGGGATGATTTTCTGTTGGTTTGCCATCCTAAGATGAATCGGAGACCACTACATCACAGGTCTCCCCATCCTTTCCCAGGTCTTTTTTGGAAAAATATTTGCATCGGACCCAAGATCCAAGATGACCTGGTCCATTTCATAATCACCTATCTACGTTGTTAGCCACATATCTCGCCCTGTTCGTGCCTTATGCTTGCCAATCATTTTAACCATGTGATGTTCATCAAGGGCCTTTTCCTTACTGGCGCATTTATTTATTAATTCCTGCACTACTTCTACAACCTTTCTATTGCACAGCAACTTCATGCAAGTCTTCAAAAAAATAGTGAGTACAGAAGGATCAACCTCTGTAGGTGCGCTGTTTTATTGCATCTTGTCCTGGTTTCCTGAGGTTGAGGCCTCAAAGAAGGTCTTCTTGGCTTCCATAAATGTTTCCTTAGCATGATCCATATCAAATATGAATTCTTTCTCTGGAGCTTTGCGGGCCCATCCATCTTCTTCAGGCTATTTACCTTTATCAGTGCCAGTCATCATTCCACTTCTCAACACAATATTAAATATTTGATCTTCCTCTCAGGGCTCAACCCTCATCATTTGTAAATTCTTCGTAGGCTTTGGAGGCTACGTTTTCTTATCTTTCATCTTAGTAATTAACATCGGGCATTCTTCTATAGTATGGTTGAATTGTCTGCAGTATTGACACGATGAATGTGTAGGATTCTGGCACTCTCGCGCATAGTGCCCCAGTTGTCCACAGTTGTAATAGATAATGTAACCACGACCTCTAGTAGGTCCTCCTCCTCCTTAGCCCCATACGCGACCATGATAACCTTCATGCACTCCTCCGACACCTTGATCTCGAGGACGCGTTTTTGCTTGCATATGGTACTTGGGGGTTCTTTCCATCATAAGCTCATAGCTTTGACAGTGGCACTCATCGTGACCCACAGATTTGCAAAAGTTACAAAACAACTGCTCGGGTGTCTGAATGAACTTCTAAAGTAAATGGAAGTTATCCATTGCATGTTGTCCAATAACCAGACAAATGGCACACCATATCATAGCTCCCATGCTCGGCCCTACTGGGGCTTCTGGGTTGAGGGGATTCAGCCCCCCTCTTATAATATAATTTGCATACACGGGACAATGGTCTTTATCATGCCCATGGCCCTTGCACTTCAAACACCAGACTTATGCATGCATTTATGGCTTAATCTCCTTGTCTTTCTTCAAACTCTGTAATTCGAGGATTAGGCTCGCTAATTATGAGTGGATCTGCTGTACTCCTAGGTTTGATCCCAAATAGGTGATGCATGCAGCGTCATCACAATCTCCAAGGCTTCTGCCTATGTATCTATCTTCTACTACGATAGAGCGATTCTCAAATGGGGCAGAAGCGACACGATAAAACAGTCACAATGCTGGCTATCTGGGATCTGCATGTTAGCCTGTCTAATCTGACACTTTAACCTCTGATCAAAGTCCCAAGGCTTCTCCTCAACCTTCATCATGATCTCTTTCAATTCAATGACTGACTGTGAGTCAGATTTGGGTTTACTTAAACTCTTTTTTCAAAGTCGTCTAAGTTTCTGCTAGCGATGCACGAGGATTGTTCATACAATACTTAATGTACCAAGTTAGTGCGTGATCCTACAAGGCAGTAACCAGCTGAGCCTTCTTTATATTATCATCGATGATTTGTTGCGTTGTCCATATAGAGTTCGCAACAAACTAGAACTACTCTGGATCTTCACTTCCTATGCCCTTGAAAATCAAAATCTTCATTGCGTTCACCATGTTTAATGGTGGTGGTGGAAGTGGAGGTGTGGGTGAAGGTGTATGTGGTGGAGGTGGAGGTGGGGTGGACGGAGGATTTCTTCTAGGAATCCCCTGAGTGATTAGCTGAACAATGCTTCGCAACGTAGTCTTCCCCGCCCCTTCATCGTCGCTTGTGATGAGCCTCATAAATGAGTAATTTTATAGGCTCATTTTACCTCCTAACCTAGTCAAATCAACCATTCTCTTAGCTTATTGTATGATTTTCGGATTATATTTATGCTTATAGGGTGAGTTGAGTTAGTTATTATGTCATGTGGTCTAACATGTATTTAATGCATATTATTGATGGATTTCGAGGTCAAATTCAAGGATCTAGTGGCCAAACTATAGCAATAACTCAAAGTGGACAAAGGAGAGGACTTATAGAAGGGAATATCCCTCATTTATTGCTCCTCACTTTGAATTCCCCTTCATTCAGCTCGGAGTACAAGCAGCCAAATCATGCACTAGAAGGTAGCCGAGCAAGTGGAAGATGATTGAGAGCTATCTCGAGTTTTGGAAGCCAAGCCTCCCTGATTTTAAGGAAGTTGTTGGTAGCTTTAGATGTATAAGTAGATAGGCCTAGGGCCTCACGAGGGTCAACTTTTTTCTTATGTAAACTCTGCTCAAATTTCGAGCTCACTATTTTTATGACAGTTTTATGTAATCTTGCTATTTTTTGATAATGAAGATCGAATCCTTTTTGAGCTAGCACTGAGTTACCTCAGAGGGTTGAAGCTCTTGGGTTAGGGCCCAATCCAAGCATCCAAGCTCCTCTTTACTTGTATTTGTATGCTTTACTTCACTTTGTAGATTAGTTTGCTGTTAGATGAATTTCTTTTATGGTTAAGAATAGATTGCTTTTGATGATTTAGTAGTTTACTTCCATTTGTGATTTTTGTAGTAGGTTAAGCAGTGATTAGATAAGATTCAAAAGGCTAGCAATAGTGCCTTGCCCTCTCTTCCTCCCTTTGAGACCATGATTTGAGGCAAAGACTCTCTTGCTGCCCTAAAAACACAGATTTTCCTCATTCTTAGGACTTCTAGTGTTTACAACTCTCTAGTAGGTTGATAGTCCAGTTTTGCTTTGTTGTAGATCTTCTTCATCAAGTTCACTTCCTAATTTACAATAGTCCTTTTGCATGCTTTCATACCTTACAACATTTCCTTCTATGCATCATAGTTTAGGCCATTTTAATGCAAAATTCTGTTTTTCCTAGAATGCACTTACCTCATTGGTTGCTTGATTTTCTTGGTTGACTGTCAGTTTCTATGCAGCAGAACTCTTCCAGCAGTAGGCCAGCTTACTAGCAATCACACCCTCCATCTGATCCATGCCCTATAGGTCTCCCAAATCTCACCTTAATTCTACCCTAGTTTCCTTCATTTTTCATAAAACTTCTTCCTCTCTCCTTGAGCAAACCCAATCATCTTTCTCTCTCCTGGTGATTCATGGTAGACCTTAGGCACCCTAACACCTCATTCCAACCTTCTTCCACCTTTTCCACCTACTCTCACACCCTCAAAATAGTGGAAATTGCTCTCGACCTCCTCCTGTAGGCCTCCTGTAGTTTCCCTATTTTCCTCCTATAGTTTTCTTGTGTCCTCCTGTAGTTTTTCCTGTGGGCTTTCTTTTGAAGGCCGAGTGTGGTAAAAGCCTCCATAAGGCCATCTAAGACCTCCTAGGACCTATCGACACCATCCTACATCATCCCAAGCTCCAAAACCGCCCTCTAATGCCACCTATTCGCCACACGCAATAAATTAGATGCATGTTAAATTCACATAAAAACACATAAAAATCCAAAAATATGTTTTTTTTCTTATTTACTTCTAGAAATAGCATGGTTAAATGTTTTTTACTTCCTTGAGTAGGTAATGCGATTTCTTTCATGGTTTTCGTATTGCTTTTGGAAAAAGTAGAATTAGCTTGTTAATTAGGGTTTACTAGGTTTTGCTTTACATTCCAATATTTCTCCTTTCTGCAATTAGAATAGCATCTGTAGAGTAATCTTTCTTTTCTTTCATCATACATAGAGCTTCTTCTGACATCTATAGAAGTTGGCTTGAGCTCCTAGTGATCTTTCGTCGGTTTACCAAGTGACAACCTGCAATGAGAACTAGTAGTTGTGCATACAACACCGACGCTTCCAAGTTTGTTACGAACTACCAGGTTTTGGCGCTCACCACTTTTTGGCACCATTGTCGGGGAAGCATCAGAGTATTCTGTGATTACTGCTTTCTTCTATTTCCTATTGCAACATTCTGCTAATAGTTTATTTCAGCAAAAGTAGACTAGTCATTTCTTTTCTTTCAGTTCTACATCTCCTTGCTTTCCTTTTCAATTCTGCAAATTTCCATTCAGCAAGTTTATTTCAGCTAGTTGTAGTTTGTTTTGTTCAATCACAATTTCAGTTTCTGCAAGTACTTTTAGTGTGGGGAAAAGAAAGAAAAAACAGCCAAAAATATTTCCTTTCATGCCTTGTAGGAATAGAGATAACTTAGGAAAAAATTTTCCCAACACCCCCACTGCTTCACATAGCCAACCTTCTGTCTTCTTTGGTGGCTGCACTCAAGAAGAACCCTTAGGTGAACAGCCTGAAATATTTGAAGAACCTATAGGTGAAGAAGAATAAGAAAACATTCCTCCTGAGCCAATGGTTGAAAATACAAATGCTAGGGGAAATGGAGAGAGAATAGAGGGTACCTCCCCATTCGAGAGACCAATGGGGACACCAAAATGAAGAAAATAAGTCCTTTAACCCTACCTCACTTCCATGGTCTGACTACAGAAGATCCTGACACCTTCTTGTTCGAGTTTGCTATCATCTATCGAACTTATGACTATGTATAAGATGAGCAAAAGTTGAAATTGTTCCCTTCTACTGTCAAGGATGCAACACTACGCTAGTTCATGGGATTACCTGGCAATAGCATCACAACTTAGGCTCAGATGCAGCAGGCCTTTAATGACAAGTATCAAGACTATTGTAGGTCAAAAGATACTAAAGAAGAAATCTTCTGAATGACCATGGGAAGTGATGAGTCCCTGGAAGACTATGAAGAGAGGTTCCAGCTCAATTATAAAAGGGCCAGGTGTACACTTGACCCTGAGTCTTTGAAGTTGGTCCTGTTTAGGGGAATTCGGGAAGACCTTTTAGACACGGTCCTCCATCTACTAGCTGGGGGAGACATCTACCAACTATCCTATTAGGACATAAAGGCTATTTTTAGAAACCATTCTACAGCAGCCAGAAAGAAAGGTAGGGGGAATCAACCCATTTCCAGTACCTCTTCTCCCAATTCATCTATTAAAGGTGAAATTGGAAACATACTGGAAGACTTTAAGAGTGAGATGCTGCAAACTCTTTCCATGCAAATGGATACCTTACATATCAAAAGGAAACAAGAGGAAGCAGAGAGGGCTTTGGCCATTTTTTTCCCTGGATGCACCAAGAGGAATCCTAGGAATGAATGCCCATTGAACTCTATAGAGGTTTGTTCAGTCTGTGAAGAAGATAATTCTACAGATAAGTTCCCTTCCTTGCCCAGACTTAAAGCTATATACCAAGGGGCCGAAGGAGTCACTGAACAGATCTATTACATAAACCAAAGGAGACCGCATGGACCTAGACCATACCAACAGGGGATGCAAGGGATATCTCAGGCACACTACAACCCCAACCAAGTCACCTCCATACCTTCTTGGGTTCTGCCTGCTCATCCTTCCTAGTCCATGCCTCCTCCTTGGTCTTTCCCATCTCAATATCATGCCCAACCAGCCACCCATTCATTTCAACCCTATGCTCAGCCGCAACCTCAGTGGAATGCATCTCATCAGGGGTGGAGACCCCAATACAACTCTCTTCCCGCTCTTTTGCCTCCACTGCCTGCCCAACCACAACCATTACCTTCTGCTCCACCAAGGCAACCCCAAATGCCTGCCCAGCCAAATCTAAACCCGAACAACAGACAGGCTCAGCAAGTGTATAGTGGGGAACCATCATGCCCAACTTATGTTGTGGAGATTCAAGAAATTAACTTGCGACCTAGGAAATTTCTCCCAGATAGCCAGCCTCCACCCAGGGAGGTTGAGGAAGATAAAGAGGAAGGTGAACCTAAAGAAAACCCACCCTTTCCTGAGAGACTATCCGTGACAATCCAACCTACCCCCAAAGAGACTGAACTCCTGGGAGAATTGAAACATTTATGTGTGAAGATACCACTTCTCCAATCCATAAAAGATGTTCCTATCTACGATAGGTTGATCAAAGGGAAGTGCTTTAGGCATCCAGGAAGGCGCAAGAGAGATGCCCCAACCATCAATGTCATAGGACAACTGTCCGACCTGATGTTGGGGCAGACAATCTGTCCAAAATATCTGGACCCTAGAAGCCCAGTAGTTGATGTCCACATCAATGGCACGATGGTCCCACATACCTTGATTGATCTAGGAGTTGCCATTAATGTGATGACAAAGGACACAATGCTAAAACTTAACCTCCAGGGCTCCTTGAGGAACACCATGACAGTGCTACAGCTAGCAGACCGCTCCACAGTGACCCCTGAGGGGATTGTGGAGGACGTGATGGTCTCCATTGATTCTTGGGAGTACCCTCCTGATTTCTTAGTTCTCCAACCAAAGGCAAAGCTCACTAGGTATCCTCTCATTCTAGGAAGACCCTGTTTGGCTACAGCTGATGTCTACATCAGCTGCCGAGCTGGGAACATGACCATAAAGAATGGGCACGTGTCCAAGCAGTTAATCCTATATCTTCCTACCCAACCCTTGCTAGAACATGATCTACCTCTCTGGTTGGAAGAGGAGGATGAGGATGAAGTTGATTCTGCACCACTTTGTGCATTAGAAATTGCCATGGGGGGAAATCTCAAGATGAGGATGATATGATTGAAAATTTGATTCAGAATCCACCTCCCAGTGTATCACCATTAGAAGACATAGTAAGAGAAACCCAAAACATCCCCTCAACTGATCTCTGTTTGACCGACTCCACTTCTCTCCATGTTAAAAATATAGAGTTGGGCCCAAAAATAACCTTGAAGATCAATCCATCTCTATCTACTTCCCAAGAGAAGGAGCTATGCAGCATACTGAGAAAACATCTAGATGCCTTTTCCTGGAGTTATAAGGAGATGAAGGGAGTGCACCCTTTAGTATGTACTCATCATATATACATCAAGGAAGATTGCGAGTGAGTCAGGCAGCCTCAAAGGAGGATGAACCCAATGCTTAGAGATATTGTTAAGGAAGAACAGTAGAAATTGCTTGATGCAGGATTCATATATCCTATCTCTAACACTGAATGGGTCTCTCCTTTGGTGCTAGTGCCAAAGAAAAATGGTAAGTGGAGAATCTATGTCAACTATCGGGAATTGAAAAAAGCCACTAAAAAGGACCATTTTCCTTTACCTTTCATAGATCAAGTGTTAGACGGTCTGGCAGGGAAAAAGTTTTTCTCTTTCCTAGATGGGTTTAGCAAGTACAATCATATTAAAATTAGCCTAAAAGACCAAGATAAGACCACTTTGACTTGTCCTTGGGGTACCTTTGCATACCGGGTCCTTCCTTTTTGTTTATGCAATGCTCCAGCCACTTTCCAAAGAGTGGTATTGAGTATATTTTCTGAACTGGTTCATGATGCAGTGGAAATATACATGGATGATTTTACTCCTTATGGCTCTGACTTTCAGGAAGTTTTATCTAACCTAGGAAAATTTCTAGATAAGTGTATTGAGATGAACCTGTCCCTTAGTCTAGAAAAATGTGAATTTTTTATGACTAAAGGGACTGTGCTAGGTCATGCAACATCTCGACAAGGACTACAGGTGGACCCCAACAAAATTGCCATCATCCAAAGGGTCCCACCTCCTCAAAAGGTGAGAGACGTCAAAAGCTTCCTAAGCTTAGCTGGATATTACAGGAGATTCATTAAAGACTTCAGCAAGATAGCCTCTCCTTTGTTTGGCCTCCTAGGTAAATATGTTGAGTTCATATGGTCGGAAAACTGTCAAGAAGCTCTAGATACCATGAAGAGCAAGCTAGTGACTGCCCCAATTCTTAGAGGCCCAAACTGGGCCCTACCCTTTCACATTCACACAGATGCCTGGAAAAGAGCAATAGGAGTAGCCTTAGGACAAATTGATGAAAAGTTACCTTATGCCATATACTTTATAAGCAAAAACTTTTCAAAGGTAGAGCTAAACTATACAGTGACCAAGAAGGAACTCCTAGCTGTCCTGCATTCCTTAAACAAATTATGCTGCAATTACAGGCTATCAAACCTTTGTGCACACTGATTATGCTGCAATTAGATATTTAATGAACAAACCAGATGTAAATGCTCGCATTATTAGATGGTTTCTTTTACTACAGCAGTTTGATCTAACCATTATTGACAATCCTGGTAAAGAGAATGTTGTTGTTGACCTTTTCTCTAGAGTAGATTTCCCTATAGGTGAAGAAGGAATGGTGGATGACCAAATGTCGGATGAACACCTATTTTCTATATCATTACTCTCTCCATGGTTTGTTGATATAGCTGCTGGTCACTTTAATTGCTTATTAATTTAAACAACCAAGTGCTACATAAATTTTCAACCCAGGGAAGTCTGTTTGTTTCAAAGGCAATCACACACTATTTATGCTCAATCCCAAAAGCAATGAAAAGTTGTAGTAACAATTACACTAATCACACCTTGCTTTAAACAAACTGAAGCTCTACTCTGAGTTACAGCAGGAACTATCTCTCTATTTCAAACAATTATCAAAAGAATCCTGGATTACATTAAAAAGAACAATCTAGGAAAAGAAATCAATTTGTAGAGGAAAAGACTAATTGTGCTATAACAGAGAACAAGACCCTATTCCCCAAGCAGGAATCTTCAGCACCTGTTTCTGATTACCATGCTTCACAAAGTCACTCTGTAAACCAGATTACCAATTAAAATAATCACTGATTACCTATGAATGGATTTATGAAAACAATGCAATAATCAAAGAGAAACAAAGTTTCAGCAATAGATACAGAGTTCCAATAACGCATAAGTAATTTAAGCAAACAGAGTTTAACAAGGCATGAATAAAAAATAATACTTAACATGCTACATAAATTAATGGGTGAATCTTGTGATAAAGGTGGGTCCTTTCCTTCTCACAAGATTCCCCAGAAAAAGGAACTAAGAAGAAGTTCTCAGAATAATATTTTATTCATCTGTCAATGTATCATATTACAGAAAGACTCAAGTTCCTTTTACTTTCAGCTAGACCTTCTCGTAGTCTCTTCCTTTGTTAATGTTGATGTCTCCTCTATTTAAAGAGGAGACATCTATTATAAATTTGATTACATTATAAATCTATTCTTAACTCGATATGCTAAAATAGGATAACTGGTTCTTCCATTAGCAAAATGTTGTTACACTGGTTGTGACAATGTTGACTTTGGAATGTAGTTGTTGCATCCAGTGTAATAGCTCCTTCGATGATCTCTTCTTGTTGCTACCGAATCTGAAATGCAAATCACGGGTTGTTT
Source organism: Pinus tabuliformis (assembly GCA_031772625.1). Taxonomy (NCBI): domain Eukaryota; kingdom Viridiplantae; phylum Streptophyta; class Pinopsida; order Pinales; family Pinaceae; genus Pinus; species Pinus tabuliformis. The sequence goes on from CM062816.1 coordinate 192,861,466, forward strand.
TAGCAACGGGATTTGCACACTGTTCTAATTGTTTTAGCAACGTAGACCACAATGATAAATCCCCAGTCTTCAGACTATTTCAGCAACTATATATTTCCGATCAATGGTTAATTATGAAAGTAATGTAAAATTATATGTAAAACAAATTAAACATATAGTAATGAGAAGAAATGTCATATACCTTTGGAAAATGGATTAAAGTAATAACATAGATTTTAAATATGGATTGAAAAGGGGTGGAATGATAGCAAAATATGTGAGTAAAAAAGTACAATGTAGGGTCCTAACATCTCCCCCAACTGAAAGGGTTTCATGTCCTCATGCAACTTTACTCTGAATCCGAGTTCGGGTACTGGCCCTTAGAGTGAAAATTACTTAAGCAGTAACTATAGAAGGTACTTTTAGTTAGATCTCTAAACCCTTGCACATTTTTCAGTCTCTACCATGCTGCTGCTTCTTCCTTTTTAGTCAACCTGTAATGAGCCTTATATTCTTGTGCTAGCATCCATAGAAGAGGAAAACGAAAATGATACCTTATCCAATTTTTAGCACATTGTTGAACACATCTAATGTAATCGGGTACCCTTGAGATTGCTACTTCAAAATTAGGGGGACTGAAGGGGTTATATTCCTGCCTTTCCTTAGAGTACTGTTGCCAAAATAAATTGTTTGCTTTTAAGGCAGCAGCTTCCTTGGTCTTAAAAAAGTGTTGGTAATATTGTAGCACTGTTTACTGTAGTTGCCTGATGTGTTCAACCATTCCTGTTCCTTCAAAAATTGATGATACTCTGCAAAAAAAATGGTAGAATTTTGTGGCTCTGGTCGAATCCACAGGAGACAATTGTCCTCATTATGCCTTTCTACAAGAAAGGCAGTCTGCCATGTGATCTGATTAGCAAGGAAGGAGGCAAATGCCCTGATCTGAACATCACCAACCAAAGGGTTAAGATTGATCTTCCTATTTTCAGGGATAGCTTCAATGTGGAGATACAAATCACAGAACAAATGTTAATCACTCGTGGATGCTTCTGTGAAAGTTTTCACAAACTGCTCAGGTGTAAATACTTCATGAGGTCTCCCATTTTTAATTGCCTTTATTTGAAAGAACACTAAGCGTTCTGCAAGAAAAAGAGAATAATTGGAAGATGGTTTCTTGGCAGCTAATAATTTCTGAACCAAATCAAACATAAGGAGCAATTTACTTTTTAGCTCTTTATTCTCTTTCTTCTGGGCATGAGAATGTTGGAGTACTTGCTCCAAGGCTTCCCAGTTTGAATATATATGATTTTGCCAGAGTAATTTATGCTCCTGCAAGATCTTATCTTGCGAAATAACATATTCTTTCTTCCACTTGTCCATTATTTGGTGCTTATCCCGAGATTCAGTTTGTTTTTTAGTACTGCAAGTGGTAGGCTGAGGTATACTCTGAGTAGAAATAGTTGTAGTAGGCTGAGGTACAGTCTGAGTAGAAACAGTTATAGTAGGCCGAGGTACAGTCTTAGTAGAAACAGTTACAGTAGGCCAAGGTACAGTATGAGTAGAAACAGTTACAGTAGGTCAAGGTACTTGTGGTTTAGTTTCTTCTTCCTTAATTTTTGAAGGCCGAGGTACTTGTGGTTTAGCTTCTTCTTCCTTAATTTTTGAAGGTCGAGGTACTTGTGGTTTAGCTTCTTCTTCAGAAATTTTTGAAGTCCCTACTGGTTCTTGTGTAATAGTAGGGCGTTCCTCTTTGATTGTAGAATATGTGGATGCGGGGGAGGCTCCAAGAAATGGGATTTCAACTATTTTATATCTTGCTTGATGATAAATGTGACCACATTGGCTGCACATATATTCCTTATGCTGATCTTTCTCTGCATTTTTTCAGCCATGGATGCTGTATGGGCTAAAGTGTACAAAATTAAGCTCTTTTTCGTAGGCTTCCCTTGCCATTACTAATTCCTGCTTATAAGCTTCGAGTTCTGATTTTAGAAACTCGTTTTCCTATAAAAGGGAAGCCAGGGTGACTGGGCTTTGTGTAACGGTCACAGTCTCAATAGTTGGTTCTTGTGTAATAGCTACGTGATGTGCAGCATCTTGGGCATCTAGATTTTGTATATCAACAGTTGGTTCTTATGTGATAGCTACTGAATGAGTAGTTGGTTCTTGTGTAACAGCTACGTCATGTGCAGCATCCTGGGTGTCTAGATTTTGTATATCAGCAGCTGGTTCTTATGTGGCAGCTACTGAATGAGTAGCTAGTTCTTGTGTAACAGCTACATGATGTGCAGCATCCTGGGCGTCTAGATTTTGTATATTAGCAGCTGGTTCTTGTGTTACAGTCGTAGCTGGTTCTTGTGTGGTAGCTATAGCTGGTTCTTGTGTGGCAGCTACTGAATGAGTAGCTGGTTCTTGTGTGGCAGCTACTTGTTTTGAAAGAAATGATGTCGTAAAATCCCGAGCATCTAGTTCTTGTGTTTCAGTGCCCGAGGGTGTGACAGGTAAAGATTCCGGGACTTGGGTCTGTGGTGGGGTATGGGCTTTTAAACAAATAGGTGGAGAATTTAGGATAGTGGCAATAGTTGCCATTTCAGTTGACGCCCTCATTCATCTTTGGGGTAAAAAGGCAGGGAGGGTAGTAATTTTCCTTTTATGAGTGGGTTTTTTCCGAGGGGGAGGGCAATGAGAAATGGTAGTTTCTTTGGTTGAGGCCCTTGTTCGTCTTTTTGATAGGAAAACAGTGTTATTTTTCCTTTTTCTTTTTAGAATAGAGAGGGGAAGGTTATCGTTAGAATCATCACTAGGGATATGAACAATAGGATTAGATGATTATGCTAAATTTTGGGGAGTTGATATGGTGGGAGGGTTAATTGGATCAATTGACTCTGCTGGTGGAATTTCTGGAAGGTCAAGGATGTTCTCTGGTTGCTGCTCGTGGGGATTTTCAAGGATTTCTTAAGGATTTTCAGCAACTTGCTGAGGGATTTCAGCAGCTTCTTGAGGAATTTCAGCAGCTTGCTCAGGGTCTAGGGGTGGATTGTTTAGAGGAGGGTTTTGCTGAGAAAAACCCCTCTAAATCAGTAGCTAAACAAGACAGTGATGGGTGAGGGAAAGGAGTGGGAATTTTACCTATCTGCAGTAATGTGACATATTTCGAAGACACCCAAGTAAATAATAAGAAATATTTAATAGTCGACCATGTCTCAAATCATTTAATAAGACAAATTCATGCTGATAGACTACCTGGTAGCGACCTTCACAAGTAAGGTAATGTTTAATGAATTCAACAACCTTCAGCCACAAAGGCAGTAATGAGTGAAGTCGGACACCTCGGCCTTTAGGCTCGACTCGTTCTCCTAGCAGAAGAAAATCTTGTTGTGCATTCAGAATATTATTCTTGCAACCGAACCATCGAGTACCAGTGGCCGGCAGACCTGAAACCTGTGTTATGTCACCCTCTGGGACTGGAATTCGAACTCCCTAGACAGTAGAATGATCTTCCTGTAAATTTCATGCAAATTCAAGGACCTGTTGTGGATCAAATTCTTGAAGCCTCTGAAAATATCCTATCCATCCAGACTGTTGAAAAATTTGATACGCCTCTGGATATAATTCAAGCAGAGCTATCGATCTGGGCTCGTGTCCAACAACGGATCCTCCCATAGTTAACTAGCTTTGGTAAAATGCACAGTCAAAAACCAAGTTACCGCACTTCGAACAGAGTAAATTTTGCAAATGAGAACATGGAGTAACAATAAAGAGGCGAGGTAATAAGATGGGATAATGGGTAAGAAAAATGATGGTAGTTGGCTTGTTGTGAAATGATGGTGTATAGTTTTTGTATTCCCCCCAACTACGGCTGAAATAATGACTTTAAATGTACGGGGATCGTGGTAATGATGGACGTAATCTTCTCATTTAACCATAGTTTAATTGTACTTACACATAATATTTACATACCTCATGTTTACCTTTAATTCATATTTCGAAAAATATAGTGCTCATTCATAATAGATCAACAATAGTCATGGAATAATCTTTTGAAACATGAGGGAGATTATATTAGAGGTCTGTATAATCATAGGAGAAAGCAGTGAAAGGAGAGAATTAGCATAATAATGGAAGAAAGAGATTTTTATGACAGAAAGTGCTGTATGGTGATGTCTTTGAAAAGAAATGGTGTTTCAGCAATGGGAAAATGGGTAAAGGGTGGTGTTTCAGCAACGGGGAAAATGAGTAAAGGGTGGTGTTTCAGCAACAGGAAAAATAGGGAAAACGTTGTTGAACAGTGCTATTCCAGCAATGGAAAAATAGGGAAAATGTTGTTGAAGAGTGATGGGAAAAATGGGGAAAATAAATGAGGGGAATTAATGATGGAAATGTTATTGGAGGATGGGGAAATGAACTATGGATGGGTTGAAATGAGATGAACAATGCTTCACAAGATGAAGCTTGGATCTGCTTGTAGTAGGATTGTCCTTTCCAATAAGCCTTTTCTAGAATCTGCAAAATAATCAATTGTAACATGCCAGCCCTTGACAGGGATTATTAGTTAAGAAATCTAATCTAATGCTAACAATACAATACAGAAAAATTAAATGCAATGAGGGGCCGAAGGCTCCCCCAAAAAGAGATAATGTGAATCTGCCATGCAAGTGGCCTTAAAATCCTCTTTGGAAATGGGTCACTGGTACAGATGGAGCCGATGACCATTTACTAATAACGATGTTCTAGAGTCATCAGTTGTTAGGAGCCTTAGTGTTCCACTGGGAAAAATAGTGTCTATTTCATAAGGTCCCAGCCATCTTGTACGTAGTTTCCCTTGAAAATTTTCAAACCAAGAATCATACAATAAAGCCCAATTACCTTTTTGGAACTACTTATGCTTGATTATTTTATCATGCCATTTTGTTCTTTTTTGTTGGATCATAGTTGTTTGATGAATGGCATCTAACCTCTTTTCATCCAATTCCTGAAGCTATTGCAACCTGTCTGTCTGTGCATCAATTAAATCAAGGTTAACAGCTAAAGCGGTTCTTAAGGCTTTAATTTCAAATTCCACAGGAAAAACAACACTTTTACCATAAACCAATTCATAGGGAGAAAATCTTGTAGTATTTCTCCAAGTAGTTCTGTAAGCCCATAGTGCTTTAGGGAACCTTTGAGACCAATCCTTCCTGTTTTCCTTCATTGTTTTTGTTAGAATGGCTTCTTGAAATTTGTTTGTGCTCTCCACCTATCCATTGGCTTGGGGGTGGTATGGTGTAGTCATTCTATGATGAATATCATATTTTTGAAGGGTGGTTTTAAAACCATGATAATTGAAAGGAGGTCCTCCATCTGTAACTAACTCTCTAGGCACTCCAAATCTAACAAAGGTTTCTTCAAATAGGAAAGCTAAAACAACTTCTTCATTAGCTCTAAGGAGTGCTTTAGCCTCCACCCATTTAGTCATATAATCTATGCAAACCAATATGTAAGGTCTTTGATTGGATGGAGGATTAATGAGCCCTACAAAGTCTAAGGCCCATCTTTCAAATGGTTCAAGTATTACCTAGGGATTCAATGTCATTTCATCTCTATGATTAGGTTGACCCATTCTTTGATAGCTATCACAAGCCCGAACATATTTATTTGCATCCTTGAAGAGTGAGGGCCAATAATAACCCATCCTGAGAATTTTATGTGTCGTTCTATTATCAGCAAAATGCCCTCCACAAGGGCCATCATGACAAGCTTTCAGTATATCATAAACCTCATCTTCTCTAATGCATCTTTCGATTTCATGATCAAGTCCTGTGTAGAAAAGACACCCACTTATCCAGCTATACCAAGCACTTTGTTGAATGATCTTTATTTTCTCTCGATGTGATAGGTGTGATGGTAACTTCCCTGCAACCAGATAATTGGTAATGTCTGCATACCAAGGTGAGTGAGAAGATACTGCAAATAAGTATTCATCAGAAAGGAATCATCTACTAGAGTATTATCATCAACTTTTAACTGAGAAAACAAATCAACAACTACATTTTCTTTACCTGGTCGATCTACAATTGTAATATCAAATTCTTGTAATAACAATAACCACCTGGTGACTCGAGAATTTGTGATAGATTTGTTCATTAAATACTTAATAGCCGAGTGGTCAGTATGGACAAAAGTAGAGTAACCAGTAATGTAATGTCGAAATTTATTAATGGCATAAATGAATGCTAAAAAATCCGTTTTAGTAACTGTGTAATTAAGCTCAGCAGGAGTCATATTCTTACTAATGAAGTAGATAGCATAAGGAATATGGTTTTCCTCTTGTCCCAAGACAGCTCCAATTGTAGTATCTGAAGCATCAGAGGATATATGAAAGGGAAGTGCCCAATGAGGTCCCCTTAAAATAGGAGCTGTAGATAACTTATGCTTGAGTTCAACAAATTCTTTCTGGCAAAGATCAGTCCACTTGAATTCAGCATTTTTCATAAGTAACACAAACAAAGGAGAAGTTATTTTGGAAAATTTTTGATAAATCTTCTGTAGTATCCCGAATTTCCTAAAAAACTTCTCACATCAGTTTGTGTTCTAGGAATAGGAAGGTTCTAAATTACCTGTATTTTGGATGGATCTACCTAAATTCCTTGAAATGAAATAAAGTGTCCAAGTACAATTCCTTCATTCATCATCATATGACATTTTTCAATACTTGAGAAAAGGTGAGCTTGTACACAACATTTAAGTACTTTCTCAAGGTTTTGTAATGCATCCTCAAAAGATACACCATAAGGGGTAAAGTCATCCATAAATATCTCCATAGAGTCATTAAGCATATCAAAGAAGATTCCTATAACTGCTCTTTGAAAGGTTGCTGGAGCATTACTTAGTCCAAATAGGAGAACTCTATAGACAACAGTTCCCCAGGGACTAGTAAAAGTGATATTATCTTGGTCTTGGGGTGCAATTTTGATTTGATTATACCCACTAAACCCATCTAAAAAGGAGAAGAATTTCTTCCCTAACAAGCTATCTAACACCTGATCAATGAATGGCAATGGAAAGTGATCCCTTTGAGTGGCTTTATTTAAGGCTTCATAATATACACATACTCCCCATTTCCCGTTTTTCTTAGGGATTATTACCAAGGAGAAACCCATTCACTGTCAGATATGGGATATATAAACCCTGCATTAAGCAATTTTTGAAGTTCCTCATTGACAATTTCCCTTAAATTAGGATTCATTCATCGCTGGGTTTAACAGATTGGTCTGCAACCCTCCTTGATATAGATGCGATGAGTACATAATTTAGGAGAGATTCCCTTCATATCTGTATAGTCCCATGTGAATGCTTCCTTATTTTCAAGAAGTAACTTCATTAGCTGTTGTGTTTCAACATCTGTCAAGTTGGGGTTTATGTTCAATGTTTTGCCAGGTTCAATTTCTACTGTTATGCTTTTAGAGGAGATGGTAGTTGATGTTTGAGGTAGATCTCCATATTTAAGCTTTTCCTGGGTATCGGATTTCAAAATTGCAGCCAACTGATTATGTGTTCCAGAAGTCACCGAGGAGGGTTCACAAATAAAATTATTAATTGATTCATCCTCAGTGGTATCTTTAAGACTTAGAGCTTGTCTAATAGTCAAAATAGGTTGAGTAGCATTATCATCATAGTCCAACCATACAGAATTATCATTATTAATCATGGGTGTGGCATGAGGGTAGAGAGTAAGCTGCTTGGTTTCATATCCATTAGAAATTGTCATTGAAGCATATCTACAGTTGATAAAGGCATCGGCTGTGGCCAACCATGGCCTTCCCAGAATTAGAGGATGTCCCCCCAACTTTGTTCTAGTCTGTAATACCACAAAGTCAGCTGGGTAATTCCAAGATTCAACTGAGATGATTAGGTCTTCAATGACTCCTTCTGGTTTGATTGTAGAATGGTCAGTTAACTCTAGAATGGTTGGTGTATCTCTGATTACATTCTTCAGCTGTAACAGTTGTGAAGTTTCAAGAGTCATAATATTTATAGCAGCACCTAAATCTACTAGAACTTGTGGAATGATTGTTTTTCCAATTTGTACTGTAACAGTCGGATGGCCGGGATCACCATATTTAACAGGAGGGGCTTTACCGGACATTAAGGTAGATAGATCACCCATAACATGAACTATAAGGGGATCTTTAGCTTTCCTACCGGGTTTCTTAAAACAAATATCTCTCATAGGTCTGGCATAAATTAGTACATATCTTAATGCTTGTAAAAGTGGAATATTAACATAAATATTATGTAATTCCCCTAGAAGATTGAAAGCAGGTGGCTCAAGCGTTTTAGTTAAAGCTAAACGCTTAGGGAATGTTAGCTCTGTTGTTTCAGCACCCTTATTAGAGGGTGGCTATACCTCCTTACATGAATTATTTTTCTATATCTCTTCTTTATCAGAATCAATAGAGGTAACATCATCAATAACGGGTTCGACTATTTTCCCATATCATAAATGAATATCATTACACTGAGCAGGAAAAACAAGAAGTATAGGTTGGTTCTGAACATTAATAACTTGCACATCCTTATTATTGGGGTTAGGGTTTGGTTGTACAAGTAGCTGGGGTCTCATCATTTGATTATTTGGTGGAGCACCTGATGGTAGAGGGAGTGGTTGCTGAAACTGAGGAAATTGATTTGGAAACGGGAGTTGTTGACCCCTCCAGTTTGGATTCCATTGGTTAAAGTAAGATTGTTGTTGTGGAGGCCAAGGAGTCCACATTGCTGGGTCTACACAGGGAGGGTTTGTTTGTTGCATGGGTGGGTAATTCATTTTATTGAAGGGCAGGTATTGCATCTAGTTAAAGGGAGGGAAATTTGCTTGATTAAAAGAAGGATAATTGTTCCAACAATTAGAAGACGTAAATGGCATATTAGAGTTCATACCTTGTACTCGTGGTTGCCATTGCCTTCTCTGTGTCAACAAATAGACTGCTTCAGCTTCTTCTTCGATTGGTTGCAATGTAGATTTTATTCCTGGTAAAGAAGGTGTTGAAGCCCCAAAAATCGGGTCTAGAACAAGGGGGATACCCACCCGATCCAGACCTTGGTTGGTAGCTCCTTTTCCGTTTGGTATAGTGGGACCGACTGGGGATATGGGACCAGTTTCCCAATTTATGTGTGTGTGTGTGAAGAATTGATATTTCCCTTCTAAAAGTTCCTAAGTGAGATGCTCTAATTCTAACTCTAATCTAATAACATGCAAATTATATTCTAAGAAGCAGAAATATCTAAGTCTACACTAACCCGGTGTGTAATCCTTCTGTTATGCGATCTAAAATGATTTCAAATAACAATTGGTAATAAAGATCATTCAACTGTTATGAGAAAAGAATTCAATACAGATAAACCACTTCGTATAAAAAGTTAGACGAAACAGTTGTGAAAGGCATATCACATAATAAGCTACTCATACATTAAGTATAAATAAATAGCTATCACTGTAAAAAAGTGCCAAATGATAACTCAGACATTCACACATCAATATATAAACAACTAAACATAAATATCACTTAACACAAAGGCAGAAATAGTTAAGAGATAGAAGTACCATTTATAACTAGTTCTACTCATGAGCTTCAAGCGATAATGATTTATCTCTTCTTAATCCAACATCCACTAAGAGTACAAAAGTGCAACATCAGTAGTAGATATTAAATGCAGATATCAATAAATCCTATTCCATTCATTCATCAAAACCTCCTCATAGGGTACAAAAGTGCATGTTCTGGGGATAAGTTTTTTACAAATTTCAGGACCCTTCTCTAAATGCATGAGAAGGGTTTAAATACTACTAACTAAATCTAAAAATAACTTATTACAAAAATGTAGGATGTGGTTTAAATGACCGTCCTTGTTTTAGGAAAAAATAAAACAAAATTAAAACTAAAACTGAATCTAAAATTAAAACTACTAGCTAATTGTGTATTTGATCCTTGAAATCACACGCGTTCAGCATTTGTTTGAGAAGAGTCGACTGACTGACTTCAGACTTTAGCTGTGCTGTGAAAATAGAATCGGCAAGAGCTGGTGCCATCTTCTCGGCAAAATTGATGATGGATTTGAGAGTCATATACTAGTTGTGTGGCTTTACCAAATACGCCCAGTAAGAATCCCAGTTCAATTTGGTTAACCTTTGGATTGATTCTGCCTTTTCTTGAGCCTTCTGTCTCCAGCTTGTTTGTAGTTGCTGAGCCTTTGGTAGATACCCTGGAGTGATTTCTGGGATCAGATTTTCCATGTGCAAATTTTCATTTATGCAGTCAATAACACTATTTGCTGTTGTGGCTACTTCTTCTGCTACTTGCTCTACTTTACTGATTTGTGCATCCCATTTGTTGAAGAGCATTTCTTTGTGATTATCATTGATTATTGGTGCGCCTGCTCTTTTTCCCTCCTTTGTTTCTTGCCAAGACAAATATTCAGTAACTCGTTTATCAATGAAATCATAATCATGTCGTAAATCCATGACTTGATTAGTGATTTTATCACTTATTTCGCAATACGAGTTCCACTGTGGTATTCTTTGGCATAATGCTTCCTGTTGCTGTAGTAGTTGTTCGTTCAAGGAAATGGATTTTGTGATGAATTTTGTAAGTTTAGGATCATCCTTGTGCCTCTCCTGCATATCCTATAACTGTTTTTCTCTCTCACCCAAACTCTTCTGGTAGCCTATCTGCATTCGTTGGAAGTCCTGCTATAGCCTTTCAAGCTGTTTTTGTGCTTCATTGTTGGTGTTGGCTTGTTACCACTGTTGTTGCAAAACTTTTATCTAGTCTTCCTTTTCTTTTAGCAGTTGTTGTACCTAAGATGCTTTATCAATAGTCGCCGAGGCATATGCTCCTGCGATCTGAGATAATTTGGTGAGATTCTCAGTGGGATCAGTAGTAGGATCTTGCCAAAGGACGTCTAATTGCTCTGCGTCACGAGAGAGAACATTTTCCAATTTCCTTTTCTTCCTTTGTCTTCTCACTACTGCCTTGTGTTGTGGACTATAAAATATATCAAGAGGAGGAATCTCTTCTATCTTGAGAATAAGTTCAGAGGATGGGGTAACAGGAATATGTTCCATATCTGAGACATTGCTAATTATTCCTGTGACTATATCTTTTGTTGTTTGTATATTGCTCATAGGTGTCTTTGTGTTTTGTCCTTCAAGATTGATCAAATCATTGAGGGTATCCCATTCTTTATCTAGCTTGGTTCTGATTGATGGTTGCTAAACGATGAGAGGGGGAGCTCTTTTGATTGGGCAGTATCCTTTATTGACCCCTCACTTTTACCATGGTCACTTTCTGATCTCTTGGAATGTTCAGATGTTTCTTTCCAGGACTTAGATTTAGTCCTGTCTGTGCCTGAACTTCTACTGACACTGATACTTAGTGTTGGTGTTGGTCAGGTAAATCCCCTCTGCGGACAGAGGCGATCCCACTAGCCTATAACAGAACTAGCCACAAACAAACCACGCTGCTACGCAAGTTCCTTGTTATGCATCAAAGGTGAATCAAGAAGACTAACCTGGAGTCCAACGCTATGATTGAAGCAGAGTTGATATCCTCGCTCCCTTGCTCCAACAGATCACAAACGAACACCTGCACATACAAAGGAAGAGACAGATACCAACATAAAAACTACCAAGGCACAACTATATTTCAGTCAGAAAGGAAATAAATCAACACATCACCATGATAGATAATGAGATTGGAACTATAATAGCAGTCGCTTATCAATTAATAAACAGGAAAAGTTACAACCATTGTTCTGACGTCGACCCTTCTCCTGGCTGGGCGAATAACTATATGTGTCTTGCCATGCATCTCCTCTCCGGCAGCATAACCTCTCTAGCACTCACTAGCATTCCTCCAAGATCTCAAGAACTCAACATCTAACACTCCATGACCAATAATCATCACTACTATCACTCAATCACTAAATCACTAGCACTAACACTAGCTCTCTAACACTAGCCAACACTAGCTTGTCCAATGCATAATGACAAGCATATATAGATGAAGAAGGGAGGAGGATACGATGAACCGGGACACCTTTTGCGGATTAGCATTATCCTCAAAAGCCATAAAGATGGATAAAGCTCGACAAAAGACTGATTTTTTATCCTCAAAAAAGCTCCATGTAATGAAGGAAAAAACAGTCGGACGTGCGTTAAGGCAAAAAGCACGACTAAATTTGGTTGGCACGACTGTTGTTCTAAGGCAGAGCGCCAATGGTCGCGCCCTCTTTTGAGGATCTCCATCATTGGCGCGGGTAGGATACTGTGGACTTGCGCCAATGGAAAAAGAGCACTTTTTAGGGATGATCTGCAGAAGGTGTCTTCAAGGAACATGGAGTACTTACTCAGGGGAACATAATGCAAGTGTTTTTAGCCTTTGTCACTTCTTATAACTCCCGAGATGGGTCCTCCAAGGTACGGAAAGAGGAGTAACAGGGATGGTGACAAATTACTGTGTAACAGATGCCCCCTAAAGCATGAAGTCCGTGAGGTGGAGAGGGGTGAAATGCTTTACAAGAACACACATAAGAGCACATAAGAGCACATATAGTTACTGCCGCCGAGTAGCTGTATTAAGAGACATGACTGATAGTTCAATTACATGATGTACGTGGTATGGTCGCAGCCATCCATAAGAGAGTACATAAATAATCTGGATCCATAGTATGGATGCAGCCATCTGGTTAGGATCAATAAACTGACTCAGGTATGGTCGCAACCATCCAGTGAATGAGTCAAGTATCAAGAATCACACCTGGATTACAACAGACACAATCCAGGGTCTTGCGCTCCATCTCGACCCGAACAAGAGTACAAGTCCAAGCATGTGAATATATGAGCTGAAGTCGAACATGCATGAACATCGTCTGATTACCAGTCAATAATGGAAACTGTTAACAGACGCGAGAGGTACCACCAATAATGACAATGGCCCTCAAGGTACTATAGGTACAATCTACGGCGTGTGAATCAATGGTCTGAAGTCGAACACCCATAGAATCATTCGATCGGAGGCCAATGATGAAAACCTCACGTCGAACACGAAGAACCTGCCATTGAGGCATGCAGGCTCCAAGGCACCGGAAAGGAGTCTCTCGATCAATTCCCTGGATAATGAGTTGAAGTCGACAGGGAGTGACCTTGATCGAAGGTGGGCCATAATGTTTCCCACATCATCGACACGAGACAGAGAGATGAAGTTGTGAATCAAGATTGTGCGAACTATCACAGGGAGGTTGTTTTTCAGAGGTCAACTTCTCTTGAACATATCGGCGGCACATTAACGGAATTGGCAGTATTTGACATCAATGTATTAAAGGTCATGATGACGAGGCAATGAGTGAATGAGAGGTCAAATAGGGTACCCAAGTCCATGGAAGCAAGTAAAAGATATGAGATGAAATATCCCCACCCCGGACACGAAAGCAAAAAGTGCCATGTTCAAGAGCGACATACTGCCGTTACGGTAATAATTATGGTTCAAAAATTTTCTTTTCCCCCCGCCATTTCTGGCGAGTATCCCAGTTATTTTTAACAAGCTTGATGGGGATAGCATATGCTTGTGTTGTGACAAAATCCGATGTCATTAAGTTTTAACGAGTCTGACAAAGGAAGAACTCGGCGTCTTTTCATGTTTAGAGAGTTTGAAAAGACAGCAGAAAAGGAAACTCCAGGGATGTCCTTTTTCGTAAAGTTATGTCTCTCGGGCCCGAAAAAGTATAAAATAATACCCGAAAGAACCGCCCGATCATTACGATCGAGGAGTACTTTTCATGATTAGTGTCTTCGACCTGAAAAAGTAAAAAAGCGGTCAAAACCATGTCGTTTCGTAACCACTAACGAGTTTGAAACGACAAAAACCCGGTAATCTTTTTATGTTTTAACGGTCGACAAAAAGAACTTAAAACGACCGCCCCTTATCACCATTTAACGAGTCAAGAGGAGCGACTCGGCAATCTTTTCCTCTTTAAATGGTCAGAAAAGAGCTGAAAGCGGACCTCCATTTTTATTTTCTTTAACGAGTCAAAAAAGGAAAAATACTCAGCAATCTTTTCATATTTTACGAGTCAGAAAAGAGCGTAAAGGCGACTCGTCCTGAAGGAACGAGTGGTATAAGGGATAGTAACTGGTTCCGGTAATGGTGGAACTCACTTAAAACACATAAAGGTTAAGAGGATGGCTAATAAAACCACTCATCACTGCGGTTCCTCAGGAAAGGAGAAACAACCAAGTGAAAGCATATGATCGGCCAAAAAGATGGTGGCGATGGAATGAAACAACCAAGGCTCATCTAGCAGGATTTAGCGGATAAAAGGCAATCACGGGATGTAAATCAGGTATGGGTTCATTTTTACACAAGCTTGAACCATGGAGAACTTTGCTTGGATTCGGTTTCATGTTTACACAAGCTTGAAACGAAAAACTATGCTTGTTATAAGTTCGCATGCCCCCAGCATGATGACGCACATCGAGGTACATGGCCCCCAGCATAATGACGCACATCGAGGTACATGCCCCCCAAGCTTCATTGCATTCAACAAAGTGGATGGAATGAAGGTTCACTCTCGAGATCGATGAAAGACTCGACTTGTATTTTACGAGATCTTAATCAAAAGACTCGATTTGGAAAGGGAGGTGTTTCATTTTTTAATGAGGTTGACACAGTAAAAGAACTATCCTCATAACCCTTGTTTCATTCTTTAACGAGGTCGCCACAAGATCAAAACTATCCTCGATCTTATGTTTATTTTTTAACGAGCATGAACTGTGTGCTAAAACTGCTCGATTATCCAGTCATATGATAAGAATGTCTCACGTAAGATTCCATTTTTTATGGAGCTTGCGCCTTACAAAGCTATGCCCCGAATCCTTTCTTTATGCAAGTTCGGAAACGACTAATCCTACGAGTTTAAAGGGTTAGACCTACAGGTTTAAAGGGAGGACCTAAAAATTTAAAAAAATAAATAGCCGCCCCTTGCTTGCACTCAAAAAGGTTTGCATGCCCCCAGGCATAAAATAGAGTTTCGAGGTCTCCCTCTATTCGAGCTGACAAAACATTTGTTTTATCAGGAAGGGTTGCCTTTTATTCGAGCTGACAAAACATCTGTTTTATCAGGAAAGGCACTACCTCTTACAGGTTACCCAAAGATTGTTCTGTTGCAAACAGCACACTTCTTTGGCGATGTTTACCGAGATAAACAAAGGTGAGTGACCCTGTTCCGTCAAACACATAACTTTGACAAAAGAATCTTATTCTAGAACAACCCCTCTTCCAATCATGGATGGGGTACGGACTAGTCATATTCTCCCGCGGAAACCTACTCTATACCCAAAGTTTTCTCTGCCCAAAGCAGACCAGGATGCATGCCCCCTGGGTTCTAGTTACATCCTTCCGAATTACTCGCGCTCATCGGGAAGAAGGACTGGGGGGGAGACATTTCTTGCAGTGATAACATCATCTGAGGAGGGAACTTCTGAAGGCAAAATCCGGTCACTTGTAATCTGGACCTTTTGACTTTTGTCTGGTTTAGATTCAGGTGTAAGATCATCTAAAGATGGAACCTCTGTAGGCAAAACCGGGTCACTTGTAATCTGGACCTTTTGAAAGACCGGGTCAACTGTAATCTGGAACTGTGGACTTTCGTTTGGTTTGGACTCAGATGGTTCATCTTTGATGACAGAGTGGTGTGTAGATGATGAATGTAAATCAATACTCGTTCCGACCAGGGACTGGTCTGGAGCAGGCGGAGCACAGATAGGTTCAGGAAGAGAAAGCTGGACTAAGGAGGAATCATGTTTGATCACTTGGTTAGTGGAGAGATGCTCTGCAGTTGTAAAAAGACGCTGATATCCAGCGGGTAGTTGGGGTAAGGGATCCGACAGACTTGCCAACAGACGGGAAGCTTCATCCATAAGTGGACAAAGGCGAAGGAGATGATTACCTTCACAAAGTCGACAAGGGAAACGAACCTTCCCTTTTCTGTTACCAACTAATAAGGTATCATCGATTTGCGACAGTAAGGGGCGAGTCGGGTCACGGGACCATATGTCTAGGATCCTGGGAATGCCAGGACAATCAGAAAGAAAATGGTCCCCTTTGCATAATCGACAAGGAGACCGAAGCTTCCGGGGAGGAGCAGAAGGTGGTTCCACTTCTGATAGCTTCGTGGTAGACACGACCTTTCCCTTAGGAGACTTCTTCTTTTTGGTCTTCTTCTTCTTCTTCTTAGCCACCTGGTTAGTGAAATCCAAGGTTTCACCAGGCGAAGTAGAAGATGAGGACGCAGCAATAGGCGAAGAAGGGAAGGGGTCCACCTTAGAATCAACATGGTGTTGTTTGGGTGGAGGAGGTGGTGGTGGGATAGGAGTCATCACACTTGAGACCACCGAGTTTGAAAACAACCATACGGGTAAACCAATGGTCAACCCAGGCAAAGACAATGTTGCGATATACTGAACACTAACATTTCCAACAGAAGGAAATGGGCGAGGGTACCCATCAGGAGGAACGCCTTGGCCGGTGGGCACCGGAAAGGCTGCCATTGAACGAGAAATAACCCTACTCAAGCTAACGCAAACAAAAATCTAATTGGGTAATATTATCGTGGCCAATAAATTTTAAGACACTTAACTTAACCTTTTCATTTTTTAAGAGTCGAGAAAAGGATAAAAGATGACTCTAGTCTCCTTCGAATATTTAATGAGCACGAAGTGACAAGACACTCACAGGCACCTTTTCGTTTAGGGAGTCCGAAAAGGATCAAAATTGACTGCTCTGGAATTCTAGGTAGAGGGTATGCCAAACTTTTCGCAAAACCACAGAATACTTTTTAGGGTACGGGTGGTCGATCTTCGTGAATGCTATGTTCACTGCATTGCGAATCATAGGGCGGCTGACACGGCTTCCTATGGATAAAGGCTTTATTCCTATAGGGGTCTCCCAATATATACTCGACGGTACGTGGGAGCACAGTCCGTATTGGCACCTATCGTTTCACCGTGGAGGAATCACCCAACCACTCGACGATAAACTACCAGGTTTAAAGACGCTGGAGCACGTCTCTAACCTAGACCTCTAGAGTGTTTGTGTTATGTTCCAATGCGTTGTTATGTTCATTGAGTTCATTTTAAAGTTTATCTTTGATTATGTTTCAGTTTTTTGGTCCTACCGTATGTGATATCTCAAAAACTTTTTACATGCAAACTATATGCCAAAATTAAATCATTTGATTCGATGAATTCTATCTAAAGGAGGGTTGAGATCTTTTTCACAAATGAAACGATCACTTCAACAAACAATAAATACCCTAATGCAGCTAATAACAAGAAACGAAATTTTGTCTTTTTCTTTTTAATAGCAACAAATAACAATAAATGCTAACTACTATGATGCAAGAGATTTTTTATTTTTCTTTCCTTTAAGATGGCATGATGCATGTAAACAAATTCTAAGAGATATGCACAATCCAAGTTTAGTTAATGAAATAGAACCAATTCTGAAACACTAAAAAGAACCATGCAAGCAAGGAAAAACACAAAGACTAGTGAACTTCAAAGAGGCTAGAAGTGAAGTATTCAGAGTATAGAAGATCAAGCTTTAACAAAGCACTGGATAGGTGCAGAACACAACCAACAAGTTGACTGGATAATCAAGAGATCGAAACTTCCCACAGAAGGCTAGTCATGCAAAGCCCCTAGATATCCTAGGGCTGAGACGAAAATCAATAGAAATGAGCAAACAGCTGAGGGATACAGGCTAAGACCAGTCAAGCAGAGGTTCAACACAGTTCCAGAGGCTGAAAGAGATATATAAAGAGACTGAATGAGCTTTCCACCCACACACAGGCAAAATTTACAGAGCTGGCGCGACTGTCAGCCTGCAACTTGCGCTACCACAGGATTGGCGCGAGCTGCTTTTGAGCAACATGCGCCAACTGGCGCGACTGTCAGAGAAATAACCGCGCCAATTAAGCTTGCCAACTAGAAAAATAAATGACACGACCTCAGGTCGGGTTGACAGTGCTCAGATGGGTCAAACAGTAAAGAATAATCTCAAAACTGACTCAGGAAGCTCATTCACTCAAGCAAGCAGAAGAAAATTAACATGCAAGACAGAAAACAAATAGTTCCTTCCCCAGCGGAGTCGCCAATTTGTTGGTCAGGTAAATCCCCTCTGCGGACAGAGGCGATCCCACTAGCCTATAACAGAACTAGCCACAAACAAACCACGCTGCTACGCAAGTTCCTAGTTATGCATCAAAGGTGAATCAAGAAGACTAACCTGGAGTCCAACGCTATGATTGAAGCAGAGTTGATATCCTCGCTCCCTTGCTCCAACAGATCACAAACGAACACCTGCACATGCAAAGGAAGAGACAGATACCAACATAAAAACTACCAAGGCACAACTATATTTCAGTCAGAAAGGAAATAAATCAACACATCACCATGATAGATAATGAGATTGGAACTATAATAGCAGTCGCTTATCAATTAATAAACAGGAAAAGTTACAACCATTGTTCTGACGTCGACCCTTCTCCTGGCTGGGCGAATAACTATATGTGTCTTGCCATGCATCTCCTCTCCGGCAGCATAACCTCTCTAGCACTCACTAGCATTCCTCCAAGAACTCAAGAACTCAACATCTAACACTCCATGACCAATAATCATCACTACTATCACTCAATCACTAAATCACTAGCACTAACACTAGCTCTCTAACACTAGCCAACACTAGCTTGTCCAATGCATAATGACAAGCTTATATAGATGAAGAAGGGAGGAGGATACGATGAACCGGGACACCTTTTGCGGATTAGCATTATCCTCAAAAGCCATAAAGATGGATAAAGCTCGACAAAAGACTGATTTTTTATCCTCAGAAAAGCTCCATGTAATGAAGGAAAAAACAGTCGAACGTGCGTTAAGGCAAAAAGCACGACTAAATTTGGTTGGCGCGACTGTTGTTCTAAGGCAGAGCGCCAATGGTCGCGCCCTCTTTTGATGATCTCCATCATTGGCGCGGGTAGGATACTGTGGACTTGCGCCAATGGAAAAAGAGCACTTTTTAGGGATGATCTGCAGAAGGTGTCTTCAGGGAACATGGAGTACTTACTCAGGGGAACATAATGCAAGTGTTTTTAGCCTTTATCACTTCTTATAACTCCCGAGATGGGTCCTCCAAGGTACGGAAAGAGGAGTAACAGGGATGGTGACAAATTATTGTGTAACAGTTGGTTCCCTTACGGGTTCCAAGCGTAGTTTTTCCAAGGGGATACTAGCTAATCTCCTTTCCCTGTATATCTTGAACTCTTGAAATTCTGCTAGAGAGAATCGCATTTGGGCCAAATGCAAAATTTCTTCAAGTGTGCTTTTCTGTTGGAATATGTCATTAGAAAGATCATCTTCTCCAGAAAACACCTTTATTTTGAGTGCAATAGTGAAATTCTTAGCAATATCATGAGGGTCGAACGGTCTTCCTGGAAACTTGAACAATTGTAGACACGTTATGTTGTTTACTTCCGTGAATGCATGACCTACATAAAATAGTGAAAAAGCCCCACTGGCTACAGGAAATTGTGGCCAAATGGCCTTCTTTTTGTCCTTCAAATCTTTAGTCAAACCTCCTTCTCCGCAGGTTTGATAAGCAATTTCTCGTGCCATGAGTTTATCAGGGACATACAAAGGTAAGATGTGAGGTGAAGCAGCACTTCCAAATACTCTGACATATGTAAACAGTTCTTCTCCGAACCATCTAGCGACAAGGAGTATGTCTACGTCTGCTTCAAGAGAAAATCTTGGAGGATCTTTATCATACAATATTTTGTACAGGGGCAGCATGATTCCATGACAAATCTTGTAGAAATACGGAGTGAACTTAGAATCCCACAATTCTTTATGATAAATATGAATGGGTAAGGGGTCTTGAGTCATCCATTTCCAACCCATCAAGGAAACTTGGAAACATAACAGATTGCATCCATCACATACGGAGATAAGTAGAAAGGGGGATAAATTCTCTGAGAAACAGTTCTTTTAGACCGGTAACTTACAATGGCCGTGACTAAGTTATCAGACAATATTTTAGCCCAATCCACGATAGTAGCATTCGTGGCGACATCTAATAATGGTAGCCATTCAGATGAAAAATTGTTAATGTCTGGCATTCCAAAAAGTCTACAAAGCATGGCAGCAGCAAAACAATACGGGGAGGTGAGAGAACCAGTACTATACATACCATGTTTATCCTTTTTTAGCAGTTCATCCCTTCTTGACCAGTCTTTGGTGCATTCTGCCAGGTCTTGATTTTCTTTTGCAAACTTCTCCATGAACTGTTTGTTATAAGTCGCCTGTGGCTCTGTAAATGATACATCAGCCTCAAATCTTGTGAAGTGAATGAGCCAATGAGTCCTTGACCCTGAGTCTTAAACTGTCTGTTTCTGATATCAGTGTTGTCCAGTATGCATTTAACCATGTCTGTGTATGGAAGACTTTTGGGCCTCGCCACTATTCGGTGTAAGAATGAACAAGCTAGCTCTGTAAGGGATGCCTCGGAAGAACCATGTGAGCCTGCAGTAGCCTCAACCTCCATTACTCTGGGATTTTCTTCTTCAAGTAGATTATACATGCCTTCCCAAGTAGAAATACCAGCGTCTCGGTTACAGGCAGTGTCTGTATATAAGGGCGCCATTTCTTTCTCTTCAGAACTCAGAGCTTTGCCTTTCTTTCCCATAGTATCCTGCGTACTGCTTTGTATCGTTCTCTGCTCTCCATTCCTGCAATTTACAAATGAGTTGAGAATAATGATAAGGAAAAGGTGGCGGGAAAGCTTTAAATGCCGAAGACATATAAAATACACCACCTTACATGAAATGACTTTTCGATAAGCACAAAACCGTATTCCATTAATGACTGGAAACTAACTCATTAATTAGCATTAAAGTGCATATCTAGGTCTCGGTTTATGGAAAATACTTTTTTGAACGACGAGTCCGAAAGATCTGCGATGAAGCAATTTTGCGATTTGCTTCGCAATATCGCAGATCGCAACATCGCAGAATCACGACATCGCTTGCTCGCTATATCGCAAATTCATAATATCACATTATCGCATAATCTCTCTATCGCATTGCCGCTCTATCGCATAATCGCTCTATCGCATTGCCGTTGTATCGCAATATCACAGGAGCGTGGCATATGACAATTTTCATTAATCTGTTTTCTGCAAAATGCGATTTGCGATATGCGATATTGCATATCGGTAGTTTAAAGTTTTTCAACATAATCGGTCTTTGATGCATGCGATGCGATATATGTTTGTAGTTCCGCATCGCGATCTCGCAATCTTGGAATTCGGCTTGCAAGGAGGTATCCATGATCCTTTTGCGATGCAATATTTCCTAAGGAATAATCCTACTTTATGATAAAACTTAGGCTTTTTTTATTTTTCAAGGGTATTCTCCTAAGCTTATGACGATAAGTTTTATTGAAAAAGGAAATACAAGCACTAATTGATTTTTTTAATTTTGACTTAGGGTCCCCACTTATTTAGTATTAGTAATAACACTAAATAAGAAGGGGGGTTGTTGCTGGCGACAATAATTGGCGATTCACT
Organism: Pinus tabuliformis; assembly: GCA_031772625.1. NCBI lineage: Eukaryota > Viridiplantae > Streptophyta > Pinopsida > Pinales > Pinaceae > Pinus > Pinus tabuliformis. Next base: position 192,883,101 of record CM062816.1, read on the forward strand.
TGGAAGAACCAGTTCTCTCTGCTTTTCTTTTGAATTTTCTAATCTTCCAAAACAGAAAATTTTCCAGGAAATTAAACTTTATTATAGAAAGACAAAGTATATGATGCTTTTACCTATCAATGATATTTTGTTTCTTCTATTTTCAACTTTGATTATTTACTCCCTCAAGCTAGTCCTTGTATCTACATCAGTCACTACTTGGTTTATAAAGATGAAAACAAAGCCTTCTCTGTAAATCAGTTTTAAATATGCTCATTTGTCATAGGTAGAGCCTCTGCTGCTAGCAGGCGTTTATGGCCTCGACAGGGTTACCTGTTACCCAACAATGATCTTGTATCCTACTTAGAGAAATTTACAACTTTCAAAGAGAAATCCATGTCCACACTTATTGCTTTCATTTTTCTTTTTTACCCTTAAAGAACCATGTCTTGGTTTGGTAGCCAATTTATGACAGAGTCATTCACTTGATTTATAACTTTGCTGAACAAGATGGCTCGTGATGAGACCCCTTGTCTTTTGATTGCAACAATCTTGAGTCATTACCCTGTTGTGGTATGCAGTATTGGCAAAGTCAACAAGCTATAATATCTATGATCATGATAAGTTGGCTCGTGATGAGACCTCTTACTCTTTAAGTTAAAGTGTATCTTTGGATCATTCTCTGAACATTGTAGCTTCCTAGGTGGGGAGGAAGTCATTTTTTCCTTAAGACAGCTCTGGACGACAATGGTAGAGTTTTTTTGGAAAGAACTTTTCTACAGAGAATCTTCATTTTTGTTAATGATACCATTCATTGGACTGATATAAAACAATTTCTCACTAAAGGTCGTTTTTTGTCAAAATTTACAAAGTTGAAACTAGTATCATTTCTAGGCATAGAGTCTTTAACTGTATCTTTCAATAATAAAGATCAATTTTCTAAAAGAATTCTATTTATACAAGTGAAAAAACAAAATCTAAAAGAGAATTTGTGTCTTTTCCTTGAATTCCGAATGTAACCTTTTACAACCGGTTTTATTATGAAACTAAAACAACTACTTTACAAAATAGAAGAATGATTTCCTATGGAAAATATTTTTTGAGGATCTGTCTGTTAACAGGTAAAGAATCTCTTTTTCCTGTTAAATCCTGTAACATGAAAGTAGACGGACCTATGACCTCTACGATTTGAAAAGGGCCAAGCCACATTCTTTGAAATTTTGTATGTTTCCCTTTTTCCTCATGAGCCTTGTCCCATTTTAAAACTAGATCTCCCATCTGAAAATCTTTTCGGGATATTATGTTTGAATAAAAGAGGCTTTCACTAATGCTTGGTGATGAGCATGAGTTATTTTAGCCTATTCTCATTGTTCTTCCAACTTAATTATTTCCAGCTGCCTTAGTTGTAAGGAAGAAGTTGGTGCTTCATCAATATATTGAACCAAGACTAAAGAGGGAATTGCCAAATGAGTTGGAAGAAACACTTCTTTCCCATAAACTAAATTGAAGGGGGGAGTGTCGATGGAGGCTTTCTGCATTATTTGGTCTTCCCATAAAGCATATATTAAATACTTATGCCAATTTTTATGATTTTGGTCAATGGTTCGCTTAATGATTCTGATTAAATTTTTATTTGTAGATTCAGCTAATCCATTCCCCTGTGGATAGTAATTGGCGGAGTATTTAAGCTTGAAACCCCTTTTGAGTGCAAATTCAGTCATCGCATTACCAGAAAAATATGATGCATTATCAAACATCAAAGCAAAAGGCAACCCAAACCTGGTGATTATGAATTGATCTATAAACTCGATGATATGTTCAGCATTAGCCATCTTGAGTGGAATTGCTTCTACCCATTTAGTAAAGTAATTTTTTGCTGTAAGGATATATCTATGCTTGCAAGAAAAACTTCGGCGTAAATCACATGTAGACATACATTTGTCGACGCGTTTCGAACCAACTAGTGTGGTTCATCGTCAGGACAAGTTGAAGAAACAGATCCAGCTTAGCATGATAAATAGTCTGAGCAGAGTCTCCAACGGCTAGATTGACTAACGGCTAATTTTGACCTTAGGAGCCAGGTCAAATTATTATTTATTAATTTAATATTATTATTATTTTTATTATTATTTTTCTATGGAAATAAGTTAAATTAGGTAAAATGGTTGGTTTTAAAAAGGAATTTATTTATAAAAATTAATATATATATATATATATAAAATAATATAATATTAGGTTATTAAAAGTTAGGATTAATAATTTCAATGGTTAGTTTTAAAAAGAAAATTTATTTATTTATTCAAATTATTTAATAATTAATATTGGTATTATACATATATATATATATATATATATATTAATTAAAATCATAATATTAGGTTGACGAGTATTTTTATTCAATAAAAATTTAATGGTTAGTTTATTTTTATGGAAATTAATTAAAATAAAAATAAAATAATTTTAAGGTTAAAGATGTATTTATTTATTTATTTAAATTAATTTAATTAATTAATATTATAATTATATATATATATATATATATATATCATAGGTAGAGAAAGATATTAATTAATTAATTTTTCTTTTTCTTTTTTTAATAATTTATTTATTAATAATCGAATATATATATAATTTTAAAAAGTAATTAAAAAAAAAATGTAAGGCTAGTTTAAAAAGGTAATTTATTTATTTAATAAAATTAAATATTGATAATTATATATACTATAAGATTATGATGTTTACTAAAAAATAAAAAAATTAAAAATTAAAAATTAAAAAAAATTTAAAAAAAAAAATTTAATTAATTAATAGTATAAAAAAAAGGCAGAAAAATCGACTAAGAAGAGAGTGCCGGAATCCAACACCTACTGATTTTCCAACCATCATCTCTATTGAGATTGCTCGACCTCTTCTCAATCTCAATAGCTTCCCTCAATTTACGATGGTGGAACTGAGCAACCTTGGCAACCACCTTGGCCTCCTCAATACACACCTGATGCTTGGTCTTTTCCACATGCTCAGCTAATGCTGAAGACTTGGATCTCCCATGTCTTAGGTCCGCTGCATGTTCGCAGATCCTTTGATGGATGGAGCGACCTGTTTCCCCAATATAGGGGGTCCCCCAAGAACAAGGGATCAAGTAGACACCCTTCATGTCCTTAGGGATAACGGGATCTTTCACAGATCGGAGGGAATTGCGAATGGTTTTGAGGGGCCTAAAGGTTGAGGGAATATCATACCTTTTAAGGATCCAAGCAATCTTGTCTGTGGTTCCTTGAACATAGGGAAGGTGGACACCTGGACGACGCTCTTTTGGCTCTTTCTTAATTAATGCGTTTTTTGAGGCTTTCTGGAAAGCCTTCTGACCCAGTCGTCTGCTATATCCATTCTCCACAAAGACATTAAGGAGATGGGATCTCTCCTTATCAAAGCTCTCCCCATCGGAGATCCTAAGGGCACGAGTAGCGAGGGTGTTAAGAACACCCAACTTTTGAGCAGGGAAATGATGGGAATCGGCATGAAGATACTGCTCAGTATGCGATTTCTTACAGAACACAGAGTGGGAGAGAAAGCCATCCTTATTCTGAGATAAAAGAATATCCAGGAAAGGGAGGCAACCATTAACCTCTTTTTCCATGGTGAACTTGATGGCCGAGGATCGGCTGTTGAGGTGATTAAAGAAACGATCCAGCTCCTCAGGGCCATGGGGCTAGATGACATTAGTGTCATCCACATACCTTTTCCAAAGCTTAGGAAGAAGACGAGTTGAGGATAAAGCTTGGATTCGAAATCTTCCATAAAGAGATTTGCAACAATAGGGGAAAGAGGGGAACCCATGGCAACTCCACAAGTCTACTCAAAGAATTCACCCTCGAAGCAGAAGAATGTGGAAGTGAGACAGATCTCCACCAGATGCGCAGTATCGGGATCTGTTAGGCGATAGATCACTTCCAAGGCCTCCTTTATAGGGATGCAAGTATAAAGGGAGACCATATCAAAGCTGACGAGCATGTCCTCAGGGCTAAGCTTGAAATCCTTCAGCTCCTTAATGAAGGACGCTGAGTCTTTCACGAAGGACTCGGTGTGGCCAACCAGGGGCTTAAGTTTAAGGGCAAGGAACTTAGCCAGAAGATAGGTCGGACCGCCAATGGTGTTGACAATACGCCTCAGAGGGGCCCCTTCCTTGTGAATCTTCGGCAACCCGTAGATCCTAGGAGTAATTGGACTACTTTCAATGAGCTTGTGGCACATGGAACTCATTGAATTATTAGATTTAATGGCGAGAGCCACAGTCCTAGAAATCTTCTTCAGAGGGTTTTTGGGCAGTTTTTTATAACTGCCACTATTGTGGAGATGATCTAGCATCTTCCTCTGGTAATCATCCTTGTTAAGGATGACCGTAGCTCCTCCTTTGTCCGCCTTCAGAACCACAATATCTTCATTCAGATTTAAGGATTTTAGGGCAGAGGCTTCCTCGCTGCTGAGGTTCTTCCGAGGGGGCTTAGCCTTCCTAAGGACGACAACACAATCCTGTCTAATGGTGTCCTTGATATTATCCAGAAGATCTCTAATCCTGAATTCCACATCGCAAATAATGTCCTCCACCGGGATTTTTCTAGGGGCAAGGGAAAAGTTTAGACCTTTGCCTAAAACACTGAAAACCGAAGGGGAAAAAGAGAAGCTAGAAAGATTAACTACCTTAGAATTGCGGGACATAACCTGGTCCAAATTTAAAACCTTATTGCTCAGGTCACCACCATAGTTATTGCTAGAAGATTCTGATCCAATGCGATTATCATTACCATTATTAGAAAAATTATTTTCGGAAATAGAATTATTACCTTCATTATTATCAATATTATTATTACTACGATCATTCTTAGAATAAAAATTCCTATTAATGTTATTCGTATTAATATTATTTTTATTATTAAGAAAATTCCTAGAATTATATAAATTTTTATTATTAATGCTAGTACTATTAGTGTTAATAATATTATTATTGTAATAATAGTAATTATTAAAATTCTTATTACAATATAGATCCTTCTTATTATTAATAATAGTCCAGTTACTATCCTTATTCATATTCTTATTAAAATTATTATTATAATAATAATAATTATTAAAATAATATAAATCATTATTATTATTAAAAATAGAACCGTTATTATCGTTATTCATATTTTTATTAAAGGCTTTAGCATGATGTAAAATACCATTCCTATTAATACCGCATATATGATTGCTATTATCGCTTGGAACGTTAACATCCAAGATCAAACCTGGACCGTTATCAGCACTGACATAATTATCATTCAAATTGTAAAACTGCGAACCTGGATCGTCGACAGCAGAAGGTCCAACCGATACACACCCCGCGGAAGCCTGAGGTGGACAATGCTCCAGCGCCTGAGGGGAAGCCCTTCCTCCTCCCTGGTCAGCGACTTTATCAACCTTCGAACAATTATGCAACCGCTGAAACGAAGACACCTGGGCCGGTTTCTGCAGCGCAAGAAGGTT